>JANQDE010000029.1:940076-969164 GCA_037157785.1 Cephalotes varians
ATTAGTAACGAAAAGCGTTAATGTTGAATCGACTATCAAATCGAAATGCGTGAAATCGTCGTTTCACGTGCATTCTACAAAAGCAATGTGACGAATGAAAAATTTATACCGAAGCTCGTGACGGGATCTTCTCGCTGTAAATCATAAATATATTCAATCTACACTTTGCACGCGAACAAAAAAAAATAACTATCAATTTTTAATTAAAATATCGATTCTCTCTGATAAATTTTTATCTCGTAATATAATTATTAAATATTGCATCACATTTTTCATTAATTTTTTATACATTTTTTTTATTGACATTCGTTTATCACAGCAATATATTGGCACGTTTCTAAGCCTTAGATTAATAATTATTCGCTCGTCCGTTAATAGCGTGCCGCTGAAGTATCAGATCCTGTCACGCCTTCGGAATCGCTTAAGCGCTAAAAGCGATGGCGACAGTTATGCCGTTCGAAGTAAATTCCACGTGTACTTTACCGCGTGCCGGCACGACGTCGGTCCCGCGAGAGATATTTGCATTGCAAAGAGCAAGACGATAGTGCCATTGTCGACCCGATACCGATAGGGATTTCTAACGACGCGTACGCGTACCCAACATGCGAAATTGTTCGCTCGCGGAAATGGCTCGCTCGACTGCAACCAGCATATATAAGGCAATTACAAGACGTATGTCACACGTCGTCAACATCGCCGTGAGATTACGGGGGGACTGCGTTATCGCTCCGCTTTTTACGTCAAGTGCGGTTTGACGCGAACGCCGTTAATCCGTTTAAGGATCTCGCGTAGTTTATAAGTATCTTATTCCTATGCAAATGTCGGATTACGCGTGGCGAGACGGCGGTGCAGGTAAAAAGAGCGACAAGAAACGAGACCGGATTATACCGCGCGCGGACTACATTATTATGGCTGGCGGTCAGTCACGTGAGTTCACCGGGAATGAGTAACAAATTGACCGTAATACGGCAACGAAATATCAATGTCTGTGTCGGACTCGAAGTGCCCGACCGTGGTTCTCTCACCACAGGATTTTCTTTCCTTATTCGCGCTTTCGATCAAGCCGCTTTCACGCGACCGATCCGCAATGCGAGGCGGCGAGAAATAAAAGTGCGGCCTCGCGTTAAGCGCCGCTTAATTGCAAGTCGCGTGAGAGTTTAATTAGTTCTGTCGTCGACGCGTGTTCCGCCCTCCGGAAACTGGAAGTAGCCCATTTCGCGTTCCATATCACGGCCCCGTGATTGGTCGTTACAAGTACGGATGCGACAGCGACATCGACTTCCTGTCTGTACAACCCATCACGATCCGGACGAACCGGATTCAACCATAATCGTCTAATCGACGATAAATACGTGCAATTGCGGGTTCTTACGTTCTCGACCAATGTCGAGACTTCTTGAACATTTACATATCGAAACAACGATTTAATGTCGAATTAGAATCGTGAATTTATCATGGATTCGATTTCGAATAAATAGGTTCGCTAATGAATAATCGAATATCGAAATATCATTTCTATTTCCGCAAACGTTTTCGTCTACGTGTTAATTTATTACGGAGCACAATAATTGGCAACGGTATGTGTTAATGAGAAAATCGATGTCGCAGATTTTAAAATAGTAACAAGAATTCGTTCGATTGCGGAGGTAGAATGCGAGAGAAAGAGCAGAACATGTGTCTGCTAAAAAGTATAATGTCAGTTTGCGTGACTTTGGTCCTTTCATTGTAAGGAAAGTGACATCGACGACGAAGGCATTACCGATAAAATGTAATACGAGGCTAAAGATATTCCGAGAACTCACGAGATCAAACCGATTGAGCTCTACAACGAGACTTGTTCTCGCAATACTCTTAAAGTTGTTTGAACTTTGTACTTTAACTAGCCGGAAGTATCGTGCAAATGTTTGCTTTAAAAGCGTTATTTGCTTCCTTCCACGCAATCCTCGTAAGTGAAATAACTTTAAGTACATCCAAGTTTAGTTTCAAGTAAACTTGGGAATAATTATTCGATAGAAAATTAATATATTTGTGAATTGGATATCAGCATTTGCGACAGTCTCCGAAAAGCATCACCTCTTCGATTTTCAAGTGT
Source organism: Cephalotes varians (assembly GCA_037157785.1). Classification (NCBI taxonomy): domain Eukaryota; kingdom Metazoa; phylum Arthropoda; class Insecta; order Hymenoptera; family Formicidae; genus Cephalotes; species Cephalotes varians. The sequence continues at coordinate 942,169 of JANQDE010000029.1, forward strand.
CACATGATGTGAACATTTTTCTTTCGAGATTAAGGATCAGCCGAAGAAGTTTAGGAGCCGAAAAAAAATTCGATTGTCTTATTTTGAAAAAAGGAAGAGCTCAGTTGTTTTCAAATGTCGTAAAAAATTTGAGGCGTTTATTCAGATTCGTAACGCCGATAAAAAGATGATCAACGATCATTCGCAAATCGGAAAACGATAGTTTTCTGGGAACAGCTTTTGAAACGACAAGGATCGATGTGACGAAAATTTGAAGAGACATTAAAATCGAGTTATATCGAGTTGGACACACATTAGCAAAGTTCGAGACGCGACCTCGTGCATCTAATCAGCAGTAGGTCGCCACATGACGTAGACAGACGTCGTTGGGATACTGGGTTACCGGTGCGACTTGATGAAGTGCACTTGAGTGTACTGGACGCGAGAGCTGAATATGCACACCGTCCGGATGCCGGCTGTCGGCACGATGTATTACTGCGGATCTTATCCCGACCTCCATTGTCATCCATATTGAGAACAATTTGCATTACAAACCCCGCAAACGCGCGAATGTTACCTTTTTCTTTCGAATTCCCCGTTTTCACGATGCCGTTTGCATAAACGGCCGACAATCGCGACTGCAATCTCGCACGATGCTTTCCGAGTTTCGTCGCGAATCGATAGCTGCTTTTCGCGGCTTTCCGAAGGAAAATAAGCATTCGGGACATTCGGCTTTCAATAGTAAAAATAATCGACAGATTGCGACAAGAGACTCATACGAGTAAAAAATAATGTCGCGATCGAATTTATTGTTTCGATGGGAGCGTTATTGGTACTTCACGTGAGCCAAAATTACGCAAAACGTATTTAAACCCAGAGCAAAACCCAATAATTAGATTCGTAAATTGTCTAAATCACAGTCGAGAATTACCGATGATTAAAGATGGAAAATCGATAATGGCACTTCGTCTTTCGCGAACTTCTTATCGAGATCACCGCGAGCTTGTAACAGAATGTCGCCATCGCGCTGCAAAGAAATGTATACATGCGGTTGTAGCAGCACGTCACAGCAGCCCATTCTCGTATTCTCATCAAGGAATATTACTGTTTTTCCGGCATGTAATATTAGTTCTTCAGCCTCCTCTTCTCGTACCGTACGTACGAGAATATATATATATATATATATATATATATATGTACGCACATACACACGATGGACCGCTGTTCGTGATGCTGCATCCGTTAACAAGATCATTACGATCCCCGCGACATCCTCGCATCCGGAATGTTCGCCGGCGTTCTCCGGAAAACTTTTCCAATAAATGAACGGGAGAGAAACTATCACGTGTACGCGATAGAAAAATCGAGTCACGTGCACGGCGCCAGCTTCCGTGGTTACCGCCAATGATAACCTCAGAAAGGGAGGCGAATGACAAAATAACATCGAACGCATGATATACATTCTGAAAATAATTGTTGCGGAAGCACGTAATGCAAAAATATCTCGATTTATTTTTCACATTATCAATAACATGAAAGATAAATATTAAAAATAAAAAAAAAATAAATATTTTGCTGAATTCTCTTTACGCAGATATGCATGGATTAATTAACACGTGAGTTTGAAAGAAAACATGGAAAAATGCGAATATACATTCGTTCTGGATGCGAGAATTCCGTTGGGCATGACATTAGCTTAAGACTAGCGGTATTATCGGGGGTTGACAGGGGTGGCTCGCAGCCTAAGGGCGACGTAAGCTTACCTTGCTTCCTCTTTCGTTAAATATAATTTCCACGTCAAGGATTGGCCCAAATTGCTGAAAAAAAATTTATCGAATTCAGAATATTAAGATATGCGCGTGTTGATGATATAATATAAAAATATGTATTTTTTAGTAATAAATATTGTATATTATATTACATTGTATTACTGATATAAATTATGCAATAAAATTTTGTATAAAAAAGAGAATCTGATATAAAGATCTTTTCCGTATAATTAACTAAGAATTAAATTATGCAAATTGTTATCATCATATTAAACAAAAAAACGTCTCTAGAAATTTTCTATTATTTTCTAAAGTTTGCTAAAAATATCTTTATTTCTTATAAAGAGAGGCAAGAAAATAGTAGGTAATAGTATATCATTTATCTTATCTACATCGCAATCAAAAGAACGAGAGACGCCCCGTCGACAAGAGCAAATATAAAGACATCGAAATAACGAAAACAAACGAGTAGGGTGGAAGAAATTGTACGACTTACCCCAAACATTGCCCTGAGGTCAGGGTCTCGGAAACGAAAAGGTATGTTGCTGACATGCAAGCGTTTTGGTTGACCTTTGAGGTCGGTGCCTTGTGTTGCTGTCGCGGGTGTCGTCGCGCCTGAGGTGACAGGTACCAACGCAGTAGATTCCACTCCGCCTTCGGGGTTGGTCTCGCTGCCACCGCCCGGTGTTGGTGCGGGTTGCTGGCCACCACCACCCGCGGCTGCAGCCGCCGCTGCCACCACCGCAGCCTGGAACACCTCCGACTGTCATCGGAAAACAAAAAACAAACATTTTAGAACAAACCTATCTAATCCGCTGATAACGCAACGAAAGGAGAACCTGCAAATCCAGCTTGCTGATCAAAATGACAGCAAGAAGTAACATTTCAATTTAAACTTTATATGTTTGATTTTATATGTATGAAAATCTTTGTCAAGAAGTTCGGTAATAAGCAGCTCATCAGAAAAATCGAAAAAAGACCGAAGTCAGTGTTTGAAATATTTACTGCAAAGTAGATAGATGGAAAGTAACTGATGCGCGACGACAATAAAAAGGGGAAGCAAAGGATCGTCGAGACTAATAAACGGTGCAAACAACTTGACGACGCGGCTGCAAACTTTACTTCACGATACTTTGGTGTGTATGTGTGTGTGTAGAGTTACTGTAATGTATGCTGACATAATATGCGCAGCAACATGGTAGACGATGCAAAGCGAAGTAATGACTGTACTCGCAGGATGATGAAACTGCTTCATTTACGATATAAACAACTGCGCGCACGGTGTAATTAGAGAAGCAGAAAAATTTGTTGAACATTTGAGATGTATCCTAGAAAATATTAGCGGCATTAATCTCGCATGAGAAATTGCTGTTAATAATAACGACGGTAATTAGTACCAACGTATGAAACGAGGTCCATTCATGTTATTCCGTGACTTGAAATTAAATTCAATTCCAAGTGATAAAAAACATTATTAAAATGTATCAAAATATATAATCCCATGCGTCGCACATGATGTAGACATCATCTCTACCGTATGTATCTAAGGAAAAAAAAAATTCTACTATCTTCTTACTCGGCGCAACAAATGCATAATGCATAACGTTGCATTGCGTGATGCTATGACTGATTATATCGATGAAATGGTAAATCAGCCGCCAACTGTGTCGTGTTAACAATTCTCCTTCGCCGACACAACAATAAATTATGCAGTAACGCTGATATTTTCCCGTTAAAATCATGAACCTCGTACAGAGTAGAAACTACACCTTCGCCGTTTTTATACGAAACCAGAAGCATTGCCGCCCGATGAAACAATATGTAATTGTTTTTTTATAATATTTTATTTGATGTCGCGTGCGTATCCCGTGTAATTCTGAGGCGTCTATGATACGGATTATTATTAAAGTACATCCAATCTCGAACGGGTCGTAAACAATGATTTATGGTGTACGTGTACGCGGCCGCGGTACAACGTAAGCCAGGAATATGATCGTTCGTATTAAGTCGGGAATACGGCGGAAGCTGTAAGTGGTAATATCTGAAAGTGGTCAGCCAAATGGCCGACCTTATCATGCCTGCACTACTAACGGCCGACAAGTGAATGCGCACCGTGCGCGGTCAGACGCAGCTGCTGCTTCGGGTAACTTGCGAAATATTGGGAATATAAAGCCACTATTTTATCAGTAGCCATTTGTTTTCAATATTAAATAATAAATTTGCGCAATTATAAAAGCAATAATGAATAAACAATTTCTTCTAAATAAACCACTGTACTTAATGTAAATAAAATGTAAATAAAATACACGAATTAATTTTCGCGCTCGACTTCGTAATGCCAATTTCCAATAATTATAATTATGCCGTATATAAATTTTATTATTAATTAGTTTCATTTTCCTTTATCAAAAAATTAATTGTATTTTATTAAGTATATTCATTTTCCATAATTTTCTTTCTCTTTTCCCGTTAATCGTTGTATGCAACACTCTCGGTCGAAGATTTATTGCTCATTATGCATCGTCGCGTCGGTGCATCATCGCCGGATTACAAGTCGCGATGAGAGCGCGTCAATATACCGGCAAGCGCTCTTTTATGACGTTGGCGAAAGCTTGTTTCGCGGGAGATTGAAACTTTTTTTTTTGCCCCAATCTACGCGTACAAAAGAGGCGAGCGCGGCCTTTCTGATGCGGTAGCGGGTGGAAATTTAACAGAGTGGAAAGCAGAACGAGCCACCAACCCTCGTACGACATAAACCATGAATATATCCCCCAGTTCATCGTTTTAGTGCATGCCACCGACGATTATTCATGGAAAAATTTCGACAATTTTTTTTTCCATTCATCTTTTTCATTCTCTACTAAACGCTTTCGTTATCTTTTTATTTCGTGACGCTTTTCTTCATTTAAAAGATGTAGCACGCTGCTTTCATGTTAGAAAGCTTTTTAAAACAATTAATAAAACGTATAATTTATATATGTTGCATTAATGTAACAACATTTTGATAAAAGATAAATTGAGTTCAATTAAATTTTATTATTTAATCGTAACACTATAATTTTATGGAGAAAATTATTTTAACTCAAAGCGCAAACACGTTAATTATTTAAAAAAATCTGTTCGTCATAAAATCTTATATATATTTCTTTTTTTATGATCTACTCATTTCTCAAATTTCGTATTCCTATAGTATTTTATATTCTGAAATTATTTCATTAATTAATATAAAAATTTTGCAATAATTGATGAAAATTCTTCAAGCAAGCACTTAATCGTCAAAAAATTGATTAATTGATTTTTCATAACAAAATATTTCGCGTGACATCAAAGGAAATAACAGTGTCTCTCATGTTTTCGCGATTGGAAACTAATCGTTCCAATTTAATGAAATTATTCCGACTTGACGAATGTGCTACGCTCGAAATAATCGTAGCACGAAATAATCGAAATCGCGTCGGCATTTCCTCTCTTGACTTTGCGGATATTGGTGTCACATTCGAGAGGCATTATTCTTCCCAAGACTTCGACGTATTCGTGCATTAGCGAAAAGCATGACGATTGCGTTGCCGTGAGGATATTTCTCCCTCACGGGGAAAGTTAATTTCATTCCTCGTTTTTAAGCCATAATAAGATCTCGGATCGACAAAATTTAAAATGTAAAAATGAGAAAGATTTATAAAATAATGGAAAATAAGGAAGAAAATTTTCTCGCACAACATTCACGAATTTATATATATCTCTTGATATATTTATTATATTTCCGTTATACTAATCGTATTTTCAAAAGAAATATTGTTTACGATTATTGCACGGAAATTTAATCGAAACAAAGACCGGGAGATTTATTACAAGAACAAAGGAAATCGAAATTGCAAAAAAAGGATTATTATTTTAGAATAATTTTTGTAATAATACTCCGTCTGTTGCGCAATATTTATCCGAATATTAACGGAATACAAAAAGCGCCTTTAAATAAATTTTATTTTATTTAGCTAATTGTTTTATTTATTTTATTTATCCAACTGTTTGCATTTTCTCGGGCTAAATTTAAATACAACTACTACAATCTTCGTCCCAAATTAGGCAAATCTCACAATGAGACAAATTGAATTTTTTAAAGCTTCGTCCGCATCTCATCGAGAAGTCTGTCGAGTCATCCTCGTTAGCCACGGGAATCGGCATCCAAACGAACTGCTTGATATTCCAGCGGTGCGCATCCATTCGTCGGCGGAGATGCGCGAAGTGCACTCGGATGCCAATTGATGCGAATATTTATTCCCGTAACTTTCGGTATAGCATCGCTCGCTTACTTCGGAATGACTGACAAGTTTCACACAACGATGGAATTATTGAACAAATTCATATGTGCTCTGCGCGGTATTGACGAAAATACGATATTTTTGTTTGTAACTTCCTCCGCTTTAATGTAATTTCGGCTTGTCAGAAGCAAAAAATTTATCGGTGAAAATACAAACGTAGAATATCGAAATATTATTCAAATATAAATGCAAATAAAAAAATAGAGGAAGACGATTATTAGTATAATTTCTGCGCGATAACAACATAATACAAATCTGCGTTTTGTTGTAATAATTGTTGGAAGAAACCACTTATAATTCTCAAACAACTTTTTTAACATCCTTAATTTCGCAGTCTGTGTAATTTATTATATCTTTCGATCTAGAATAATGTAAAAAAAGACTTTAAAAATGTCATATTCCAATTAGATCGTTTCACAATTTATCTTTCGCGAACAAGTCATCATTTGACAAAGCATTATTTCTATTCACGAATTCTTCTAATCATAACATAATTAAAAACATAATTAAAAAATTATATACAACTATAATGTCAATTATTATTCATTCTGTGCTTATCAATTCCTTTCTTTTCGCGAAATTATCAATAATTATCTTCGTAAATCACATTGAGAAAAAACAAATATTTTATTAGAAACAGGGCTGGATTGATTTAAATCATTTGATTAAAATCAGTGATTTGAATTGAGATTTTTTTATCAAAAAAATCATTTGATTTAAATCGTGAATTTGATTAAAATTTTAATTGTTAATTTTCATCATTGATTTAATTATGCCCAGTACTGGCTGTGCTGTGCAGTAATTTTATAAAAGAAAGAAGGATATATGAAAATTTATGGATATATTTTGTATATAATTATATATTAGTGTCTCCGAGATTGCCACGTGCTGCGACTTCTTTGTTTCTTTTTTCGGTTTTTGTTTTTTGAAACTTAGAAATGCGTTAAGAAACGAAAAGACAGTTAAGTTAGTTTTTATATTTAAGTGTATGCGTTCATCTTTGTGAATTAAAAAATTATGTATACAAATTTATGTATTCAATAATATTCATTCAAAAATAAGTTTTCTTTTATTCATAAGAGTTATTGATAAAATTAATTTAAAATTATTTTCATTTGACTATTTTGAATCCTATGATGTTTGAAATTACTGATTATTTACAATAAATTGAAGTTTAGTAAGCATAATAAAAAAAACAACACGTTTATTATTTTGTAATAAAATTCAATTATTTTCTTACTACTAAAAATAATTAACTCGAACAATAAATCTAATTTAAATAAAAAAAATTTGATTTAAATTTAAAAAATCCGATTTTTTTATTTTTTTTTAAATCATGATTTTTTCCAGCCCTGATTAGAAACGTTACTTTATTTAGAAACAAACAAAACACAAACGATAAACTTTTATTATGGTTGTTTCGCGTGTCATATACGCGACGTTCATTTTCTGTATATGGGATAAACTTTGTGCAAATCAGATTAGGCGTACACAAAATCACTGCATGAAGGAACGCGCGCGTGAAGTTGCGCGAGATAAATCCGACAAATTATGCAAACCGCGGAAGACGGATAATGTCATCAAGCGGGGAAACGCTCGCAAATTCTGTACTGTTCGAGAAGCTTTTAGTCCGGCATGAATAATAGAGACGTGTCGTTCCCAAGGCAAGGATTTATAGCCGTTCGCCCCAAAACTCCAAGCCATTTGTTTGCCTCTTTTCTCTCTACTTGCCTTAAAGGATCAACAAAAAGATTCACGAAAAAAAATAAAGCTACAACTACCTATAAAAACCATCACCTTTTAAAATTGTCTTTTCTTTCTGTTTACACGCGGTCAACGAGTTTATTTTACAAATCGATTTCTCGGATTTGTTATAAGGATTCGTTTTACGATTTGTAAAGTTTTCTTTGTACAAAGCGTGTCCTTTTGACGATATAAAATATTTCGAATAAAGAAAATGTGAAGTGCATCTTTTGCGGCAATCGAAAAACTTGTGACCCTACGAGAAAAGAAAATATTTATTAAGGGACATCAATGCGAAACATAAAAGTTATGATTTTTGTAATTTGAAGTTGAAGGGCGACAACTTGCAATAATATGTCAGTAATTTCCGAGTTTCGCGAAGTTCCAATCTTTTGTAAGCAAAGAAAACTTAAGTAATCAAAGAGTGATCAAGAAAAGCGTTTACCGCTACAAAAGGGCCCACCGCTCCAGGCAGGATGGTCTCGGCGCAATGCGACGGAAAACAATAAAACAACGGGCGGCGGCCTGCGCGGACATTTTCCTTTCACTGAATACCGGCGGCGGGACGGTAATTCGTCGCTACTTGGCAATTTCAGAAAGTTCCAGACGGCGGCCGCAACTTTATATTCATTAACGGCGGGTTGCCGTGGAAGAAAAGAGAGGCAGGCAAATTTTCCGAGGCGCTGCGCGAGCGCATATTGCGAAGTTTCGCGCCGGTGAACTCGACGAATGGCCAAGCTTCTCTTCAGCGTTTCCGGCGAAGCGGTTTCGACTTTTCGTGACTAACGAACGCCGCCCGATACTGCGGATGCTTTCAGCGGGAAGAAACGTGGAAACAGCCAAAGAAATTTCTATCCTTTACGACATTTCAGACCCGTATTCGGAATAGCTCCAGATTCTCACGCTTACTTCTATCTACTTTATTCCCAATTTGAAGTCGCAATTTGCTTCCTTGATACGAAGAAAGGAAGTACAAGCTAAAGCAATAATATCGGTATAATAATTACAGAAATATATGTTTTCAACTGAAAATAATTTTTGCATATTTTAATCAAATTTTGGCTCGTACATTTATTTAAAGAACAAAAAGAGATTAAAATACAAATCAGGGATAATAAACGGATAAATTCTTTTCAGTTTATTTTGCGAAATACCTATAAATTTCGAATAATTATTGGCGGAGTTGAAATCCTTTTTGTTTTTGCTTAAGTAGCTAGCTCGAAACAAGCAATGGCACAAAACCGGATTATTTCACAGTGCGTCTTTGTGGCAGTTTTCGCACGGAACTGTTCAGACGGCATATTGTTAAAACGAGTGCCGTCTCAAGCGAGTTAACTTGAAAGGGGACAACGGAATTTCGCCTAATGCTGGGAAACTCGAATATACCATTACGCGTCTGTTTGCCGCCAGATAACTAGGAACGCACACGCACTGTGTGCGCAGTATATGAAATATATGGATACTACGTGCGTTGTACTACGTGCAGTGTTCTATTGTATTGTTGTTGCAAATCCCGGATTATGCTGTGTAATATTATAAAGAGAGTTGAGGGAAACTACTAATGAGGTAGAATATTCATAAAAAAATCATCCATTCTTGTATCGTTTTGTAACAATTTAGCACATTAAAAATATACAATATGAATCACACGAGAAAAACAATTTTGTTTAAAAATTTAGCTAAATCTGAAAATAACTTTGTTTGAATCGAAAGAATCAATGTAGGACGTTCAAACTGCTTGCTAGAATGTTAAAATTTTTTCCAGCATTGTCATCAACACTTATTTTGATGGACCAATAGAATTATTTTCAGATTTGTGTATCTAGCTAAATTTTTAGATACTTCAGCAAAACCGTTCTTTCCGTGCATTAATAAAAATTGCCACATTACATGGAATATTATTATAAAATTTAATTTATTCTCGACTGCCCATTATTTTATCAAATAACTTTTAGAACGTTAAATTAAATATTAAATATAATTCCTAAAGAATAAAAAAATTTCTAAATTCCGTAATTTATTCTTTCAAAGTTATGGCGATTTCAGAATGCATGTGTTCCTATGTGTTCCACATAAATTACTGTGATTTATTCGAGGCAAAAATTTGTGTACGGCAAATTGTCCGTATGATCGACCGTATGTGCATGAGTCGAGCATAGCGTTCCGTAATTCCGCACAATATACGTGTTCTCGCGTCGAGGCGAGCAACACGATTGCGCCGCCATCCGTTCGGAACGAGACTATGGAAGGAAACAGAGGTGGTGGTGGTGACGGTAGTGGTGGAAGAGGAAATGCATGGCAGACTCCCAGGTGATCTCGCGTGCATGGAGCCGCGACCGAACGAACTGTGCGGGCGACGTGCGCTTTTCGACTCGATGACTAGCCAGGCCCGGTTAATTGACCATACGTATCGCGGGACAAAGCAGCCAGGACCGGAACCAGCGCGACATTGTTCACGAATTGTCCATCAAACTGTGCGCGAGATCATTATCAATCTTGCTCCGCGTTTAATCAAACGCAAACAAGCCAAACTTGCTCTTGAGGAGAGGGAAGGGGAGAAAGGGACGGTTCATCAAACCTTGACGGAGCGATATTACGCTCGAGTTTGTATTACGCGATCGTGAAATAGACATAACACCTCTGCGATGAAATTAAGAACTTTTCATAACTTTTCATAAGCAAGCGAAATTGCTTCTCTTTTTTTTTTTCTTCATTTTTTCCAGAGAATACCAATTTTTATCGATTTTTCCCTCTCAATTTGGCGCGGACAATGCCACGTTCGTGACAAAAGTGTAATTTTTTTCAGGTGCGACATTTTCAGCTCCGCGCCGATACATATATAGAGATGTAATGGAAATCATTTGATAAATTTTATTACGAAACGAGTTTAACGCTGGAGCAATTTTATTCCAATTTACGTGGTACATCGCAGATGTATCGCTATTGCGGATAGCGTGGAACATCGCGAATACGAAGCGGCATTAATGTCACGAATAATCGTAGGGTAATTCGAGATTGGAGATCATTTTGCTGTTATAAATATCGCGCTCCGATCCCCGCGAATGATAATGTATTTCTCGATTATCGCACGGAGACACATCGCGTTCTCGATTTCGCAGGAAATGGAGGAAAAATCGCACGACCGTGGAATCAAGAATCGGAGCTAGAAACTACACGCGAGTGGAAAACAAGGAGATAGCGTGATCTGTACTAACGCGATGAATTAGTGCGGATTTTACAAACATTACTTTTGCCGCATTCGTTGAACGCCGATACAAAAGTACTTTGCATTTCGAGCCGCGGCCGAGCATGAAATCAATTATCGTCGTCGCCGGAGACCCGACCTTTAGCCGATATTTATTTAGCATTAAAGCGCGATCGTCGTTATCCTCGCGGTGCCGCGTTCTAACCGGTGGTCGTAAATCAGGGGAGGAAACCTGGCTGCGGCGTCTCCGATGGTAATGAATCGGAGAGTCGCCCGACGGGGGAGAAACGCACTGTAGCCTCGAGTTTCCACGCACCGTCGATGCGGCGTATGAATTTCAAGGGAATTAATGGCGCCGGATTATATCTCGTAATCGCGTATCTGTCACACGGACAACGTGCCCTTCCCTTGGACTGCCAACCTATTTCAAACAAAGGGAGAGTCTCCGTATCATTCGACTATTAAAATGTAATTACCGATGAACCGTTTAGCTTTTATTACAAGTATGGACGGATCGATTGTCACTAAAAGGGTTCTAACAACAGGTGCAGGAATATTAGCAATATTTTGAGATAGGTAGTTGTAGATATGGATTTAGAATCTTATATTGATTATGAAAATATTGCAAGAGACAGAGAAAAGAAAAAGAAATAGACAGAGAGAGAAAGGAGAAGAAGATATACATAAAAAGATATGATCTGAAAAGATTATTTGTCGAATAAATCGAAATGTGTAAATCAATAAATAAAATTACTTAATCAATATTCATATTTTTCGTGGATCCTAGTTTCAAGTAAACTTTTCGATTACAAACTAATTCAACAACTATTACACAATTAAGTAAAGAATCGCTAATATAACTGGATCTCTGATGGTTGTCTAATATAATATTTATATATAATAATACTTAAATTTTTTAGTTTAACCTGCATGCCAAACTTGGACTTGAATCGCAATCTTAAATTGAAGCTAGATTGATATCACAAATTATATTGATCATCAAATACGGTGCTACCAATAAAACTGCAAAGAATTTTATTGCGAAAAATATTACCTCTGAATTTAAAATATTATTTAGAATTTGAGCTTGGAACCGAAATAGGCAAGTATTTTTTTTCTCACATATGCAACAGATAAAAGATAAAATTAACGTCATAAAGTTAACGTTATAAAGTTAATGTTATCAAATTAACATCATACAATTAATGTTATAAAATTAAACGACATAAAGTTAACGTTATATCTTATGATAAATTCATGTAGAGATCAAGCTTAGGCATGGTAAACAAAAATGTCCTCATCAAGTATTCAAAAAACGTCTGAAAAATTCGCAAATGTTTTCAAAAGATTGTTTCATTTCGGATGCCAGACAAATGACATTGCAAATGGAATTAAATTAACGTAGAGTGACGCAAGAAAATGTAATTAATAATTTCTAAGGAAAGATTAATTCGACACGCCCCGACAACCATCCGATGAATAATACAATAAACTGAATTGCGGTTACTCGTAGATTGTAGGCCAAGCATAAGGAGATTGTTAGGAACCTTATGCAAGATAAAACATTTCTATATCCTGCGTACCTCCAATTACACTGTGCGATCATCGATTACGTTCACTAACGAGGGATTAATTTGAAGTCCGATATATCTAACTTTACGGCTCCGTCGTGATAAAATTACTATTTCTAAAATTAGCCTTTGAAAACCGGATTTAATGGACTTAATTCGATTACGTAATGAACGTTTTAAGGCCAAATCACACTAGCGATTGACGATTATAAAATAGAACATTTTCTGAATGTCAAAATCTCTTTCTATAGTCTTAACAAATTAGAGAGGATTGTCAAAGCACAAAAAGATTTCCTCCCGAATTATTCGAAAAAAAATGTATAAAATCTCATGTAAGGAGTGTGACGCAACTTATGTAGGACAGACAAAGCACTAATCTCAATCAGTAACTTTGATCTAATTGGTTGAAAATCGCTATGATCGCTAATGATAATCGCAATTCAATCGGCGATCGCTAGTGTGATTTAGTCTTTACGCTAGATATTTCTGAATTTATTATTGCGTTAGCAATAAGTCGATTTAAATAGATTCTTTAAAATAGAGATTTGAAATATATAGATGCAATTGATTCGATTACGCCCTAAATAATCTTATTCTAAATTTTATCTAAAATTGATATTGTCATCATCGTCAATAATACACTTACATACAAAGAAAGATTTTGCTGAAGGATCTAAAATTTTGCTAGATATAATTCTGAAAATAATTTTATTAGACCAAAATAATTTTGTTTTTGTTCTTAAAAGTAATGCAAAAAATTTTAATATTCTAGCAACTAATTTAAGCGTTCTACATAATTATTTTGACATTTCAACAAAATTACTTTTCTAATTTGTATCCAGCTAAAATTTTAAATCTTTCAAAACTGTTCTTTTCGTCTATTAATTAATATTTTTTCCATACTGCTCTCACTGTAAGTATCGATAAGAATTAATCGTTTCTCCTCTCACGTTATTTTATCACGAATGGAAGTTCATACCGCAATCAAGACGCATAACGCCTTGTCAAGAATGGAAATTCTTTTATTCAATCAGTAAGTAACCCTTCTGCGCACTTCGCTATGAATTACAAAGGACCTCCTTTCGTGGAACTCGCTCGTCTTTCACTCGTCGCCTCCGATGCGACAACGTCTCGTCTCCATTCATACGTGTCCAGAATCATTGACCGCGATCGCAACTACGTGACGAGATGATGGCCGCGCCTTCTCGACGCGTTGAGAAACAGGACGAAGAGAGACGCGGTTCGAGGAGAAGTTTGGTTCTCCGGTAACGGAATGTACACTAGAATCTCGAAAGTCATGCTCCACGTGACTTGCGAGAGGCTAGTTTGCAGGGACGTAACGAGCAATTTCACGTCGTCACGGATGTCGAGAACATTCAAAGAAAGGATTAGTTACTCTAATAGGTTCCTGCGCTTGCGGTTTCAGTGCACCGCATCAGCTTGTACAGCCAATAACGTGTCACCTTGACCTCCTGTCGCGAAATGCGTTACATTACTTGTTCATGAAGAGAGCGGCCCTAAGGGAGTTCTCCTATACGAAATGCCTGTATAATATTCGAAATTGAGCTTGGAGGAATATATATACCTCCAATCATATATCAATGTTGATTTTTCCTATTTTGTCGTTTTAAAATACTAAACAAATGTCTCGTATTGTTTTAAAGACGCATAATTAAAAAAAAATGTATAACTTAATTTGTTATAGTAGTTAATAACTAATTCCGATGCAGATACGATATTCTGTGTAAAGGGATATGCTTAACTTGTAATCATTATCATTACATTTTGTATAGTATATACGAGTGATAATTATCTTATCGACTGATTCGACACAGTCGTGTTAATTAAAAGTCAGGAACTTACGATGGCCTGTTGATCGACCCCGTTCGGAGGCGGAGGCGGACTGAAGCTGGCCGCGGTCGGCGCACCGGGGGCGGCAGGATGGGGTGCGCCCGCCGCAGGCGGCACCTGGGGTCCGCCGGTCGGAGGTGGTTGCTGGGGCGCACCGGCGTTCTCCTCCTTCGCCGTCACTGGTGGCGGTGGCTTAACGTCACCGGCTGCACCGGCCGCCCCCACAACACCCGCGACCCCGTTTACCGGAGGAGGGAAGACACCCCCACCATAGGGCGCAGCCATCCCTGTCTGCACCATATGCTGAAAGTAGATGCAATTTCTTGTAAGTTCAATGTTCAATCGTCGTAACATAAATTTAAGAGTAAGGAGTCATTAAAAGTCTTAAATCATCAGTATTCATCTAAAAAAAAAGTTATCAGTATTAAAAATCATTAATACTGACGTAAATATAAATATAATGGCTTAAAAATCTGACGTAAATGTAAATATAATGACTAAAAACCTAGAATATTTTATAAGTTCTTTTTTATAGATTTGCCAAATTAATATGCGTAACGTGACTTGATTTTAATTTTCTTATTATTTTTGTTAATAAATTATAAAATTAATTATATAAGTCAATATTAATGCAAGCTGCAAACTTCAAGAGAAACAGAAATTGATTGTTGCTAATTGAAGCTTCCTGGTTTTTTAAAATCTTTAGAGTTAAACATTTACTAACTTATCCTGTTTATATAATTATTTTATATTATTATGATCTAATAAATTGACAAGATTTAAAGAGATTAATTATCTTGTTTAATCCTATAATGTTTAATATGATCAGTATCCCATTTATGATTTACAGTAATTTAAATATGAAGCTGAGTAGATATCATTACAAATATATTTTATTCATTAACTTTCACATTCGAGCAATCTCGTCTTTCATTCGAAGAAAGAGAAATATTTCTCTTACCGCAAAGTAGATTCGATTCAGTTTTTCTGATCTCTCCGAGATCGTTAGAGATGAAAGATAATGGCGAAAATGGCGTTGCCAATTTTTCGTGCGGACTATTCTCCGTGACCGCAGGCAATCGCACTAGTATAAAAATTTCTGGCAATGTGCCATTGAAATGTCGTATATTCGTCGATTGGTTGAATAATGCTTAACGCGAACCTAGTTCACGACATAAAGATGACATTTTTATCTAAAATTATAAGGAAATTAATCCTTCTCATCCCCAAAGTCGAAAAAAGCTAACTTAGTTATCTTTTTTATAAGATTCATAAATATTTCGGATAAAAAAATACCTCCTTCTTAAATTAAGAACTTAATAATTTATTAATAGGAAATTTTAAATATTTAAATTGCTAGATACGTTTAAATATTTAAATTGCCTCTCGGATAATAAAATATTAATAAATATGTAAGTTGGATATTTGTCATTACATAATTCGCGTGTTAAAGATATATAAGAGATAAAACATTTCGCTTATAAAATTATAAAATATAAATATGTTATACATTTACAATTTTTACGCTTTGAAATAATTTTTCTTCGTTTATTAAAAGTTATTAAATTCTATATTATATAAAAATGATCGATTCTAATTCAATTCTAATTCTAATTAAACAGGTTATGAAACAATATTCTTTTCGGCAGCTAAGCGAAAAATCATCAATATTTGACCCAACTTTCGACTTTTTGAGGCCAGAGAGTTTAAGTAAAGAGAGACAGTTTTATAGAATGTAAAAGGTGGAGATGGATCCGGGGGACGGCAAACGATTTAGTATGGACAGCAGAGGGGTACTATAATTTATGGTTCATCCCCGGACCGTGCCATCCACAATCTCGCGCGTGGCAGGTTACAGATGGTTTGTCCAGTTCTCCCTTCTCTCTAGATTATTTCTGAACGTCACCCTTCGACCTCGCTCCGCTGCGAGAGAGCAAAGAGCCATTTGTTATTCCTACCTTGAACATTTTTCTGAAAACTCGATTTAGACCGGATTTCACCGATACGGACCGGTCGCGCGCGCGAACGGAGATGAAGCTGCGCGAGATAGAACTCCGTGCCCTTTGTTAAGTCTGAGAAATGAAGGTCTCGGTCTCAGTAATTACGGAAGATCCGACATCAACAAAGTTGCGATCCAGATGATTCCTTGCAACTGATTACGATAGCATCGGTCTATGATAAATTAACAGCTGTCGTTTGTATGAAAATGTCAGAAGCGATGGACGTACAAGAATAGTGCGATTTATCATTTTATAATAATGCTCATCTTCTATTTAAAAACATTGAGAAATAATATATTATAAATGAATATGTGTGTGTAGAACATTATATGTTTTTCTCTCTCTATTTCTCTTTCTCTTTTATGCATATAATTGATGTTTTAATATTTAAAATATATAATTGTAATCCAATGTCAATACTGTCAATATTGAATTCGTACTCACACAATAAATCTAATTTCATTTATATTATAGATTTCATATTTATTTTTGTCTCAGAATGCCTTCTCTCTCTTCAAAAATCGATTTCGCAAAATTTGTCGCAATTCAATTTTCAGCTCTAAAACTGTACACGAAATATCCAATCGTCCTTTTAAATTTTGTATCACGAAGCCAATTTTTTTCAATCGAAATTCAATTACGGATACTCACACGAAATAAATAGAATTCTAATAAAACTGCGGAAGAAACTGTTTGAACAAAGTTTCGAAAGTCTGATCACGAACGGTGACGGTTAACAAGAAAAATCTAACGAACGCAACGAGTAGGGAGAAGAGAATCCGCGAGGAAGTGTATGTTGTTCATAAAGGAGACAATCAACGAGAGGATACGCGGAGCAGTGTACCTCGTGTGTGAAGCGATATACCTCTTTGGAAAAGCCTCGCGGCGAATGAGAACTGAAACTAAGTTTGTGCGAGGCCGAAGAAAGTCGCCTCTGGCTCTACACGTTCCCCTTCTATCCGGCTTTCTATTCCGCGAGCGTAGCTTAATCAACGAAAGGGACAGGACGGATAAGAAAAAGGAGAGCGTACACGCTGGATCCAGAACCGACCTAATTTTCTCTCGCTGGCACGGGAATTGTGTTTTCCAATTGGCCGAGAAAGCCACGGCCTCTTCGTCCCGATCACGAAGATAAAGGATCCCGGCAAGGATTAAAAATGCATTAATCTCCCGAGTCGACGAAGAAATATGAACTTAACTTTCCGACTGCTAGCTACTTCACTAATTGATTTTTTTTCTAATCTACGCAGGACGGACGCGATCGCGGATGAGAGAAAATCCTGGCAAGAGTTTTAACTTCGCTACATAGCCAAATGTATTTCTTCGTACGTTGCAATAGCTGCCGGAAGTTCGAATGCGGTATGTTAAAATTAAACTCGGGTCACGTCAAATAGAATCAAATTTAAGTCACGTTCATAGGCGGAGCTGGAAGGAAGTTTCTCTCCCGTCGCGAATAAAATTGCCTGCACTTGAAGACAATGGAATCACTACGTGATACGATCGATTAAAAAATATTTTCTTCTATAAACATCACAGGAATTTAACGAGAATCGTGGAAAAAGATGTTCTCTGACATCTCAAAAGACAACTGGTTATTCGCGCGCCTTCTCGCGAGATGAAATTCTCAATCCCATTTGGTGGATGGTTCGTTCTCGCTCGGTCAACGACAATCTAACAGTTCTTTGTCGTCCGCTCCTTCTTCTTCCCCTCTTTTTTTTTACGATCGCGAACAGAGCGAGACTTCCCGCCTGCGATAGTACATACAAGGGACCATTCAGAGCATGCTTCCCCTTCGGCGTCAGCGGAGCGCGTCGCCACGGCTAGCTGGGCCTTACGGCGATCGCGTGCGCGAGCCCGAGGAAACGTAATGTAGAAAAAATTTTAATGACCCCACGCTAATTCGATCAGCTACCTCGGGCGTAAAGAATGAATGACGAAATGCACGACGCTCTCCTGCGGTTTCTGCTTGGCAGTACGATGGGACGCACTCACGTTGCTTAATTGGATATTCGAGGCAAATGATTACTCGAACGGTCATGCGAATTGCCGACTCATCTTCTCGTTGGGTTCACACGATTAACATAACGATCATTAAGTCTAATATAATCCTCTGAGCTATTATTTTGAATTAAACTAGATTTGTGAAATATTTATAAATAAGATTAAATGTTTTTGCAAGAAATTTACTTCAATTTCAAACAATACACGAAAAAAACGGTTTTGC
The DNA here is from genome assembly GCA_037157785.1 of Cephalotes varians. NCBI lineage: Eukaryota > Metazoa > Arthropoda > Insecta > Hymenoptera > Formicidae > Cephalotes > Cephalotes varians. The sequence goes on from JANQDE010000029.1 coordinate 960,830, forward strand.
TGAAAGATCTAAAATTTTAGCTGGATACAGCTTAGAAAAGTAATTTTGTTGAATTAAATAATTATGTAATAATAATTGCTAGAATATCAAAATTTTTTGCAGCATTGCTAATTGTTTTTAAGGTTCTAACCAAATTATTTTGATGGTCCAACAAAATTATTTTCAGATCTGGATCCAGCAAAACACTAAAGATCCCTTATCAAAACGTGTGTATTGACAATGCATTAATTAAATATAAATTCTAAATATAAATTTTTCTGTAAAATTTCTTAGTTTTTAGAAATCTAAAAGGTTGTTTGCAAAATAATGCAGAATTTAAGAAGTTCAAAAAATATCCTAAATAAATTCTCTCTATATATTTAACTGAAGGCATGAGGAAAAATAGAACTCAAAATAAATAAGATCATACTCGGTGCAGTTTGTCCTTTGATTTTTGGGACCTACACCACAGGATTGGCAAGGATGATCGTTACAGCCTGGAGCATTCGTGCGGGTCACTTGTTCACTCGCTCATCTCGTGTTACGAAGAGCCAAGCCAGTGTGGGTTACGAAATCCGAGCTATCTCAACGTTATCGGCCTCCGGCTTCAGATCGATTCACGAGTACTATATCAGACCAACGACCTATTTCGAGAGTGTCATCGACCAAACAAAATGGCACTTTTCGCATGCACAGTGCCTGCGTTATCGACTAAAATTGGGGAAGGATTAGAAGGCAAACCGGCAAACCAGGGAACTGGCTTGTCGATCTGCATGGGAGATCAACGTTATCGGGATTGGCAGTAGAAAAAGCGGACGCGATGGCTGCGAGAGGAGGCCGTTTCGCGCGGGTCCGCAAGGAGATGCGCGAATCGAAACGGATTGCGTAAACGCTGTTTCATCGTCACGCATTCTCACGCAGCGCAAATTCCTCCATTCTGCGACTTAATGAAAATGTGACAATCCGCGGATGACGTTATGAAAAAAGAATGGGAGGAAGAGGTGAGAGGAACTTTTAATAAATAAAGAATGAATTAAGTTAATTAAAAAATATACATAATTGCGTCAGTGACACGCATTTTAAACTTAATTCGCGCAAAACTGCAATTCCGCGAAATAAGCCATTTTCGCGTAATATCAAATATGGAAATGATACTGTTGCAATTTTACAGAATAGCTGCAAAATAATGGATACGTTTGTAATTCCGTGCTGCGAGATAATGCCGTGGATCGGGAAACAGCTTATTTGCGCATTGCTATTCGTGTAGGTGTATCAGAATGCATTTTGAAATGCAAAAGCGAGTATCGCGATGCTGCACGAACCGATGCTGCCCGCTGCGAAAAAATCAAGAAAGACGTATCTCCTACAGCGGAGAAAGGAACAATGCAATTTCCCAGAAGAATATACGTACCGCCTTCGTATATTATTATATTAACCAGTTAGTACTAAGAAAGTCAATACCAAGATGCAATTTTGATTAACGTAACTTTAAATCAAGTTTCATTGTGTTCATATTTTTCATACAAGAGCAAAGAAACTAAAAGGAAAAAAAGATGAGATAATACGTTCCAATTTATGATAAAGTTTTTTTTCTAAAAAGAGATACACGTGCTTAAAGAAGGAGAACTGATAAAACAGAAATTAGAGATCTCACGCAGACTTGCGTAAACGCATCAAAAATACTTTCTATCTATGGATTGTTTTAACTTTCCCTCGTATTTACCTAAGCTTGAACGAATGATGATTACTCAGATTTGCTTCCCCCACTATAGACTCATTAATATCATCATATAATTCGAACTACAATTTATAGAAAAGAACAGCTTTTAAAACAGTCGTCTAATAAAATAATTCAGACATAATACAATGTAACTAAACACTGAAAAAAATCTGAGACACAATTAAAAAGTTTGTAAACGACATAAGCCGAGCATAAACCTATGAAGTTACACTGCATCAACTTTCATGAAGATGTTATTCACTGCTTCACGGTGCTTCTCCGTGGAGCGACGCAACTGCCATTACGTCATATCCAGAAAGCGAGCAATAATTTCAGTGGTAAACGCGCCACACAGACGCACACTGCACGAGGGTGGAACGCTCGTTATTTAACCATCGGGTTTTCATCTCGAGTACTCTCACGAGTGTGTCGACACGGGGCGACTTTGAGCTTCCGCGACAACGGTTTGCCCTTGAGTATTAAGATCTGAAACTGGCGGGCGCCGGTGGTGCGGCCACCCTTTCTCATCCTTTCGATGTTTTGACGCCAGCAAAGCGAACGAAACCAGCCGCCAAGAATAAACCTGAAATCAATAGCGAACACGCGGCTCGAGAGAGAGAGACAAAGAGCAAAGCAGAAGCGAGAATGGCACGAAACAGAGAGAAAGCGGATAATGGCGGGGAGGTTTTCCGACCGGCCGAGCTTAAAGCACATCCGGTATATCCTTCTCTACGCGCTTCACTTTGTCAGTAGATTTTTCGCCCTATGATTGCCAAAGTATCATTTCGATCCGTTGCCTGACGATGATAAGAGTCTACTCTTAGGAGAAGCCTATACTTAGTAATAAACTATAAATATACGCCTTTATTACGTGGCGCTTCCCGGAATTGATAAGTGAACTTTACAGAGTATTGACGGGAATCATAAAAATGTTTTACGATGCATTTCATTTAATTTCTGTGATAATTTCTCTGTACCGTATTGTTTTGCACTGGGACGATGGTACCATTATTTTCATTATGTGACTATTGTGGTTGGCTGCATCAATAATAATATTATAAGAGATCGATTTATTTATTATTAATTTATGATTTAAAAATTGAGAGTTGAAATATTTTATTCAAAATTTTAATTTAGAATGTGATACGGAAAATCAACAATGCTTATTAATCGCTGCTTGTCATATATTAAAAAAGTTAATTTTATTTGTTCGCGTTAAGACTTTCATTGTTAAATTCGTAGTTCAAATTATATCCAATTTGAGTCATTTTTAACAATTCCTAGGTCCATTGCTCCTACTCAATATATCGTTAATTTAACTTAAAAAAAATAGAGTTAAACAATTTAACTCAAAATATTCAGAGAAAAAAATCGTCTCAACAACTAGAAATTTGAAGACAAATAGCGCCTCAACTATGTATTATAAAGTTATTATATAATAACAATGAATAAATAATACGAACTAAGAAAATATAATAATATAAACCATTTATAATAAGTTGTTCAACAAACTACAGAAAAGTAATCGCATAATAATAATAATAATGTTTTTTTCGAGTCATCTCAACAATAATTAATTAGTTATGCTTCACTTTAAAAAAATATTTGTCTAAACTAAAAAAATGTTATTTAACTCAAAGAATTGATTTAAATTTGCTCCTTTAATATTTAACAGTTGAAATCAAAAGCACTATTGTCATTAAAAATTTCAATCGAAGCCATCGCGAGTAGAAGAAAGAAATATATTTCGATTCGCGACGAAATCATGACGATCCAGCCAGCCAATCGGTCGTAACGACGCGGTGGCAGAGAGTGCGATCGCCTTTATTCTCGTTCCTATAAGCCTCCTCCTCGCACGAGAATATCGCTCTCTTCCTCATTCCCCTCGCTCGCCGAGTTAAATACTCTAATTCGCGTTAATGGATGGCCCGTTGCCAGTGGATCGTTTCTAAAGAGCCTCTTCCCGGTCGGGACGGACGCGTCGTTCAGCAGAGCGCGTTCACACCACTCGGACCACTTGGGCCCATGTAACAAAGCGTCGTCAATGACGGGCCCTGTCCTCCTGAGATCGGCATCTAGCCGCTCGAAGGAAATCGCCCATTTGATGGGAGTGCCTGGCGTAGCACTGTGAGCTCATATAGCGGCTAATAGTCGATATATGCGATACACGACGGAGCATAAAAGTCGCTAAGGTCTACGTAGTAATTACATCCGCCATCGATCGTCGACATCGATCGGCTTCCTCCGTCACGTAACAAGACGTTACGTAAGCGGCTACGCGCGTGTCTCTCTTTTGGCACGGCAAATCCATCCGTTTAAATCTATACGTCTCACGTTGCGATTATCTTAAGAAACCGATATAATAAACCGATATCACATCCGATGATTCATGTTGCGATAAGCGTCTAGGTTAATTGTGTTAATTGCTTTATTGCGAATAGGTCAGATAAACGAATAAATTATCCTTCGCGAGTCGCGAATTGTTTTCGAAAAAATTATTTGCCACATCGGACCGTTTATATTCACGAACTGCATGTTCTCGTCGAGCGATCTTTATCTCGCACGGCAACGGCATTATAACGATAAGGAACCCATCTGTGAATCAGAGCGAACCGATCTACGTTACGTGATAACGATCGGCAAGCGTTCTGCCTCGACGAAACGTCACAGTCGATTGATCACAGAGAGCACTCGTGTTTACCTGTCTACAAATGACGATTTCAAAAGAGAATTCAGTCCATTTTTTGTCAGACACTGAATGCGTTCCGACCTTCAGCTATCTACCTTCGCACGTAAATTTTCGCACGCACGTGAATGCTTGATAGCTTCCGTTCCGCAAAGCGCCGCTATTTTCGTCGAAAAATACACAGACGAGAAATTAAAGCGGTTCGCGAGAATTTGGCGTGCGCTCCCCATCGGGTCGGGAGATTTTATCCATTTATCCGTTTATCAAACGAAAAAAAAAAATAATGCAGGGATGTACGACGTTACGTGCGATAAATGTGCTCTACGCTCACAACATTTAACGATCGCTAAACTATGTTTAGCGTATCGAAGATTCCGAGAGAAATTTTATTGTGCCATTGGGTTTTTTTAGTGGCTATAAAATTGTTTCGAAAATTGCAACGTTGTCCTTTGGCGACTTATTTTTAACATTTTATTTCGCCAGGCAATTAAATTTCTATTATTCTCTTTATCCCATAATCTTGATTATAAAATGTTTAACATGAATGTTCTATAAATATACGCAAAAAGTTTTCAAGTCCAAATAAAAGTATAAAACTTTACGATAGGGTAAAATTTTTTTACTGTCTCTTACGTCACATGTAATTTCCTTTTACGTATCGTATATTCTTTTTATGTATTGAATTTATGTTTCGAATTCCTACACAATAAATGAGATATTTTTAATTTTGATAGAACTGTCTTAAATGAGCTTCTGAACACGGTAGTTTTAAAGCTTGTTTAGAAGAAAGAATAAAATTACTTAATGCTCGAAAACCGTTTACAAAGCAAACATTTGAAGATCAAAATAATTAAAAAAAAAAAATCTGGTTATTTCAACGCAAACCTATACTTTATATTTATTGTTAGGAAATTTAAATTTAAAGAATCGAGAAAATTCGATATGTCCCCGTAGAGGATGAATAAATCGATAACACCTGTATTTACGGATATGGGTTATTTTATGTATATTAATAACATTGCTCCAATTCCACTCGTTGATATAAATTAATACGATAAATGTCACGCGGCTTCTACCGCAGAGCGCGTTTCTGCAAATTGTAAAAGCGGTCAAATTACGTTCAATCGATTCGCCATTTGAGTAAAGTCATAATGTCTCGACAATCCAGGAAAATAATCGCGAAGCTCGAAGATAGAAATCTAAATGCCTTTCTCCAGGCATTTTATATCAATATTTTATCGATAAACGTATTTGCAATACGACGGCGCGTAGTCGACTTATGAAATCAGCTCTCGTATCGTCGTGAGTACAATAAAAACGGTACCCTCGTCGAGAATTGACCGGCCGTGTGAATTGATGTCGCCGTGCGCTGTCTGGAAGCGCAAAAGTTTCATAAATCGTCTAAATGCGAGCAACTTTTATCAGGGCGAGCGCGCGCATCCGGGAACTCGGAAATGAGTCCAGTATCTAGAGACTCGCGAAATACGAGCATCGGGAGATCGCGGGGCGACAGGAAATTGAAAAATTCCGCGTCCCCAGCGCCAAGGCAACGAGGTACGTAACGAGATTTCGTCGTTCGACGAGTCCGAAGATGGAATCGCGCTCGAAACTCAGATGACTGGATTTCGTGTACTTTTTACTAATCTCCGGATTGCGCCTCGTGATCAAATCGCCGAAAGTGCAGAGATCGAAACGTTAAATCGTTAAACATTGATACAGTTAACGTAGATATAACGTGAGTCCAGAACGCAGAAGAATATCATTAATACACGGAAAGAACGATTTTGCTGAAAGATCTAAAGTTTTAGTTGGATATAAATCAGAAATTTTGTGGAACTATCAAAATTTTTTGCAGCATTACTCATTATTTTTAAAGTTATCCAACAAAAATATTTTAATAGTCCAAAATTATTTTTTATTCAGCAAAACTTTAGATCCCTCAGCAAAATCGTTTTCGTAAAAAAATTAGTATTTCCCAACGAAACGTAAAAGTTGTTAATGAATCGCTAATTTATCCCCATTATATTAACAACTCAAACTACTTAATTTACAAATTTAAAGAATATTTGATGCATCGATCTGATTTATCTTATTAATTTATCGATAATTTATTGGCGAAATATTCTTATATTGATTTTATTTTTAATGCCTCAAACGTATTGAATTTCATATCAATTTGATTCAAGCCAAAAAATATACGCATAATTAAATCCGTCATAAAAATCAGAAGATTATTTTTATTATCGCAATTATCTAATTTCTACGAAATCCTTAGAATGCTGGCACTTGACGAGAACAGAGAGCCTATTCAAGTTACATCTCGGAAGGAAGAAAGGTTCTTTCAACGATATTACCCGTTTCCGCGCGCGCACACGCTTCCAATTCAACTCTTTCAATCCCAAAACTTGATAATTACAGCCGACTTTCTCGTGGTGACTTTGCCAAAGTGTTACAAACTCGGATAAAAATGATTCAACGGTCGGCCGAGATAATTAACAGATCAAAATCCTTGCGCAATAAAGTTCGCCTTACTGATCCCATGATCGACGACAGTCATTTTATAATTAAGATTTCGTCGCCAGATGCTTATTAATAGAGATGTTGTGAAATCCTTTGTGCCAGTATGGCGGATAGCTATGATCCTCTTACTATAACAAGAGACTTAGAAAAATGAGGATTCGCTATTAGAACAATACGAACATTTATTATACAATATATATAAATTATATATATATATATATATATATATATATATATATATACAATAAATATATATATACATATAAATATATAAAACATCAATAACGATTTATGCAAAATTTTGTAATGTCGATTTTTGTCGAATTCAATGAAATTACATTTTAACCGCAAATACTGCGTGGGTGTACGTGGACGCTTAGTTCGCATTTATAATACAGAAAAGAGGATTTTCGACGTACGCTGTATTGCAGATTTTAGAGATTAATGCATTGTGATTTCCATAGAAGTCTACTTTACGTCAACAAATAAAGAGGAAGAGAGAAAAATATATAGTGTTCAAAGTTCTAAAAAAAATTTAACAGATAAATCGCTCGTGATAATAGCAATTTTAATGTAGTGCTATTTATCGATAAATAATCAGATACATTTTTCATTTATAGGGAATATAGAGAAATCTCAATGCAGTTGAGAATCACTGACAACCCAATGAGGGCGTTATTATTCGAGCGAACATGGCTCTTCGGAATTACCCTTCGGGAGATGGACCCTTTCCGGACTTATCCCCTCGCATCCTCTCCCTTTCTACACATTGTTCATCTATAATATGAAAGAGAGAGAGAGAGAGAGAGAGAGAGAGAGAGAATACTGCAAGAGAGGCAAGGAGAGAGAATAGCGTAGATATTTATGTCGTTGTTCGAGGCCGTAAGTCCTCCCTGAACATCATGTAAAAATAGCGAAAAAAAACTATAAAAAAATAATAAAAAATAAATAAGCAATGTGTGCAAAAGAGAAAATATAAGGTATAAAAAATTATAGAGCAATATTAAATCTAACGTTCTATTACGAAAAATTTTAAATAAAAAGACTACAACGAATATATCTAATAACAGTATATCCTATAATAACTATGTGCCCTAATTAGCTATCACTATTCGCGGCATTTCTAATATTCACATTAGTAACATTGTTATATCCAAATAATGTTATCCGAATGAAAGCATTACTGTGAATATTTGCATTTGTGAATTCCCGTTGTCAAATTAATCGCGTAATTCGAACGTTTATTGTACGTAAAGTATAACAATGCAAGCTCTCTCAAAAAAGAAATTGTAATTCGATAATTCGTAAACTTCATGGCTTAACGTATGTATTCATAAATCCTTATATTGTTCCATATGTTGACCTATCGATTCTGTCATTCTTGTATAATATATTCTTCATAGTTCTGAGAACAAGGAAAACAAATTGCT
>JANQDE010000029.1:969658-1393101 GCA_037157785.1 Cephalotes varians
TTATGTATAATTATGTATAAATTATCTTTTCAATTATTATATTATATAAAACATTAAATTCTGCAAAATATTCATGTTTTATATATATAATTTTCTTAATAAAATTATTTATTTATTCAAAAAATATTAATATCTGATGAAACAAAGTTCTTGCAAATACTCAGATACGTAAATTACTTTGACGCACTTTCTAAAAAAAAAAAAATGTATACTACACGTTATCTGCGTGTTACATTTTATTAATGTGTAATAAAATGTAAATTGCATGTATAAGCGATAAAATTAGCAAGTATCGGAGGGGAAATTGAGAGAGAGAATTTCACATAAGGGTCTCCATGCTGTTAAGCTCATGATGGGGAATCCAAGCGTATAAATTAGGAAATTGTTAAAACACAAGAATAGAACTCGATGGATCACATTACATGCTTTGCTTATATCGTTTGACCAGCTGGATTATCGATTTTACAACGAGTTTCTCCGAAAGACATCGCGTCTCTGGAAAACTCATTCAAAATTTATTTCAGTGTAAATTGGTAAACAATAATTATTTGTCATCGCACAAAACAATTTTAAAATTGGAAAATTAAGTTACAGATAAAGTTGCAGTTAACATCCTGAGAAAGGAAAAGCTTCTGAATTGTATTCAATAAAATATAACATTTATGTTCGTATCAAGTTTCTTACTTATAAATAAATAATTATTATGACTTAAAGCTTTGAACAACTTTAAATTATCACCACTCTGCACTCTTTCATGGGGCAAGAGTTATTACAGAGTTTTTAAATTCTTTTATGATGAGAAAGGATTTCTCATTTTAAAAGTGAAATTAGTTGCACGTAGGAGACATATTAAGCATGGTTAAACTTACTACTAGTTATTACTAGTACAGTTATTGCGGAATATCGTAGGAATAGAATATGATTTTTTTTTTATACCGTAAAACAACGATGTCACTGGCACGTCAAGAAGAAGGTTGAGAAAATTCGGTCGAAAAAGAATTCTGTTCCCCTGACGATCCCGATCTAATTTTGGACACGTTCGGCCATGTGCGAGCCCGGTAATGAGTGACAGAAGCGTGTATTTTCGAAGAAACCTAAATTCGATTTGTGACTAGATCCGCACTGACGGTGTCACGTTCGTCCTGTCGAAGATCTCGATATGAGAAAATATTGGTTTCCCTTATGAAGAATTGATGTACCATATCGGACAAATTGCGCGGCATTCCCCGACGCAAACTAGAAATAGAGAGCTTCTTTTTCTGAATTCCCACGCGACATCTTGCGAGAGAGAGAGACTCCTCGCTCCGCAACGATCGACATTTCTGAAGTCTGATACCATCGCTTTCGCTGAACGATCAGTAAAACAATAAAATCCGGTTTGCACAGCGAAATCTAAATTACGTCGCGGCAACTACTTCGCGCTATTCGCTTCTTGCTCTTCCAGTGCGGCACTGATAGCATATCGAGATCCTACAAAGCGGCGAAACGTCTGAGGGAAGTTTCAATACCCTCGATAGCGTTCCACACGGAGAAATTTCAATACCTTCGATTGTTCTGTTCGGAGAAATTGAGTAAGACATTTGGAAGAATAAGTTACTTCGCTCTGATAATAAGAAAAATGCTGCAATTATCATTTATTGATTCGAGATCAGTATCGGTTCGATGCTTTTGTGTAAAGTAATAACGTTTTTTAAAAGTAATAACGGTTCCAATTCATCGAATATGAATGGAGTTAAAATTTTATTGAATTTTAATATTGTAATATTGAATGCAAGAGTTTTATAACGCGCTCTTTTTGCAGATAATACATATCATAAAAATAGCTTAAATTTAATAATTTTCCAATGAAATCGTAATGAATCTCGTTAAAAAAATGTTACACCTTTTCCACGATGTTCCAGGAGAAAAAAAAATCGTACTTGTGAGCGACCTCATACAAAAAATTTTGATTGAAGGGTTCCGCCCTTGAGCGCTAGGAACCCTTTCGACATCGTTTCGCCGCGGGGAAGGCGACGGTACTCGGTGTATTTTCTAGGCAAACGATAAATGGTACGTGCTAAGCCGATGAGCTCGGGCTCGTTTTCGCAGGACCGTTAGTAGATGCCTCCGGAACGAGGGGATCGCGGACGGATTTTGGCGCGGTGCCATCCCCGGCACAAAGGCCCACGCTCGAGAGATCGCAGCCGACGGGGAAGGGGAGGGTTACGAAGGCCTGGACTCCGACCAGTGCTGCTGCCGGTCGATTCGTACTAACCTACCGTCGTATCGCGACCCTCACCTCCAAAAATCATCAAGCTCCACCGGTCCAGATCGCGTTTCCTTTGTAAATAGCGAACATTATGGTTCGCAAAATCAATTATTTAGAGAGAGAAAATAGATATATGTGTAATTAACATGGGATAAACTTTCAAAAACGATTTACGTCCGAATGCCATAAATTTTGATAGAAATGTTCTAAATGATATCAAAATAAACCCTCATGAACCACCGATTAAACATTTAATGCTACAATGTAAATAAAAGCAAAAGCGCCATAGCGTATGTTGTTGTTGGTAAAGAGCAAATGTCAAAAATAGAGATATTTGATGAACGGGAATATTCAAAAAATAAATATTCAAATAAATATTCAATAAATATTTGAAAAGTATATTCAAATAAATTTAAATTTATTAATTATAGCCAACTATAATAACGATTATATTAAATAAATTATAGTTGACTTCATATTATATATATATATATATATATATATATATATATATATATATAAATAAAACAAAATATATATAATACAAAAACATACACAAAGATCTTGAAACAACAGCACGAATTATTTAATTGACAAGCGTTCTATATCATTTACTGTTTCTTCAATTTGCACTGAGGATCTTCTAATCTAAAGTTGAAATGTCTAGAAATTGTTAAATATTTAATTTTTATTTTCATAAATATATGAATTTATTATTAGCACGAATATATTGCTTGGCTCACAGCTTCTTGTACTATTACATTTTAATATTTTTGATATTAAATTTTTTTATCGATGGAAATCCGTTTAGGGACACTCATTTGATATTTCTGCCAAAATGGTACAATGGCACAATTAGACAATTGGATCGTTTTCGAAAGTCCTATTATATACATAAAAATTATTGAAAATAAAAATTATAAATTATATTATAAAAAAGTCTACAGTATGTGTACCGTTCAACGTGAAAGATAATCCCAAAATACGTCAGAAAGAAGTGTCTGCTAACAAAATTGATAAAGCCTATTTGCTGTAAATTTTCTCCGATCATGTGATAGCTAATCTTATCTCTTAGCTTCCATATTTGGAATTTCCTTGTTACATGTCATTCACGTGACACTCTGCAATTATCAGTATATTACATAGTTTATGAATCTCATCATTTCTGAAAAAGTACAAAATATCGATGGCATATTTATAGCGAGGCAAATAATACGTTTCTATTCCGTAAGTAATACGCAGCTTCGTATATAATGGCCGTTATATACAATCAACGCGAGTGTAAAACGCACGATGGAAGAGGTGTAAAATCAGTCGGCAGTTTACAGAACCATGACACAAGATCCGAACTTCCTGCTACCGTAATTTACAAACTGTCCGACCACCACATGTGTGAAATGAATGTCTGCGCCTCTTTCGTGAAATATATACGGATCGTTAGGAACGTGTTCCTCGGCAAAATTACTTGTCTTCTCGGTAAACATTTAAAAACATTGAGATGAAGCACGATTATATTTCATGCTAGGCATGTATATCCTAATAATAAATTCCGATATAAATCTTTCTAAAAGGAAGGGCCTCTGATAGATTTAATATTTTACTAACCGTTTATATCTCTAAAACATAAATCATGTGATTCTTTAAATTCTAATGTGAGAAAGCTTCATATATAATAATTTACTGAATAAATATTTCAAATAAATGTGAAAGAAATATAATTTTTTTTTAGCTATGATATATCAACATGTTCGGTGCAATAATATAAACACGATACGTGTAAAGACCGCATATAGTTTCCAGTTATTTTTATATTAACTTTAGAATGTTTTCACGCCTATCGATAATAATTCGTAATATTCCGAATTATTCGAGCATCCAATTATCTGCTCTTCAGAAGATTTATTATTTAAATCTTGCAAACAAATCCATAGAGAGGAGCTTGCGATTGGAGTCCACTATTCGTCGGCGCGATCTCTTAACGCGCAATTAGCTTAATCGACGCATGACTCTGAAAAACAAGCGCACGATACCGCAAGTTTTATCATTCGCGGGCGTCATCGACACGGTGGGCAATTGCGTACAATTTTTGATTGTCAGAAATGCTTCTTTTACATATAAATAAATTCGTAGTTATGAACGAAATTAAAAGTAATGAATGATTTAACTGAAAACTAAGTTACACAAATAGTTACTTAAATGTAATGAAAGTGTACATGAAATTTCATAAAATTTTATAAAAAGTACATTACATTTCACAAAGTTTTATGAAATATACATTACATTTCATGTACATATACACAAATATATTTTTCAGTTACAAATACATAAATTAAATTTAATGTAATGTCATGAAATTAAATTCAAATTGTGTAACTTAAAAGTACATTAAACTTCATGACATTTTTAACAGTGTAGAGCTCGAGTGTGAGAACGCAGAAACGACGATGACGACGACGATGACGACGACGACAAAGTGAACGCAGGAAGAATACGCGAGGCAAAGAGCACATCGACAGAGACACAACGCCGCTGGGATTAATGCGTCGAGTTGCGACGCGCGTGTCGTGACGTCACTTCCGGCCAATCAAAAATCATCAACGCTTCGGATCGCCGGCGCGCTTAAAGCCGCCGTTCACACGCGACTCTTTGTACGCGTACAAACGACGGCGAGCAGCGACGTCGCGGTTGTCGGAATCCCGCGTTTAATTGAAGATAATTCCGCAGCGCGCGACCTCGGTCAAAGAGAGCTCGCGGCAGTGTTCGGGCAAGAAATGGAAGACGTATGAATTCTCATCTCATTATGCTGAATTCTCTTTAACTTTGAAAGACAGTAATTTTTAGATACAACGTCGATCTTTTGAGAAAATTATTGAAAATAGAAACGTCGCCGTACCAAAACCAGTAAAACCGACCGATTAAATATTCATCTAAATCGAAATTAACATCAATTGATGAAAAAAAAACATCAATTTATAATTAAAATCTGCTTTTAAATTCAACGCCGTGAGACGAGACGATGAGGCTGAATTCTGTGTGGATGTTGAAGAGAAAATGGATTACGTTTAAGTTTCCCGCTGCATAGAGGAATGACGGAGTGGCCTCATTGAAAGGCTACAGGGCCAGTCTGAGTTTATGACAGTGTCGTTACACTCAATTAGCTTCACTGATGGCCTTGAGAAGCCACCCGTATGCGCCGAACCACGATCCGGCCAACTAAAAGATGAACGAGCGCGTCCAATACTTCAGTGTTAGTCTAATGCCTTTTATAGTTAATGAAGTAATGGTATCATGTTCAACGTGGCGAAGTAATAGATAAACTGCGGTAGATAATAAACGATTATGTTTTAATATTCCTCGAAAACTCGACGAAAAAAAAATCGTTGAGATACGTTAGACTCATATTCATTCGTTATATAAATATGTAGAGACAATTTTGTGATAAAATAAAATAATTATACGCACAGATATGACGTCTCGTTTCACTACCGATCCTCTTTTGTAATATTTTGTAACTCATTCGTGATATTAAAATGTACGAATTCTATATTTCTGTTTTTTCCTTTCGTTTTATATATAAAAAGAGAACAATGTCAAATTGAATGATTTTCTTGACTTTGTCCTACGTTTCACGCTGCACGCGGGAAAGGCATGTTCGTTCAAGAGATATGTACGTAAGATCAACTAAAAGTTACAGAGTCCAGTCTGCATCACACGGCGGTAGAAGCGTACGAATTAGATCTATTTGTTCATCGGAAAATGGAGGTGAATCAGCAGCCTATCCGCCTGTAAAGGCAGCATAGGAAGAGATGCACGAAGAGAATATCCAAATTATCAGAATCTACATCGGGCGTTTCAAAAGTGAAACGATCAAAGAGCGGTGAAATGTAAACTGCAGCGGTTATGTCATCGTTTGTTCATAGATAGATAATTATTCATTCTATGTTAATATTCGTCATTCATAAAGAATGTTTTCTAGGTAGGAAATATTCACACGGCAAAATCTATTTAATTTATTCGCTATCTATTTAATTTATTCGCGCTTTTATATCATGACGTGTATCGGACACGTTTTGTATTTACATACGTATTACAGAGGAGAAAGTAATAGCGACACGAGACAAAATAGAAATCTGAGGCCCCGAGATGGTTTCGTCATAATTGAAAATTCATACATAGGAGGTCTATCTGTGTTTCTGGGAAACGAAAATAGAAACATAATGAAAATTAAACATCTAACGTTATGAATTAAGAAATGTAATAGCTATCTCGCGTTTCTATTTATATGCAAATACCTTAATATTAATATGAATTACTTAATATGAATAACTTACTACGGATAAATTCGATATTCCTCGTTGAGTTACTTAGTTCATGCATTTCTGTAATAAATCCTAGCTCAGACTTGTCAATCATTGACACAATCTAACTTCTTTGCTAGTCGAATGAAACGGAAGCAGCGAGAGTGAGATCAAAGTTTCATCCATTTGCATGCGATCAACAATAGACGCGACAAAGTGGAAAGGACTAGCGGTTATGGAAGGGATAATAGAATCTTTTGTATAATTCGTGAAGTTCGAACCTGTTTTACACACGTAAAAGCAACGAATTTAGAACATAAACGTGTGGCTATATAATCTACACAGTGCAATATAACTAGTGCAACTAGTTTTTGAGACATTAAAAACTTATTTTGTTTAAACTGACTGTGCCACATAAAAAATTCGCATTAAAAATCGCTCGTGTATCTCGTTGGAAAATCTGATAGAGATGTCTATATCATTGTATGGTAGATTACAGATTTGCGTATTTATTTAAATGTATTTTACATTTGCATCGACACTTGCGAATGCAGGAAAATGTATGCAGGATGATCGCTCTCCTGCTTGTCGAGTCTGAAAACGCATGGCTTGTCTCTTCTCGTCGCTCTTTAGTATTTACACGTCGCGTAGCTTCTTCGGTAGCAATTTGAATAATTCATCGGCAGTATGAAGCTTCCGATCGGTCATCTCGTTCGCCTTAATAAGGCAAGCTTACAGCGCGCACGTAGCGTGACGAGACGCAAATGTGCATACGAGGGAGAAAAGAACGACTGTCAACTATAAATTAAGGGTGTGGGGTCGCCGCGATAAAATTTTCTCCCTTTAAATAATAGCTATCTCGCATGATTTTTAATTGACGCTTAGAACTTTATTCTGATTGGATGAAACGACATGACAACCTCTGTCCTCCATTACTGCCCATGATTTTATCATTGCCAGAATGAATCAGCTGTAACCCCATCTTGTAATTTGCTCGGCTGACCAAATGTATTTTTATAAATTATCAAATGGCATACCAATCTTTTTAATCGGTTTTTCTTAACAAAGAAATAATTTGGAAACACGCATAGAGCGATTATATTGGAAATTGACTTTATAGCTGTATATCAATCATTCGCTCTTTCCCCTTTAATCTGTGATAATAATTAAATCAAGAATACAACGAGATTGAACCGTTACATTCGTATTCCAATAATGTCGTATAATTTCCAATAATTTTCAGTAATTTCGTTTCGACGAATGAACGAAACAACTATTTAACTACCGAACGTTATTAAATCCTTTTCGTTCCTGGGAAATGACTTCAACAGTTTTAAAAGCGAATTGCCTCGTCCAAATTGTCACGCCAAATATTTGCCACGCACTGCCATAAGCAGCCTTTGTCGCCTGAAAACAATCGTCCGGGCAAGCAAGGGTGGACGGACGGAAAGTTTGAAATTGGTACACGTCGCTGCCAGATGTTACGTAGCGACGTCACGAGGGGGAAACGCAAAAACGAGTCGACGCTCTTCGTGAGACGGTCTTCGGAAAGACAAACGCGCGCAGCTGCCGATTTCGATCCGGGGTTTAAGCTACGGGCCACATGTTTCCCATCCTAGTCGTATAAGGGTCAGATCAAAGTACCGCTCGCGCGACCAAACTTCGATCGATTCGTTCGTCAATCTAACGCTGAAGTTAATTTTCTGCCAACCGTGGAAAATCACTCTCGCATAATTGGATTCAAAAAGCAATTTCGAGCGACATCACCTCGATCGTTGCGCGAGCGCAACCGAACGGAAGAAACTGCATTAGTTATTCCCACGGTTGAATCATCCGTCCCGATGAAGTTCACACGTGCCTCCGATGAAGAGATATTAAGCTGCGCCACTGCGGCGATTGAACTCGATATAAAATCGACAATCGTCGAATCGCGATTACAAGCCTCTCTTTTTCATCCGTCTCGATTGTCAGAGAACGCTGCTTAATGCTCATTGCGCAACTGAGCGCATGCCGTGACGGAGTGAGAGCAAGTCGGCGTTAACGATAACCTTAATTATCACGATCTCAATGACCCGTGAGCGGAATATCGCGCATGTCTGTCAGTCGGTCCATCCGTTCCCTCATCGTAGTTCGCTCAGGAAACTCAATTTGGCGAACTTCCAAAGCCGTCGTCGAACGTTCGGATCTGCTTGAGAAACAAGCGGGGGGGGGCATGTCTATCTTCCAGGAGAAGCAGCAGCAGCTTCGTGTCTCATCGAGGCGCGAACTATTTTCAACTCATCCTGGAGAACTGTCCCGTGGAACGCCGTTCCAGTGAAAAATATATTTTTCCCTGAACTCGTTTATCGTCTTTCCACTCCGATTATTTGCGACGCGCCGCGCCGTGGACCGAGCCGTCGAAAGGTCGAGAAAGAAATACGTTTGCACGTTTCCCGAGTAAATTTCTCTCTTGCATTTGATGCGCTTTTATTCCGCTGAATTTTCGAATTGACGCCAGTGCGCTCTGTATTCTTGGATATTTTCTTCATCAGTGTTCCGAGAAACGTCAGCGTAATCTTCTTGGATAACGTCATTCGCGATAAAAGTAATGTTCCGAAAAAAATTAATAGTAATAAATTAAAATTGAATATCTACACTGTTAGAAATGCTTACTTTACATACAAATAAAGTTCGCAGTTACGAACGAAATTAAAAGAATGATTTAACTGAAAAACTAAGTTACAATAGTTAATTAAATGTAATGAAAATGTACATTACATTTCATAAAGTTTTATGAAATATACATTAAATTTCATGTACTTGTACACAAATATACTTTTGCAAATATACAGTTGCAAATACATTAAATTTAATGTAATGTTATGAAATTAAATTCGAATTGTGTAACTTAAAAGTACATTAAATTTCATAAAATTTTTAATAATGTATATTAAAATTCATGAAACTTCATGACATTTTTAACAATGAAGAGCACAGATTCAGTTTAGATATTTTCTGCTCTTCCGATAGATTAGTGTGAAAAATAAAAAGTATCTTAGAATAAATTTTTTAAAAGTAAAAACCGATAAAAAAACGGTTGGACTTGATTGCGTAATAATATTTATATGTAAATTTAAATTTTTCAGTTCGAATTGCACGCCGACTACCGTCGGATTTTAAATTCTAAAACTAAAGCTAGATTAAAAATATAATAAATTATATTAAACGTCAAATATGCTAAATGACTATTAAATGTGATGATAAATTTTTTTCTAGTCGTCGGCTAGACAACAAGAGCAAATGTTCGTTCATGTTTAGATATCGACAAGAGAAATTGCTTTTGGCTTTTAGCCATAACTTTCTTTCTTTGACACATTAATATTCGGTGGACAGTCGATTTCCAATTTCATTTTTGGCTGCATTCACATACTATGCGTATATAGTATACAAAAGTTAGCACAAGCATGAAGTCCTGAAGTCGCGTAGAAAAACAATAGTTTCATCAGTCAAATCTGAACGTCGGTCGAACAATTAATCTCGTAGAAAATATTCTCTTTTTTGCTCCATCTTCATTCAATGCGAGGCATGTAACTCCGAATATTATTTGAAATATCGAACACTGTGGCTTTTTATTCGCCGTTAAATTTGGATTTCGTAGAAATTAAAATTAGCTAAGCTATTATCTCCGTTCGTTTGAATGAGAATGTTGGGGGGGGGGGGGGGGAAACGTTAACGTATGAAGACATCAAAATAATATAGGGGCATTTATTTCCGGGCGATTCACGCTGCAACACTCACATCTCGATTGTGTCGAAAATCTACCTTTTCAATCATTGTCAGAAACACAATTTAAACGCGGGCAGGCGCGTTCCCGCCCACCCTCCATTGTCAGACGGACAAAATCGACTGGAAGAATCGAGTAGGACGAAGGACGCGGCTCTCCTGTACACACAGCACTTCGATTTCCCTCCTTCCCTTTCTCCCCTATTTATCTCCCTCTGGCCCTCCGCCCTTCCTTTCTCTCGTGAGATCTCGACCGACTGGTTTCGCAGGCTCGCACCGTGGCAGACACGATGCTGCGTCGTAAGAAATACGGAGTATCCGATTCTGGCCCGGAGAAGAAGAAAGAATGAAGAAAGAAAAAGAAGAGGATGTACGCGAAGTACCGTATAAGTGACCGAACGACTTTCTTTCTCGACGCAACGGTAATGCGCAGGTTACTTCGTCGACAGGTTCTTTCGTTAGGAACCTCGCATATTTTATGTTGTTCTCAACCATTTGCGGACTTATACTCTGTTGACGTAAATTCAGCAACGAGCGATTCATATTTTAAACGATAAATTGAAAAATCACTTTGCCACAGAGTTACTATCATAAATAAACAAGCAATATTTTGACTGTTACGTCTTGTCCGTTACGTCATACGCATATATGAATAGCATTTATATTTTCTTAGAATTTATCTACGCACAAATAAAATATTTAAAAAAATAGAGACTGTTTACGTCTGTTGAGCGTGAAGAATAAACCTCTAGATTACTAAACCGGAATAAGACTCTTAGCAATAGCGTTTAACTAGACTTATAGAAATTTATGGTTACACGTGGAACGCCATAATGCCTAGAGAAGTCTGGGTTTATCGTCCCGAGGCTTCGCCTGGTAAAGCGATAAAAGAATGACTTATTTTGTCCAGTTCTCTCCTGGCAGAACGTGCAGGAATGGGAAGAAAATGCGCGAGGTTAGAAAGAAAATGGGAAAACGAGAGAAATAGAGAAAGAAAAAGCTCGTTTCCGGATCTCACAGCTTTCCTTCGCTTTAAACGTGACGCGAGTTACGTGCGTTTCGGCGTCGTTGCAGAAAATATCCGGCAGCGTAAAATAAAAGGAGGATTATCTCATGGATATGACATAACACGAAGTGCATTCTACGAGCTTGCACGTCGATCGCATGCTCAGTGTTTTGGAATCTGATTAATGTTCGATGCTATGCGCGGAATATTCTGTTACAACGCATAAAATTCCACGAGTAACAAAATTCTATTAAAACTGACATTAATATAATACGAAGACAAAATAATTCAATCGAGCTGATGATATAACATACAATTTAAAACATTTTCGTGTATCTTCAATTACTCGATTATTATAATATCTTATATATTTTTTTACTTAATCAATTTTTTTCAGATTTAATTAATTTTTCAGCAACTCGTTATTTTTATATAATATTCCTACAAATCGCGCTCGAAAATTAAAAAAATGTATTTGTAATATCATTTATTATTAAACAATAATACAAAAAATATTATCAAGCAATAATCGTTTGATTGCGGGTTATGAAGAAGGAAAGTTTCATTAGGCTAATCATAAGATATTGTTCTTCATCACGCGAAGAAAACCTTCGGATCGTCGATATCACGAAAATTTTGCATTGCGCGCGACTGCAGCTTTCAATCATTTGTCACCTATTAATTTTTTAAAACCCATTACGCTTCATCTTTCTTAGTGTTCTATTTAATAATGGCCTTAACTAACATTGGATTCTGATAAGATCACATTACGATAAATGATTAACTATTTTATATATTTTATATATTATATATATTATATATTATATCTAATCGTAATTAAAATTCTGTAACAATTAAACAAATTTTAGAGTAATAAAGAAGCTTTATCTTTGCAATAGCTTATAATATTTCACGAGATATGAGCATTCGAAAAAGCTTCAGGCGAAAAAGCTTCAGGCTTTCGAAGATTAATCTTACATTAACTTACAGATGAATTTAACAAACATATATGAAATATTCCCAAATATAAAACATAAAAGAGAAAATAATTTCTTTTGCTCTCCTAAAAAAGAATATCCTATGATAAAAAATCAAATTTGAAAAGAAATGTGTAACGCGATAAAATTTCAGGTATCATCATGACTATAATATATTCGAATCGCACAGAAATTTCTGGGCTGACTTTGCCGGCACGCA
Source organism: Cephalotes varians (assembly GCA_037157785.1). Lineage (NCBI taxonomy): Eukaryota > Metazoa > Arthropoda > Insecta > Hymenoptera > Formicidae > Cephalotes > Cephalotes varians. Next base: position 982,170 of record JANQDE010000029.1, read on the forward strand.
AGATCCCACGTTTTCTCACAGCCCGAACCGAAAAGGGTTGCACTGATGAACGGGTTTCCTCGTGAAGAACGACTTAATTCTAGGGTCACGGTATTACATGGGATACCGTGCAGGGTCGCAGCTCAGATTTCGCGTACATAAAGGTCTGGCAATGAACCAAATTCAAGAATGAATTTAAAAAAACCTTATTTAAATTTCCGATAGCTACAATATTTTTACAGTAGTAAAAGCGAGTTCGACTTTTAAAAATTTTGCTTTGAATTCCAGCGCGATAAATGTGCAATAATATATAATACGTTTCCCGCGAAAAAAAGCCATATTTTATCATATGTAATTAAATTCCACAAATGTCATCACAAAGATGTTAATTACTCGTTACAAAAAAAAAATGAGAAACATTTTCAGAAATTTACAAAGCATACGTCAATGAGAGCGTTAAATTACACGCGGTGGTACAATGCGGTAGAAGTGAAAAATTACAGATCTAAGCACGACGCAGACTGCAACCGCGACGGATTGGATAATGAATCTCACGTGAGATCGTGAACTGGTACGACGAGGAGAACGTCGGGGTAATGACAATAGATGATAATGACAACGGCAATCCAAGGAATGTGGATGGCACGGTTATCTCGAAACGGCGTTATTGTTCTATTATCGCCACTTGAATACAAATCGGTCTTAATCGGCACACATATAGCATGGAGCTATAATTGCAAAAGCAAGTGTTATAGTTACTGTAAAGAAAACGAAGAATGAGATAACACAATGGCGACGTAATTAAAACAAAAACACGACACCACCGTTATCGGAAAAATAATTCCAAATTATGAAAAATATGTTGAATTATTCAAGTCAATCATCCAAATTCATTCAGAGAAAATCGTAATTTTCTAAGAGTCACTTTAACATAATTGAATTAATTATTTAATAATTTATCAATCAAGTTTTATATTATTTTACTATTTATGTGTAGTATTATTACTTAATATTATTATTGTAAATCGCGTGCACGTGTATAACAAAAATTGTGCGTTAATTGCGATATTGCGATATCAAAATAACATTACCATTTTAATTGTTTGACGTGAAATCGAAATATCTAGCTTGTATTTCGAATGCATGATATATTTTATCTTGCATAATGAGGTCAATCAAGCTCATATGCATACAACGCAACCTGCTAATAAACGATCAATAAATTAGATTTGGTTGGTACAAACACCCGAGGGGGCTGTTGAAGTAACATTCAGCAGATTCAATGAAATATTCATATATCTAAGATAACGAGATTATCTCGAATAATCTCGCAGCGACGCGAGTTTATTAAATCCAATTGTGATTCAGCTCCGGAACTAGTAAATACGTAGAACGTACTATGCATCATCTCAATCTATTAATTCTGTTATTCTATTGTATAACATTGGTTGATTACAAGAATATTACGAAACAGCGCGTAACTGAAAAAAGTATCTCGCCACCCTTGATTAAAAAACTACCGAAAAATAAAGTTAATTTATTCTGTGATTGTGCTACAGTGGATTGTTAAATCTATTCTGTAACAATAGTGAAAAACAGCAGTAAAAAAAGACCACTTGTTGTCCCACCCCTCTTGATTGGGACTAATTTGCAACGAAATGAAGTTAAGGAATGTTGCTACGGGTTAATGAAAATTGCTTCTTGACGGTATTACATAAAGCAAACATGAGATAAACAGGGGCATTAACGGATTCGTCAGATGCGAGAAATTCCGTCGGTGAATTGACATTGATTGAATTGACATTCCTATTAGAATGAATAATAAAGCGGATCTTTGTGCGCAACATCGGAAGAGGTTTCTGACATGAAGCGAACCGTAGCGAACAGACTTCAATATCACGGTCTTATGATCACATGCGACACGATGGAACCGCGTCATCGTGCGCACGGTACATCCTTTAATCGCGTATGAGCGCATGTCACCTGTGAAATTATTTATTAACTCCGCTCTAAATATTCAATCGTGCCCGGATTACAGTCGGAGGGGGTCGCACGCGACGCTGCTGGCGCGAGAGGGGAGGGTATTTTCGAATCTGGATTCATGAACTCAAACACCGTGTCCCGTGTTTCAGGCTCGGATCGTTAAATGGGTCAAATTACATTGAAAAAGTGGTAAAAATAGACGATGCGTTCATTATGGAAAATGTGTTTAAAGATTTAGTCTTGACCCTCTACCCTTCACGAACAGTTCGAACGCGTCCTCATCTTTATTCTTACTCTCCGATCGCTTAGTCAGCATCGCCTCTTTCGTCCCATCTGATTTCAATTCTTAATTGCTACGACACTATACGATATGACCTAATTCTTAATAAAACTTCACGTTGAAAATAGATTGTAATAACTTACGCGAGCGTTGAATAAATTGATATAATTTGCCGGGTAATTTTAACAATTTTAGTTCGATTTCTCCTATCTTTTCCTGTCATTATCAATGCAATCTTTATGTACCTTTTATGGCATTCTACTTTTAATGTTGCGTTACTTTCTATCTTGTACCGACATTTATGTTTTTTTTTTATGTTTAATTATACATGGTTGTCGCGACAATCGTACCAATTAAGACGGAAAAATGTCAAGTATTGCACAGCAGCGTCAACAGCGATGCGAGATTCAGAGCGTTTCTAAATTTTATTGCACTTTTATTTCCCGGACAAAGTCCATGAGACTGATTACAAATAGAAAAAAAACCGCGTGCGAGAATCGTGTCGGACATGTGTCAAGAGAGAGAGATGGCGTAGGTGCGCACAATTGACATTCCCATTACCGGATGATACAGAGAAGGCTTTGTGCGACTCGGCGGTAGTTTCCGTTTGATATCGCAGCGCAAGCACCCGCGAAATTCGCGTGCCATTCCTACAGATCTGGAAACGCGAGCGAAAAGACGCATAGAGCGATGCGTTAAACCGCCGGCTACGAATTTGCGGTGCGCTCGCTCAGCTCTCGAATTTCCGTTCTAAATCGCGCAACTACGTTTCCGCGATTATGTAGAACTCCTATTAATTGCATGAAAAGTTAACACGATTAACTTTTCGTTCGTGCTAAATTTCGAGGAATTTAACATAAAAAGATTGCTCTCGTCATAATTTTGTTTGATTAGTGAAATCTCAGAGCAAGTGTTTGTAGCAATTAGTGTCTATTGTACGATACATATTTATAACAAATAATTATAAAACACAATAAATTATCAAAATAAATGTTTTTCTCTCTAATCTCTATCGCATCAAACTTGATTGAAAACAGTTTCAATATCTTTTTTTTTTTATCTTCTTCCTGCCTTCGTTACAACATTTTATGAGTCAATTCAAGATGTAATATTTGGAAAACTTAAAATATTTAAGGAAAAAAATTTTACAATTAGGTTGTTTCATAATAAACAATAATATGACTAGTTACATGAAATAAACTTCGCGCTATTTTTCTTATCTAGTATCTATTTCTCAAAACATAAATTTGAGATAACCTCTCGTATATATATTGTAAAACTATTTATCATAGTAATATTTAAAGCACAAATTTTCAAGAAATAATTTCAAAGATCTAAAAATTTTAAGATATTAAAAGCGTTTTCTTTGTAAAAGAGTCTTATTATTTCTTTTATCAAACATTAAAATAAAATATGTATTACTGTGTCAATATATTTAACTTACGTTATTGAGCACTGTCGATAGATCAGCAGACAAGGTACTTACCTAAAACAAAAAAAAAAGGTTTTTTAGTTACACAACTTCAAATACTACGTTAGATACTAAATATTATAAAAATTTGATTGGTTTTATATAGATTTCAGAGCGTTTACAATCTAATAGAACTTTTATAATACATTTCAGCTAATTCTTCCATTTCGTTAAGCATCTTAATCGTCTTATAATTACGTAAATTCTGTTTTATATCTATTTTACATATTGACTTTGTCATTTTATAACATCGAAGAACGTAATTTGCGCGCGAGGCAATTTGCAAAATATAATTCAGACGCTAAATCACAAAATAAACGCGCAAATTGGCGCATAATTGAAACGTACGGACAAAATTTCGGACTTTCTAAAGTGGCTGCTAATCGCGCGACGTTATCACGTGGATAATTCACGGGCGTAATAAGACAACACTCATGTCGGCCATGTCCGCGTTTCATGGAATGGAAATTAGATTCATTCGCACACGCGATCCCGAGTTTTCAGCGGGCGCAGAATCAATATCGAGTATCTTGTTATGTGTACTTGATGGCACAGAGGTTCTCACATGCTTTCAATTGCGAAAATATGATATTTGACTTGAATATCCATTTATACTTAAAATAGCATTTGTCAATAGCCATCATTGAAATTCAAATAAAATTAATCTCGAACAAATTTGTCAAGTTTTTATAGCATTTGTTATCGGTTTCATTTAGAGAAACATAAAACATAAAATGCAGTATAAAACGTAGTGTTTCTAGAAATAGTCTTTCAATATTCTTTGATGTTTCATTTATCTCTTAAAAAGATGAGAATTTTTATTGAAACAACACTTGTGAAAATGTAAAGCGAGAACGAAAAAAATAACGTAACATCTTATCTATTTGTAGAAATTTTTTAAAAATATTACCATATTAAATTACATCCAAATTATATTAATTACTATATTAAATATTATTACATTAAATTACATCCAAAATTTTGCTAGATACAAATCTGAAAATAATTTTGTTAGAACCTTAAAAATAATGAGCAATGCTGCAAAAAATTTTGATAGCAACTAGTTTGAGCGTTCTATACAATTATTTTGATAGTTCAACAAAATACTTATCTGATCTGTATCCAACTAAATTTTAGATCTTTCAGCAAAAAAATTTTTTTCCATGTATATATATATATATATATATATATATCAAAATTATTGATCATATTAATATCACCAATAAAATGCCACTTATGTATTTCTGGAATTGTGGAAATATTTCATTGAGACCGAGATGAATTGAGGCACGTATTACCGGAGCGCTCCGAATTTTTATTCACAGCGTATCAAATGCAGGCAGAAATATATTAAACGTTACATTTTTATACAGAACGATTCGCATTGGCGTGCTTTTCCATAGGTAGCAGCTGCAGACGGTCGTGAAAGGAACGGACCTCGTAAATTACATTTGCGATTTAATATCGGAACATCTATAAATCTTCGCAACAGTACACGACTTTCCAGCAGCAATGGAAAAGAATCCGTCTCCTCGGATTTCTAAGTTGTCTCAAGTTAAGCCCCAGTCGTTCGTTTGCATACAATAGCTCAACGGAAGAAGAGTTGCCTAGTTCTTATCTCAAGTAACGAGATCTCTCTGATTAGTCAGACAGATTAGCGATAACAGTCGCCAATGAAATTGCAAGAAAATTGATTCGTTGAGTTTTACAAAAGCTTTAATAAATGCAAAAACACCTGGCGTTACGTCACACGTACGTAAATGAGAATCTCAAGTTAACGAATAGCTTCGAGCATTTCTGTAAATTTGTAAACACGCGTGGATTTCGTCACATCTCCGAAGATCCAATCCACTCCTGACTCCATGAGAATCCTTTCCACTCGTCGGGAAAAATGAGCCGTTAACTGAACGCCGGAAGATTCGGCGGACTTGCAGCCGGAGGAACTCCAGGGCAAATCGCCGGAGTTGTATGGTATCTCGATATAGCCGGCTGCGCCGAAGATGTCGAGAACACGAGAGACGGGAGTAACGCGCAGATAGCACGGATGGGTCATCTCATTATCTCGGGGGCGCATTTGACCGACGAATGCAAGCTACTTTCCGAGATATCCTTGAGCCCTCCTTTCTCCGTATCTACCGGCGGACATGACGTCGTGCCGCCGCGAGATGAAAAATAGCGGTGTGTGAGGCTGCGAGGAGGCTCCTTCGCGCGAGATCGATACTCGCACAACCTTGCGGGCATCGTCGCCGGCGCGGAAGAAAAAAAAACGGAAAAACCTCGTTCGAAGAACGCACGAACAAAGGAGTCTGCGGGAATTAAGGCGAAAAAATGATCGAACGTCGACTTGTCGACTTTTCATTTTATGCATACGCAAGAGAGAGGAATAAAGAGAGGGAGAGAGAGAGAGAGAGAGACAGAGAGAATATTATCTATCGCGGCGCCGCCATTCGAGTTGCGCTTCGGCGAAGTAAATATCGAGTTTAACGAGTTTTGCGAAACTCCAGCGATCACCAGATAAACCCATTAGACGCGAGGGAAACTTCGACGACGACGGAGTATCGGAAAGTACTGTCGGCAGCGATCATAATGCAAATAATAACTTGTCTTCGATCCTTTGTCGATCTGAGAATTCTTTGATGGTAAAAAAAGAATTTCGAGCAAACAGCGACTCCAAACCACATGCTTTAATAAAAATTTTGGATATGGTATGTAATGATTAGAGAAAAAATATTTTCATTTCTGCGATCTTATAAGACGAGTTTCAAAACGACTGAAGAACGAAGAATGTAGAGCATCTATGCATGTAGAGCACTCCGACGTCCAAAGAGAGAGCTCCGCTTTGTCCGCGCGGAGAGTACACTCGAGTAAAGATGCGCGGCTTGAAAGCTCGGCTTGCCGAGAACAAGTTACGATTACAAGTTTTCGAAATCGCTTATTTAGAGCTCAGTCGGAAGAAAATTACCACCGGTAGTTCGAGAATCGTAAGAATCGCGAATAACACTTCGAGAAACAAAAGGGTAAACGTATGAAAAGAACGTTGCAGCCGATCGTCTAAATTCGAGGAAGGGAAAGCGTGTAAGGGATGGAACGAAGGGACGGAATGATCCTGCAGGGAGACGGGAGGGAAGGATGTGCACGTCGCGATGCCGCTGCAGCCTCCAAGCGTGCGTGGGCGGTAACGACGTAGGCGTCGGGGGGTTGCCAGGGACGGTGGGGTGAGCTACATGGGTGAGCCCAGAAGCGGGGACCCCCACGTCGGATGACTTAAAGAGACGCTGCGACTATCCCGGACCGATCGATATCCGCAGCAGCCGCGACTACGACACGCCGCGCCGTGTCACAACGCGGACCTTCCCGGACTTTCCCGGATCAGAGAGGAATTGGATGTTATTCAAATAAATTTTTATCATTCGCACAGAATCCAATTTATCGTTCCCATTGTTTATGCATTTGTTACTCGCGGTTATTTACTTTTTATTTTATTCACCGACGACGATTCTGGACAAGCTCGTTTCATCTTTCATCACTCGTCGCTTCTCACGTGAAATAATAAATTTTGCATTGTGTTTCTTTCTAAAGCGTTCAAATAAAAATTGCATTAAGATGGATATTCGTGATACATCAGTGAATTTTATCAAAATTGTTTTCGTTCGTTTTTTTGTAAACAGAACTTTACTCGGCATTCGTTATTTGTTAAAGTAGAAAAGTTGATCCTAATGTCAAGTTTTGAGACACTTGAGCTGAGTAGATGGAAGATAAAATAAGTATATACGAATGAAAAGCTTTTTACGATTACGAATGATGTTGCGACGTTCCGAAGATGAAACGAAAATTTTCAAGTTTTCATGTTCGGTAATCGCGTTTTCTTTGATAGATTACCTCTTCTTAGAAAAATATTATCGTGATAACGGATAGAAAAGCAGCAACTGACTTAGATTATTTCATGCATAAAATTATGGATGCGTAACTTTTCTTTATTTTATATAAATACCACTATAACTTTTTAATAAAAAACTCGCAAAACAAAAACGTAATTTAAATAAACGAAGTAAACGCAATTAATAGTTAATAATAGTTTTGACAGTCTTTGCATAAATTTTACAAAGACATCAATTCTTTTAACACATTGAGATACACAGCGTGCACTTCATCAATTAATCCTGAACTTATTTCCGTCGTCTTTGTTAATATCTGTCTCACTTATCTATTAAATTTATATTACCATATAAAGCAAGAACAAAATTAGAAAAAGAAAGCGACAGATATTATATTTAATCCTAAAATCCGCGAGAGACGGGACGAAGTGAATTAATCATAGAAATTCAGATCTTATTGGATTTATTTGGAAAGTAGGAACAGGATGGGATTCTTCGAGACGAGTAGAATCATCTCATTCCACCGATTCAGATCCGCGCGAGAAGGAAGAATTTCTATTCAGCCGGACGGGAATCACGTCGGCGACGTGATTCGCGGGAGCGCTTTCTGCAAAAATGAAAATTTAAGAAGCGCCCCCCTGCGCATTTTATTTCTCGACCTCGGAACAGCGGAACAAAAATATCACTCAACGTCCGTTACGTCTCGTCCAAAAATTGCCTGGCAGTAATAAGCGAAAGGAATTTTGATATTGGAGTCGAAAACGCGTTTATTCGAAAGAAAAGGATAACGGGTTAACGAGCAATGTTTGACGACATCGTTTTACACGGAAGGAAAATGAAACTCCGCTGCAATTACTCCATGGGAAACGCGAGAGTCGCGCTAACGGTGCCGCTTTGTTTCTTTATGCGGAATTGCGTTACACTAAAATCTAGGTTCCTCCTCGTTTGTATCTCGGGGAGTCATCCGACTTAATTGTCATTTAATTGTCTCAAGTCTAAGAATAATTAAACTTCATAGTTAAACTTTGAGATGATTGCAGTATACGTAAAAACACTGATAGCTGCAGATATAAACTGTTCCGTGGGTTTTCCTCAAAATTCCTCTTGTCATAAAATGAAGACAATTGGATGCATCTAAACGCATCAAAATAAACGCATCATCTCAAATATCCTCCACTTAAAACAATTAAAAATTTACTTTTAATCTTGTTAAAAGCAACGCGCTATAGTGCAACGTTGTTGGAATTAAATTAAATCGGCCTCCCGATTTTTATTGATTAAATGAAATGCGTGGGCGGAAACTGTTCTATAAAATATTTCTCGCTATTGAAACGTGACTCTTGTTTGCTGCTCGTGTAATAAAATTATGTGCCACCACTGGCACGGTACCAAGCGCTTCGAAAATTTCACGCAAATGAAATCATCGTCCTTACGAAAGTCACGCTAGGGTGAACTTGAGCGCGGGTAGCGAGAATTTCGGAAATTTCTGGAAGATCACGATTATTCAAGCTCGCAGCTGTCACGAGAGAGAACAAGAGACACTAAACTCCCGGTTGGCACGAGTAAATAATTTAAATTTTACGACCGGACAAACGCATTCCCGTCGAAACGTAAAATGTAACGAGAATGAGAGAGACGCGAGCGGAGAGAGGAGGAAGAGGGAAGAGCGAACGAACAGTCGAACTGCTCTTTGCAGATACGCCGCAAGTTTCGTCCTATTGTGTAGCCCACGCGAGACAGTTTCCCCACGTACATGCGAAGCGCAAGTTAAACTTACGACATGTAGAGCAAGAAACTCCACGGGATTTTTCTAAGCGCGACGAGCGATGTCGGACGCGGGCGTGTGCGACATGGAAAATCACGAGCAACCGCGATTGTTGCATTCGACTGCATTCTTCGCGATTGCACTTTTCAATTGAGAGGAAAGCAGCAGGTGTTGCAAATATCTGTCGCGGAATCACCGTTTCTTGCTGAAAAACATGCGGCGCAAGTTTTTGAAAAATTTCGGCAAAATTAGAACAAATTTCGAGCTTTCAAAAGCGATCTTCATAAATTTCACGGAAGAGACGCGACATAATTCAAAAAGAATTCGAAAATCTCGAGAAATTCATGCGGAAAAAATTATTACAATGTTCTTTTATCTCAAAATTAACACGTGGATCGCTCAAGTTTATCTTCTTGGAACTGTTAATACTGCGTGTTGATACTAATTGCGCAAAACTGTCATTCGTCGCGTCTTTTTCGGAATATCAGTAAGATACTCTGAAAAAAGTCACGACGAGGAAGATATGTGTGCCCTCGCGACATGGCTGTTTATGCCACATCACGAATAATTAATGAGACTGTTGTTCCCGAGCAAAGATCACGAGTGCAATGAAATTATCGTAACGCAATGATTACTGAGTACGTGATTATTAACAATTTAAATTGCCAGTGCAAAGATCGCATTAACGCAAATGTTAGTCTGCCTTCTATATTGACGAACATAAATTCCTGATAAATATGTACATTTGTCATATAGCAACTCTGATAAATAGACAGATCTGAGAAAAATTGGAGCATTGGAGAATATGAATCATCTTAATGATGAGAGTATTATACATAAACGCGTACATAAACAGAGTTATGGAACAACAAAAGAATTTTTTATACAGAAAAATGTTACAACAATCTTAATATTAATATGAAAAATTTTTTCGTTTTTCGTTAATAAAAGATTTTATATAAATCTTTCTGGATTGCGCTTATTTGTACGTTGTTGTAAAAATACACGAAAAAAAAAACAGTTTTGTTAAAGTACCTAAAAAATAGCTAGTTACAGATCTAAAAATAATTTTGTTGGACATCAAAATAATTATGTAGAACTCAAACTGATTGCTAGAATGTTAAATATTTTGCAACATTGCTCACTATGTTCAAGCATCCTACATAATTATTTTTTCAATCCAACAAAATTACTTTCAAATCTGTATCTAGCTAAATTTTTAAGTAAAGTAAATTTTTAGTAAAATTAAATACTTCGCCTTTTCCTGTCTCTTATACACATCTAGATGTGTATAAGAGACAGTATATATTCTGTGTGTATATATTTTTCTATACTATATTAAGCGTATTGCGATTGTAATGTTATCTTGCGATTATGTATTAATGGTATGAAAAATTATCATCGTGCAACTTCATTTATAAATATGACGAGATGGCAGAATAAAAAATATATTGACCTACGTCAGCTATACCTGGGGCGCATCTAGCGTTTTATTATAGCTAATCTATCATATCCATCTACGAGAATGTATAGTCAAACTTAGAGCTAGACTCAATCTTTCGCCTCGTCAAACATCGTTTCCTCGTGATCGAAATACGTTGAATTTTTGCAGTCTCCTCGCAGTATATTAAAAAATTCCTGATTTTCCTGCCTCCCTCTTTCGCACCATTATTCATTTCGAATCGAAACGACATTAAGAAATTCCTAATATCGAACATACCGCGCACCTTCCGTTCGTTTATCCGCAACAACGTCTCGAATACAGATTGATGGCTATCAAAGAACTATCTGTTACGTCGGAATCGGGATACGAGAAGATATTATTCGCACACGTTTCAAAAATCGAAATTATCATTTCGCGCCATGCATTCCGAATAGAATCGACATTAAGAAATTTTAATATCGAGCATACCGTATTTTTCCATTCGTTTATCCGCAATAGTGATGTGAATACAATTCGACGATCAAAATTCTATTTGTTACATATATTTCCACCAGAATAGATTCAACAGATATGGCGCTAGAAAATATTTAAATATTTAAAAACAAAATTCAGATATTACAACTTATATAACGTTAAAATTTACGATACGCATAGAAGTTTGAACATTAACTTAAGAAATGTGTTATCTCATTAGAAAAAGAAGCGGTTATCTAATGTACATTTCAAAAGGAAAGAGAACTACAAAAGATCGTTGTATGTAAGTACATAACATACTTGTTCGTAAGTACATAAGTACATTGAAGAAATATATATATGAACATAACTTAACATGTACAGCGGCAATATTTGCCGAACCGATTACAGCCGCTTTGCAATGGTATTGTAACCGATCGAGACTGACTTCGAGTCGAGACGGTAAAATATTGACTAATGGTGAAGACGCACCCTAGACGACTAGGAGATGCAGCGCGCTACATTTCCTACAAACGAAGGAAATGGAAGAATCCGAATCCGTAAGTATTGCGATGCGAAATTTCACTAGAGCGTTGCCAGGCGGCTGCAAACTCGGCGTTTTTAAGTGCTCAACCGGAGGTTCGCAAGGATTTCCTGAGACTGGAAAAATTCAGCATGCCTCTTAAGGCAAGATGATCTCACATTTACCAAGTACTTTTTTGTGACGCTACATTCCGCTTCGGTTACAAATTCTCCGATGAATAAAGTATTTTTTACAAAAATTTAAAAAAATAAGAAATGTATAAGAAACCGCGGAGATACATATCTGTTGATAAAGTGCATTGAAAAAGATAGATACAATTCCAAGATACATCTCTCAATATGAGAATTAAAATTTGACAATTTGAAAAATTGCAAACGCATGACGAATTTTCACGGATATTCAATTGCTAATAACAATAAAATTTTGATTCGTTTGTCAATTGCGACGATAAAACAGAATCCCGAGACAATTAATTCAAAATTTACCAAATAATCAGTGGCTGAAAGAGAATATCCAAACATTCTAAATTCCCATTAGTCACGTCCATTTTCTTTAAACAATTTTCGACCAATAATATTCCACAAAAACTGGAATTTATGAAATCACGATCGATGGAATAGGAATTTCCTATCCCGGAATTTCACTCTTTCATGCTGGTACCAGCAGAAAAAAATCAACGATCTTCGACAAGAATAAAGAACGAACAATCTGCATTTTTGAAAAAGAAAATAGCTGACATTACAAAGATAATTTTTCTAAAAAATTTCACACTTAAACACGTCTTATCGGTAAACACGATTATCAGTAACGGTCTACGTGCAATTAAATCGAAAGATTCAAACATAATGTCGTAGCGTCGATTATACGTCATTTCCTCAATGACTAGGGTAAATATGTGCAATTATATGCAATAAAGTAGGTTAATAATTTTCAATTAGTACAACTGCACCTTTATTATTGATTCTCTCGATGACAAATTCAATTCACTGCGATTAATTACACGTTAATTTATTGAAGTTGCAAGTTATTTCATTCGAAAATGAATGTCAGATATGGGTGCAATTTAATATCCAAACGTTAAAATTAGTCTTCATTAAATTGGAAACTGAAATGAATTCACGAATGCAGCAGATGTGATTCACGATTGAGTTCATCATCTACTTCTGATTAAGTCACGGATATTCGATACACGAATAATTCACGAAATGAGATAAAAGTATGGCAATTGCGTATTCGCGTATCTCGAAGTTCGCTCTACTAATGGCGTTTCAATTAGGACGGAACGTTCCGACCTACGCAATCATAAATTACCATCGGTAATTCGCTAATAACTCGTGCAATAAGAATGCGGTTTAGCAAGTTCCGCATTTTCTTGCTGCAGATAATCACCCGCGAATCATTAGAAGGAAATCTATCACCAGCGAGGCCAGCAACCTCGTTTCCTCTCGTCTCGATCAACCTCGACCCTGTCTCCGATTCTCGACCGACAGGCTCGCGCTTTCGTAGATTACGCCACGGTAAACATGGCGAATGCCAACTTCCCGAAATCTTCGCTACAATGTGTCAAGACGATTTATCTCGTCCGAATTTCGCCAAGTTTCCAACCGCACGGCTAACCGCAAGAAACACGATATTAGATATGCTGTTGCATTAAGATGACAATAAATATCTGGAAAACACACACACACACACACTCATCCGTATCCACTTTTTGTTTTAAAGATTACGGAAAGCGCGACAAAGAAAATTATGAGAAATAAATAACACACGACTCGACTTTTAGCAAGTTTCTCGAATACATAATATTAGATAAAGAATGACAAATTTATGAAACGTGCATTTGTAATGCCACATAGAAAAAAAATTAGTCTTAAATCAAGACTAGATCTCTATAGGAGCAATATTATAATATTACAATCTTAGAAAGAATCTTCTTAGTCTTGATTTAAATTTGTATTAATGCAAACAAAAGTAATACTTGCACTAAAATCTTCCTAAGAAGATTATAATAATATTCTTGCTTATATACGAGATTATCTAATCTTGATTTAAAACTAATCTATATTTTGTGCATACAAAATTTGTATATGCAGTTTTTAATTTTTAATACACATTTTATAGATCAATTTTACAATTATTATTTATTATAAAAAATTAATACTTATTTACTGATTTAATTAAATTAATTTCAACTTTCGTATTCTTGATAATTACATTTTTTTATCTAGAACGCTCAGTTTTCACGAAATTTTTAATTAAAAAGAAATGTCTACGCTATCAAAAAACATTATTTATATAAGAAGACAAAGTACGTTAAAAATAATGCAATCTAAATAAATAATTTCGACAATAATTTAATAGAGTAAGTCGATTTCTTTCATTTTCTACATCTTTCTGTCTGTGTCGTCTAGTATACGGAAAGAACAATTTTGCTGAAATATTTAAAAATTTAGATCTAAAAATAATTTTGTTGAAAATCTTTCAAACCTAATAATTATGTAGGACGCTCAAGCTGATTGTTAGAATATCAAAATTTTTTGTGGCATTGCTCATCATGCTAGAATTTCCAAAGTTATTTTAATGTTCAATAAAATTAGTTTGATCTAACTAAATTTTTAGATGTTTTAGCAAAATCATTCTTTCCGTGTAAAGCGAGAAATGTCATATACATTGATCATGTTGGATTTCATCAAATTTGGACCCATTCAAATTTAACTTTAGACTTTAGATGTCAAACGTCAGACTACAAATCAAGATTAACTCAACTGTCTCGATTGCGAGAATAATAGAATGGAACATTAATCACTAATGCTACAATTTTAGTTCCGTAATACGCAGAATTAATTTCGAACATTTAATATTCACAGATGCATTTTCCGTCACACATTACAGTACATTAATAATGAATTTCGCGCGTCATCATAGATATTTTTAATCCCGCAAAAAATAAAAATAAACTCAACAGAGAGGAAAAACTATTTGCTAAAAAGTTTGTCAGGGAAATTTGATAAAAATTCCATATTGCGCCTATAAATGTTATACTCATAAATAATATAGCTAACTATATTAATATCCAGCCGAACAGCGTGCGCTGTTTGTATTTGCAAACATTATTTTATTCACACAGTAAAGTCTAGCATGTATAAACAAAAGTTTAACTGACAACTACTTGCCGGGAAAAAAATGCCTCCTCCCCGTTGATTTACTCTAATACATTGAATTAGAAAATACATTTAACGATTTAATTTAATTTATGCAGAAAAAAAGCAGCATGGTCTGCTGATTGCGCGCCTCTAATTTTCTCACGCCGTGCCCATATTTGCGAGCGTTAATTCTCAACGCGCGCATTCGCGCGTGAAAAACAATGAGTGGACGTGCAAAATAGACCTTGACACGTATTTATCGCAGGGTTAATAATGCTAAAACATAGGCTTCAGTCTAAAGTGAAACTTCCTTTCATTTACGCGCGCAAACGTTTTCCCCAATGACCATAATATTGCATCATCGACAACGGATATAGCGACTTCTGGGTTTAGCGAATTCCATTTGGCCGCATAACGATGAAAAATTGCGAACTGACACGAGAAACCACTATAAAAAACAGCTATCTGTTTTGCAATGCGATAAAAATTATTCATTTTTGCTCGAAGGCGAACGAAGAGATTTTGATTTAATATTTGTTGCGGGGATGTCTGTAGCTTACAAAAAAAGCAGGTGTGGATATTGATAGAAGATTATTTATACTGGACACGAATCAAAATTTGCATGACGCATATCGAATGTAATGACGTAACGCGGATGTAGCGCGCTTATAATAATATAATAATTCATAAAACGAGTTTGAGAATTTTTGGACGTCACCCACATTTTGCGAATAGCCGATATTTCGAAGTTTCGTTGCGATAATGCACGTTTGCAATCTTTGTGACGCAACTTTCGTTTAAAAAAAAAATCATTGTAAAGACACGTATAATAAATTCTAATATCACTTAATAAAAATCGCGCGTATAAGCTTATTAACTTGAAGTAGGAAATGCATTTTTTCTTCAGCAAAGAGGTCAAGAGCTCTTCTCCTCAATATCATCTTGCAAGCAAAAATTAAGTGCTATTAGCAAATTCTGATACGAACGTCACGAAGGTTTATATAGAAATATCATGTGAAGCAAATCGTGTAATGCATGTTGACGAAAGTTTCGGTATAAAAATATTTTCGATCGATATAAAGAAAAGATACTAATAACATAGATTACAATTGTGAGATTAACGAGCGTTTAGGTACACTCTGTTCTTGCAATGGTGCCGTTTTGTGATACACGACTCATTGAAGAAAAGAAATGTATAAAAAGAAGTTCGCTACTTTTTAAACTTTAAAAAAGTTCCAAGAGTTTTCGCACGCGACACTCGATGCATATAAGATGCTTCGCGAATTAAACACGCTTGATTTCAAGCACAGAGCGTGTTCGGAAATAAGTAGGAAAGTAAAAGTAGCGAATAAAAGTTTAAAAAAGGACGTTAACATTAAATGCGAGCAACGCAAAAGTGTATTAAAAGCTCTCAAAGCGAGTTAAAATACAAAAAAAGCTAAAATAGAGTTAAAAATTAGAATTAAGAGTTTTCACTATATTATGTAAGCGTATGTTCATGAAATATATACATATACTATAAAAAAAATCTTATAAAAATTACAGAGAACATATATTTAATTTTAACAATCGATAAAGTAGCGAATAAAAGTTTAAAAAAGGACGTTAACATTAAATGCGAGCAACGCAAAAGTGTCTTAAAAACTCTCAAAGCGAGTTAAAATATTAAAAAAAAAAACCTAAAATAGAGTTAAAAATTAGAATCAAGAGTTTTCACTATATCATGTAAACGTGAGAATGTTCATAAAATATATACATATACTATAAAAAAATCTTAGTAAAAATTACAGAGAGCATATATTTAATTTGAACAATCGATAAAGAACGAATCTCTTCACCTCTCTCTTTCTACTTTTCTTTGTCTCCCTCTGCGATAAAGAGAATTCTTTCGAGAATCGATCGCACGGTGCAAAAACAAAAAAATTAAGCAGAGACGCGCGGGTGAAGTGCGTCACGCATTTCACACGTGCCACGCAAGCGAATATCGAGCGAATAGCGAGATGCGCGGTTAGCCAAGGGAAAGAGATGCTCCTAATGTGAAAGGCACGTGCTGAGAATATCGTCGACATTGGCGCCACAAGTACATGTAAATAGTGAAAGAAACGAAGAGGAATATTATCTACTTTTAAATTGAGAGCAAATTGAAGCGATAATGTTACAAGTTTGTAAAAGTACTGTCTTCCACAAAGAATACTACGTGCAAAAAGCTCCAGGTAATTACCGTCAAAATAACATTCGAGACGCTCAAGTTTAATTACAAGTTAGAACAGATATTGTTCAACTCGCAAGACTCTCGAAACAGGCGATTTTATGATATCGTACATATTTATTGCTGATGCCCGTGCATCAGTGTGTTATCGTTTTGAAACCAGCTTTATCGCGCAACTTGTATTTTTCTCTCTGAAAAAGGCAATGCATAGAAAATATTGCCGCTTTGTAAAGAAATACGCCTTTGAATCTCGCAGCTGCTTTTGTAAGGAGCGCCGAAGAAAGGTTAAACGAAGATGTGCCGCTCAAAGTAAAGTATCGGTAGATTGGCTCGAAATAACCAGATCTGACCTACATTCTGAAATATGCATCGCACAAAAAAATGGACGACTACGCGAAACGGTAGGGGGAGGAAAGGGGAGTACACGCGACAATTCCAACGCGAGACATATCTCTCCCGCAAAAACTGCATGTCGGCGTTCCTACACGGAAACGATACGGAGAGTCGTACGAAAATTGATCAAACGTGGAGCATCACCGACACGACAAGCCAACATTTCAAACGTGCTATATCGGAGAACAATTGACACTTGACCCACAAATCAATTTTTCAGTCAATAACGTCACGTTAGAACCGTGTCATCCATCCACACATATTGGTATTAAGTCATGTGTCACGTAATATTAACTTGCTCTGCGTTGTCGCATAAACCGTTTAATATTAAATTCAATTTTTTAAATATAATATCAGCCAAGCTGTTAAGAGAAATTAATCTTTCAATTCAACAAAATGTTGTCATTTAGATCAGAAATCGACTCGACATATTTAACGTGCCATAACATGATATGTCTTGACACATTTTTATTCATCGAACGCATATTCGCATTTTTCGAATACGAGATGCAAAAGTTCACTTCATCTTGCAAGTACGGTATCGAGGAATGATAGTTTAGTTTCGTAGCAAAGTCCATCAGCTCTTTATCTGTACGATAATATAATGACTCTAAGCCGGTTTAGCGCAACTGCGGACAATTTCGATCGGGTTTACGCTCAAGTCGGTCGCGAATCGCGGGGACAAGCCAAATGAGATTACTCGATCGATTTCTTGGCGTGCCACCTGATTCGCGGTCGAGAAAAAACCTATACTCGTGCAAAAAGCGAGGTATGCCTATGCCGCGTTACGCAACAAGACGTCAGAAAAACGCTTCCAACACGCACCGCGAGAAACGCGCGTAAGAAAAAACACGTGCTCGGTGCTGTTGGCTCTGTGAAGGAATAGAAAGGCACCGCGGAAACGGCGAGGTATACACACACTCTCCGCTCCAAATTATTTCACGGCGTAAGGTGTAACCACTCGCGAGATTTATTGCGGTCGACGCAACCGACTGGGCAACCAGTGCTTTGCCACATGAAGAGAATTATTTTACTCGCAGGGAGGAAAAAAGGCAAAAGATAAAAAAAAAAGAGAGAAATTATGTCAGCGGTTTTTTTTTTGCATGTTTTTTAATAAAAATGCTAAAATGCTAAAATCGTTTTCCGTGCGACGAGCGTAAATCGTTGCTTGGAAAACGTGATGTTGAAGGCGAACCAGGGAGAAACAAGCAGGACGGCGGTGTTTACTATTGTTGTTTCGCGAAACGCAATATTCCGCCGCCGCGTGACCCGATTTACCTTTCCGAGATCGCGAAGAAATTCGCGAGGATTCGAGATGCCTCGCGTGCGGTGTCGATCGTTGTCGCGTGGCGTTGCGTTTTCCAAATTGCATCGACCGTCTGATAAGGCTCGATAGCTCAGCGGAAACAATCGATATCGCAACTCGTTTCCTCGGCTTCTCTTAGGAGTTAGGACCCAGACACAACGAGAGGAACGGGGAACAGAGAATTAAATATTAGGAATTAGGATGAAGTCGAAGACGAAAAATCGCATCGTCTGCCTCCGGCTTGTAGTTTCCTAATATTTAATTCCCTGTTCCCTATTCCTCTCATTGTGTCCGGTGCCCTTAACCAGTTAACTGTGTTGATCCCCCTTTTCAAAATGTGTCGCAAAAATGCGACGACGAGTATACTTAGAGACTTACATTATTTAAATTTTTTATTTGTTCGTTTTATTTCGTCTTGGCCTCCAAATATTTTAAACATCTTGAAATTTACAAATGTATTCTTGTTTTCTAAAATTACAAATAGCCGACGGTAACTATTTACGCACGACGAGTGTACTCGTCATAACACAAAACATTGCCTTTTCTCCATGACGAGTATACTCGTCAATCACAGCTAGTTAAAGTCTCGCGTTCACGATGTTAGAAATCGGTTCTCCTCGACGAGAGAACTGACCGAGATCGCGCCGGTCGATTGGTCGAATCGTTCAAGCGCGATCGGTCAATTTTCTCTTCCGTCTGTAAATTTAGGACCGATTTCTGGCGTCGTGGACGCGAGGGTTAATCCGAGTTTGGACGGCACGAAAACTTCGTTTTCGGACAGTTCTCCCGGTGGAACCAAACGACGGATTCACGGGCCCCTGCCGAGGACGAAAGAAAAAGGTCAGCTTCATTGTGAACGAAATTCAATCCCCTACCGGCAACTGTGTGCGCACAAAGGAGGGAGGGGGGAGGGAGGGAGGGGGGAGCGAGGACCGTTCTCGCCGGTTTCGGTCCGGAAAAGCCGGTATGCCTCTCCGTTTTAGAGCGTCTACCTGCGCTCGGGCGTGTACGAAAACGCGTATACAAAAATAACGCGTAGCCCGAGCCCGAACAAAAGCCACTCTCACTCCATACGTGCGCGTTTCACGTTACCCTCGCTCGAACGAAAATTTCAAACGCTTGTGGGCCCACGTTATTTTAAATATAACGATAGCGGAGAAACGTTAAAAATTTCGGAAATTTTTTTGCGAACGGTATGCGGGCGGAGAAAGCGGAATAACTCCATTTATTCGATTTTTTTTTTTCATACAAACTGCATATTCCTCATCTATGTAAATGGTCTATGTAAATACGTAGGTATTTATAAAAAAAAATTGGTTAAATTTTGGAGATCATCGAACGAGTGTCCCATTCTTGTTACACGTTCTCTTTGCTCCAGAAAAATAAAATTTATCCTACTCTCTAAATAGGAATCAGTGTATTATTCACTGATTTGCAATGCTATACTTATAACTGTGATTATTAGTGAGTATTATATATATTCACTATTTTTCAACGATTTTGATTAAGAGGGGAGTACTTTCACTAATCAGAATCGGTGCATTATCACTGAAAGACAGTGCATATTTCACTGATTGATATAGTTATAAGTATAGCACTGAAATCAATGAAATTTCGCTGATTTCGATTTAGAGAATAGTCGTTCTATAATTCTTTTACCATCGAAACATTATGCTTCTCATTGAATTCGTATTAATCCCGAACGAGTGACTCGTTTTAGAGTAAAATTTTCCATTTTTATTCGTTTCGTAAAGCCTGAAAATACACGTCAATTTATATTCGAACAAAGCACTGCGATATTCAAACGACACACGTTCTCCACGGATCCAATAACGATTTCGTGCTAAAATGAAGAGAAATAAGATGATGTCCGTCGTCGTTAGCGCCGTCGGGAAACGCTCCGGCGCTATCGTTAACCCCGTGGACGATTTTAGAACGTTGTTTACCAGGGTTTAATTTACCGCGTGCTCGACGTGCAGCGGCGAGACGCGACGTGGCTATTTTACTTTCACTCGGCCGACGCGACGCGTCGCGTCGGGCAACGGCGTCCCTCTCGAATAAATCAAAAAGAATCTCCGCGCGCTCGCTTCGCTAAAACGAGCCCGTACGCCATCGACGACGACGAGGCGTCTCTCTCTCTATCTCTCTCTCTCTTTTTTTCTCTCTTCTCTCGGCCGCGTCGCTCCGAAAACGAGCTGGCGGCCCGACTCTCTCGCTCTTTCCCACGCTCCCCTCGTCCTTTCCCTTTCTCTTTCTCCCTCTCGCTCCTTCCCGCCGTCAGTCTCTCGCTCGCCCGTGCGCGCGGCGCAGAGGCCGAACGTAACCTACAGCACTGTGATTCCCGACCACGGAACAAAGATTCGCCGGGAGAGGACAGCGGACGCCAGCGACGCTCAAGGACATTCACTGTCGGGGGCTCTCACGCGATCTCGTGTCTCTCGTCCGTCGCTGCGTTGGCGCGACGACGACAGCGGCGAGGATCGAAGAGCGAGAGAGAGAGAGAGAGAGAGAGAGAGAGAGAGAGAAAAAGGACGCGAAGGCACTCCGGCAGGACGGGCACGAGCGACGGATCGATGAGAGTTGCGCCGCGCCGCCGTGCCGATTGGAAAAAAGCCACGTGTTAGAGTTACGGAAACTCGTCTCCCTACGCGACGAGGGAAAGTAGAAAATATTATCGATCCCTTGCCACGTGAGAAATCGAAACGAGCCGCGTTGCGAGAAGCCTGGACGCGTGGATGCGCTCGGATCCGTACGTTACCGCGAAAAGAACTATCCTAGCGAGCCATCTCCGAAGCCGAGAGAGAGAGAGAGATAAAAGTAGAGATGAACAGGCGCAGATGCGAAATTGCGAAACAGCGTCTTCCCGCCACTTCGGCTATTTCGCGGCGAGTCGCGACGCGAGTAACGCGCGCCGACGGAGAGCGTGGTCCGCCGATTCGGCGCCTTCTATCGAACCGACGCCTCCGCGTCGGACAGCCTCGTGCAAACGCGACGAGGGGAACGTGCAGCGGACACGCAGCCAGTTGATTTATTTAAGAGCGGCGCGACCGCAGCGAGAGAGAGAGAGAGAGAGAGAGAGAAACGCCTCCCTCGTTCGCACAGCCGTCGGCTTAATAACGAAATAAATGAAACACTTACAGGGTAGTACATCCCTTGCGGAGGAAGGAAAAACGCCCCAGAGCCCCACAGCTTGAGGCCGTTTTGCTCCACCGTTGTGCAAGAAAACAAATCCGTCGCTCCGCACCACCGCCTCCCCCCCCCTTCACCTCCACCGTAGCCTCCTCCTCCTCCTCTCCTCCGCCTTTTTCTCCACCGACGATCCTCCTCCTCTTCCTTTTGTTCCAACTGGCAAGCCTCTATCTCTTTCTCTCCGCAGTTGGGTGCACTACGCGTCCCTCGGCAGCACGTCTCTCCGCCGTGCGCGGCACGATGTTGAAAAACACAAACGGAAACCAACCGACGGCGTTACCGGACGTTACCGTCCACCTTGCTCGGCCGTCGCACTCAACAACGACGAAAAAAGCACACGCGAGGAGCACACGCGTGCGCGCGCGCGCACGAGTCGGGGCCCACGCACCGGATTAGCGCACGATCGTGAGACGACGGTGGCGGCAGCGACGACGACGACGACGACGATGACGACGATGACGACGGCGGCGGCGGCGGCGGCGGCGGCGGCTTTACGTTGCCGGGAATCGAGCGCGCTACACCGTAGGCCGGAACGCTCGCTCGGCCGTCCGTTCCGTATCACCCTCTTCTCGCGCCCGCTGTTGCAGTCCTTTCCCCTCGGTGTCCGCTCGCGATCGCCCCGGTTGTATCTCCTTTTTGCCTCGTCTCGCCGTTCCTCACGATTCTGAACTCGACGACCGCCACCGTACGTGGTCCCGCTGTGACTAACAACGATCCCGCTATCAACCGGCGCCATTGACTACCAGCGCCACCGGCCACGCCGCCACCAACGCCGCCCCGCGGCCGCCCCGCGCACCACGGCGCGGAATCGAGCGCTCGGTCGCGCGTGTCGCACGGCGCGGTTAATTAAAATCGTTTCGGCAAACGTTATCCTTACTTACTCCTTATTTACGTATGCATGCTCACATGTAATAATTAGTCGTCGAGAAAACGTCACGAATGTTGTTTGTAACGCCAAAGCAATTTTTCTACCTCGTTATATCATGAAATGATCTGTATATTTCTTCATTTTGTGTACATATTCTCAAGTTTTAATAAAATTATTTATTTAAAAGATAAAACCAATTGCTCTAGAGATGTCTTTTTCTATAATCCATTTCCAATGTAGCTTTATGTTTTTCTGTACACGGAAACGATTTCGCTGAAGTATTTAAAAATTTAGCTAGATATAGATGTGAAAATAATTTTGTTTGTAAATTAAAATAATTATGTACAACGTTCGAATCGATTGCTAGAATGTTAAAACTTTTTATCATCAACGTTTAAACGTTCTAGATAATTGTTTTAATCGTTCAAAAAAATTATTTTCACACTGAGAGAAAATGAAATAGTTGTGGGAATTATATTTTTGACAATTCTGTAATTTGAGTATCTGGCTAGTTTTACAAGATAACAAGAATTAAAGTAGTATTAAATACTATAAAAATATAGTAACAATATATGTCAACTATTAACTGATGTGAAGTGAAATAACGACTCAATTATCATTACACAGTTATATAGACTTTATACAAATAAGAAATAACTACTACATTTTTTTAGTTTAGACAAATATTTTTTTAAAGTGAAGCATAACTAATTAATTATTGTTGAGATGACTTGAAAAAAAAACATTATTATTATTATGCTATTTTTTTGTAGTTTGTTGAATAATTTATTATAAATGATTTATATTACTACATTTTCTTAATTCGTATTACTTATTCATTGTTGTTACTATAACTTTATAATACATAGTTGAGGCGCTATTTGTCTTCAAATTTCTAGTTGCTGGTATGACTTTTTTCTCTGAGTGCATGTCTGTAGCAGCTACTTAAATTTAGATATTTCAACAAAATTGTTCTTTCCGTGTATGTTTATGTTATTTTTGTGATTAAATTTTGTCATTTGTTTAATACTTTTTTTGCTGGAATACTTCAGATTAAGATTACGATTTATCGTTAGCTTTTTCCCAGATGCACCAGACCCGAAAAAAAAGAATTAAAATTTATACACATCACTAAAGAAACATTTCGTAATTTTTTGCGCAGAAATTCGAAAAGCTCCATTTTTCAGGTCCCATGCGAGACCAACCATTTAAAATTTTAAAAACCATTTTAAGAGAAAATATCTAGACTGAATCTCGACATCGAACCTGATATCTCACAAATATGAATCAGTCGTTTTTACATCGTTTTACAACGTCGCTCCATTCTCTTTTCACATTTATTATTGACAAGGATGTTTAGATTTCTTCTTATCGCGTAAACGCGCGTAGAATAAATAAATCGAAAACAATCTGAGCGAGTCGCGAATTTGGACCGCGTCGCATCCCGGAGCCGTTCTCCGACGAGATACTCGACGGAGAGAGAGAGGGATGCGAAGATGCTCATCGGGAGAGCGATAATCGGTTTCTCGTTTACTTTCACCATTCCCTAGAAACGTGCTCGAAGCCAGGCAATTACACACGATTGCGGAATTGTTCACCACTCGTTACTCGTCTTCGCGCAATCGTCTTCTCGAGCGTCGCGTGCTCATTAATACCACCCCTTTTTCCCCGATCTCTCTCGATAAGCACACGTGTCTTTTCTTATTTATCCGCGATCTCAATCCACGTGCTCTCGATCGCTTCAACAGAGTGAGAATAAGCTGCATTGATTCCGTAATCCGTGTTTCATTCGCGCGAGAGTCCCGCGTTAACGAAACTTCTCGTATAACCCCTGTGGATTATCCATCTAATGGACTCTCAAAATTTTACCAGCTCCTGGCGGTTTGAACTTCGTCGAATGAAATACTTAACGCTCCTCCAACATCGCTCCATCCAACAAGACTATCGAAGATAATTAATTACACACATCCGACGTGTCGCTCTACATGTACATATTTCACACAATATACTTTTCAGAAAATAATTTTGCGGAAGAGGAAAGTAATTTTCAAATTGATTTAATCAATTTTTTCATTTAAACATTAATAAAAAAGTTAAACGGTATTGGTTTAATGCAAAAAAAGTATTACGCAAATGAAAACATTTAATCACAACATACGTATAATTACATAAACGGAAAGAACGGTTTGTTATTATGTAAAATTATACGAAATTATTATTTATACAAGCTATTATGCCTGATTGTTCTTTTTCTGAGAATTTAAAGAATTTTCGGAGAATTTAAAAAAATCGCAATGCTCTTTTTTCATAATAAATCATGTAATAAATTATAAAAGCCACACTAAACGGATAGGATGTAACATATTTGTTCAAAATCTATTAACTTGAGGTAGGCTCGGTTTACCTGCTTCGAGTTTCCGAGTGATAAGTTATCGATCGCGGTCTGTAATTATGACGCTGGTAAGCCCGGGTTACATCGTCGTCTCGAGGCGGCAGACTATTATTTCAGTCTGCCTCGTCGCGCGTTCGTCCGGTTCAATAAAGTCAACGGGGGACGCTCGGAAGTTCGTGATGGTGAAAATCGACTGAGCGAGAGCGCGTGGAAAAGTTCGGTGGAGGAGCTGCCGGAAGCGCGGGAGACAATGAAACCCCGACAATTTATACCCCTGGAATTTGGCCAGGGACCGTCCATTTCCGTCCCGCGCGCGTTTCGCCGCTGTCGGAGACGGAAAATGTTAAACGCGCGCGATACCGCGATGTTTCGCCGTAATTACAATTTATAACGCTGAACGGAGAGGTGGGATTTTTCTCGTTGATATACACCGCGACGTGTATTCATTGTTAACGACGTAAATCCGCGAGGATTTGGGAATTCCACGATATCGATTAATGGACGCGCCAGTCGAATTCGATTTAAGTTTACGGTTCGTTATAGTTTATCGCGACGAATCGATCGCTGTACGTCGCTCTCGTTATCCTGCAACGCGCAGCCCCTTTCGATAACGAGCGATGACAGTGGAAAGATATAAACGGTAAATGTTACGAATGACTGTCGTTCGTCGAGCAGTTAAACATGCAAAAAAATAGGAAGTATTTCGCCGCTTATGGATCGCGTCGTGTGTGTATATAGCCGGTGTTATATATACCGACAATCAACCTGCGAGGCGACCCACAGGGGATGCGACCCCTCTTCGGATCACCATAGAAACCAAGAGATGGGATGAGAGAGCGCAAAAGCTATAGTGCTTAGAATAACGCGGCCGTACGCCCTCCAGATGGAAAGGGATTCTCGCTGTACTGTCGGTGGCGTGATAGCTAGAGAGAGTGGAGATATAAAGATATCCTCATCGGTACAGGATATATGCACGCGACGCATTCGTGCTATCGACGATCATAAAACGTATTGTGACATCGAAGGAAATATCAAATGCATACAGTTCATCGTAACGGCGATCCGGAGTACGTTTTCTCCGACAAGAAAAATAAAAACATCAATAGAAATTTATAAATGAAACAAAAACAAAATCTATATAAAATCTTATTACAAAGATTTTCAATTTTTTATTTTACTAATTTTTTATAAGCAATTTTATAATTCTTATATATTTGTAAGAGATTTTAGAAAAACTCCAAACAGAAAGCTTACGCAATTTACCTTTGTCAATATAGCAAATTATTCTTCGATTCTGCCAACAAATATTAACTTTGTTATATTAGCAAAATATTAAAATAAGATATTTTAAAATTCATTCGTTTAATCTGCGATTGTCAATTTCAAAACGATCTCTTTCTCAACACTTTTTGCGCCGAATTCCTCAAAAGGCAGCATGCCGCGATATCAAACTGGGCGTTGTAAAATCGCGGTCTATCTCATTTTCTCTCCCACGGACTCGGCTGTTGCTGCTGCTGCTGCTGCAGTTTCAAGTGCACTCGGGGTGGCCGCGCGCGCGCGCATATTTTTAGAACCCTCCACGCGTGGACGTGCAGCTGGAGCGCACATACGCGCATATCCGACAAACGACGACGCCATTCAGAGTCCTGGTATGCCAGTACCCCGCGGCTTACACGGTCCTGATACTATAAATGTTTTACGTTCGACCTCGGACACCGCGGGGCGAACGGGGAATCCTGAGGGAGAAGGATAAGGGCGGGCGGAGAGAGAGAGAGAGGAAACGGAGAGAGATTGAGGAGGATAAATTTATCGGATCTCGGAGGGGAACAAAGTAACGCGCGCACGAGGCATTATGTGAATACGGGCCGAGGAATCCACGCACGCTAGTTATATCGGGGAAAGAATCGCGGCATTAGAATCGTTGGAGATAGTTATCTGCGCGATGATAATAATACGAACAATGCTCCTGACGATTAACATAATGGAAATTCTGCCGCGGCAGCGCGGGCAGTCGCGCGATGAAATCGCGGATAAATTTAATAATTAAATGATGCTGCATCTAGATGATCTAATGAATATTTGATTAACGACCCGGTTAGCTCGGGGTTTATGAGTACATCGGCGTATTATTATTGTCACCCACTTGTTATTTGTGTTAGCAACCTGCCAGCGACAATTTTACTTCCGTTCGATAAACATTTGTCATGCATGTAGATTTTCCCGCATTAAATTATTTATTTCTAATACTAGGTCATGCAAAATATGCACATATATCTATAGGCTACGTAACTCGTTATTAATAACGAATTCCCTTGATCCTGAACTGAAATTCAAAGTAACATTGGCAAGAAAATTGCATTGCATTCCAAGATGTAGGAAGTCAAATGCGATAAGCTACACGAAATCATCATGGAAATGAAACGTTTAAAAAAGAAAGGGAAAAAAGATCGATCGGACACATCGCAGAAAAATCGCAGCTATTTCTCCCCGGAAAAATCCAGACGTCTCTTATATTTTCGAGTATAAAGTATTTTCCTAGAAAGAGGAAATGACGGGAGTTCGCCGCATAGCGACCATTGTCGCGACGATGACATCTCGGTTTATAGGTCGCCTTCGATTTTCCGAATCCCTTTCCTCCTTTTTTTACGATACCCCGGAGGCCCAGTCGCGAATCCCGGAGGCGACGAAGAGGAACGGAGGAGATGCGTTCTATAAGCCACCGATGACAGGAGGATGACGCGGAGAGATCTGGCTCGGGTGAAAAAAGCACGAGGAATCGCTCGGAGCGCGGGATTTCTCCGAACGAAGCGTTCCGATTTAGCCTCTCTATATCCCTTAATACCATCGGAGGACTGTTCCTTAAGTATCGATATCACAGACGCTCTAATGGAAGAAAATAAGAGAACGTTCCGTCGTCTGAACGAGAAAAGATGCCGTTCTATCCGCGCGATTATCGATCTCGAAGAACCAGATGCAGCTTTCATTGAATGGACGAACGGGTCGGTCAATGAAGTAAAACAAAAATCGCGCGTATAATTAAATGGGTTAAAGTGATCGCGACATTTTTGCGTCAACAAGAAATTTCGTGAACTTTTTTAGTATAATGTACTTTTAAGTTATACAATTTGAATTTAATTTCATGACATTACGTTAAATTTAATGTATTTGTAACTGAAAAGAAAATATATTTGTACAAGTACATAAAATGTAATGTACTTTTCATAAAATTTTATGAAATTTCATGTACACTTTCATAAAATTTTATGAAATTTCATGTACATTTTCATTACATTTAAGTAACTATTGTAACTTAGTTTTCAGTTAAATCATTTATTACTTTTAATTTCGTTCATACTACGAGCTTTATTTACATATAAAGGAAATTTCTAACAGTGTGTGTAAGTATCATAACGTATTGCATGCCGCAATAATATCACGATCGATGTCACTGTCCCAAGGATCGACATTACATCGTGTACCTCCTGTGAAACTCTGTGCCTCGACGAGAGAGAATCTCGAAGAGGCGTTTCCATGACGACTGCGAGAGTGTCACTGAGAGCCCACTAGTGAGCGAGCATAGTGATTCATCGCTAACATCGCGATAATCTCGCTGTGAAAAGCAGATTCGAAAACATTGTCCCGTTACATAACGCGAATTAAAGAACAAAAGTTTGCGTCAGCCGCGGAATTTCATTTTCTACATTACAGAAAATGAAATTCCTCGCGATACGATCGAAACGTTATTACGCAACGTGGAAGTGACATTTATCATGCGCTGAGAGATAAACAAGTTCAAAGCTTCTATAATGAGAAGTGTCACTGCCATATTGCGTAACATGATTCAACCGATGCCACCGCGCTCTGCGCGAATTCGCTCGTCCGTTTCCGATCAATACGCGACCGACAAACTAGTCCAGTCTCTAATCGATATTGATCAGCAACAGTGAACTATGACGCGAATCTTATCGCGCGCTCAAAAGGATCATTAAATTAATTTATGAAATAATTACGTGGACAGGTGCAGCATTAAAAAATGCGATTCGTGTTGGTTCTAATATCTGTGTCTAAATATGAGAAATTTTATGAGGCATGAAACCCTAAACGCTTTCGTGCTCGTTGTTGAAGTCTTTTTAAAGGCTTTCAAAAAATTACGCTCACCCGCTAACGATTTAGCTATCGTCGTTCACGCGTGCACCTCTTTGAAGAATCGGTCACGTAATTGCGGCGAGAATCCTCTTTTCCCTTCTTAATGGGTCGTTAGTTTAATAGATGCGCGCTATCACAATTTTAAAAGCCCTTCGAAGAACCGTAAACGTCTTGAGAATTCAATTCGCAATCGTCGCGGCAGGCAGCTTTCTTTCACGCAAAGAAATATTAATGAAGCAATTTTTAATTGGGACAATATGATTGATGAAATATTTCGAAATATTCGAAAACAGAATGTTATTTTGTTCCCTCCCACATTTCAAAGACGATATTTCGGCGGATAATCTAAAGTTAGTGTCAAAAAATAGCACGCGAGTGCTTCACACCTGTAATGTCTCATCCGCGTGTCAGTCATGCAGTGCCAAAAAGTTACGACAGAATAATTAATTTTCTTAGAGTAAGAGCTCTAAAATGAATCCGCATGATGAGATATGGATCTTTATTTAACTTCCATGCGGACTCAAAAGAAGAGAGGGTGAAGTAAATGTAAAAAATATGTGCGTTTATATTTCATTGCGGCATGCAATACATTACGATGCTTACGCAGGATGAACGATTTTGCTGAAAGATTTGAAATTTTATCTGGATACAGATCAGAAAAGTAATTTTGTTGAACCATCAAAATAATTATGTAGAATTAGTTAGAATATCAAGATTTTTTGCAGCATTGCTTATTATTTTTAAGATTCCAACAAAATTATTTTCAGATCTGTAGTCCAGCAAAATTTTAGATCTCAGCATGAGATCTGAGAGCTCAGCAAAATCATTCTTTCCGTGCAGAATAAATCGAATAAATTATCATATGATGATTAAGAAAATTCCAGATTAATGTTTTTAATCATGAATTTATTCATCAATCATAATAGACGAAATAGACGAGAGATATGTAATATATTCAAATTTATATTGCATGAAAGAAGGAAGTCTCTTTACTGAACAGATGCATTAACCCTAATTGGTATTCGCTCCGAATTTCCTTAACTGGTATTCGTGGATTCAGTACTAAAGTAAAATTAAGGTTAATGTAATTAAACGATTTTGTTTTAAGGTCAAAAAAATAAGATTATGTAATTTAAATTTATGCAAAATTGTAGAAAACATTCGCGAATTTGGATATTTTCGAATTCCCTGGGTAGCAATCCGTAAATACCAATTAGAGTTAAACATGCCATCTGAATTTTCGGTAGATTTCAAGATCGAGAAAAATGCTCAATCTTTATAGCGAAATGCGTATAAAATATATCTTTTGCAGGTTTTACAATACCGTCTTTCAACTGCAGTAAACGTTAAAGTTACGTGATCAGATCGAAAGACCCAATCAATTTCGTCTTTCGAGTCGAAATCTGAAAGACGGTAAAAACTCGCTAATGACGGAGCCATAATGCCTGTCGTAAATCTTTTGAAGTCTTTCAAAGTCAGTTTACGTGATTTTACAACTGTTTCCGATATATCATGACGACCTTAAGGTTACGACCAGATTAACGAGGACAGCTCGGCAGTAGTGAACACGCGATGCACGGCCACGAACGTTTTATCTCGCGCAAGGGGCGGACACGTTCGCGCTCTTTTTCTCCTTAAAACACATATTGTGCGGTAAAATACGGTAGCGCATTCGAAAGAAGCTCTTATCTGTAACGCAAAGTTCAAAATGTCGATGATAATACTGCAAATACAATGCTGCTTGATAAAGCGCATCGAAAGACTTTTTCTCATCTTATCAAATGCAAAAAATATCTTTTCTCTTTCTCGCTATTATATATGATTGGTTTAAATTAAACGAAATTAAATAACTGGCAGGTGTAGGCACGATAGGTTGATAGAAAAGAAATGGCATATTTGTCAACATTGATACAGATCAGAAAATAATTTTGGACCATCAAAATAATTTTGTTGGAACTTTAAAAATAATGAACAATGCTGCAAAAAATTTTGATGTTTTAGCGACTGATTTAAGCGTTCTATAATTATTTTGATAATATAACAAAATTACTTTTCATCTCTATCCAGCTAACATTTTAGATTTTTCAGTAAAATCATTCTTTGCTTAAATTCTCTTGAAAACATTCTTGAGAACTATATCTAACAAAAGAAGAAAAATTGCATGTCTTTTGAACGCAATGTAATCTTGTCGAAGCAAAAGAAATCCTCGACGTTTCTTTTTCTATGTTCTGCTCACGGGCGTTCGGAGAAACAAAGCATTAAAATATTATTTGCTGAAGACTGAGAATAGCGAGAAATGCGAGTGTAAAATTTTTTGCAAATCGTGAGACAAGTGAAACGACGCTTTGACGAATTGGCTCTCCCGCTAAGATCGAATGTTTCTTAGACGCAGCTGCAAAATAAAATTCAAGAGGGCAGCGGTCGGCTGTAAAAAGAGTAACGCGAATTCCGAGCTGTCTACGTTGCGGAGCGACTTGGAAATAAGAAACGTAACAAATTTATCTCAAGCAACTTCGAGAGACACGAATATTTCGCTATCCGACCAAGCGTTTTTCATCGAAAAAGAACTAATTATTATTAATTGGATTCCAAAATTAAATTTAAAAAAACCGCAATTCAAGAGATATTTCTAAAAGAACGATTTTGCTAAAAGATCTAAAATTTTAGCTCTGGACAGAACAGAAAAGTAATTTTGTTGAACTATCAAAATAATTATGTAGAACGCTCTAGAAATTAGTTGCTAGAATATTAAAATTTTTTTCAGCTCATTGCTCATTATTTTTAAGATTCCAACAAAATTATTTTGTCGCTCGGAGCGCTTATTTATTACTTATTAAAATTATTTTGATTTCGACGAAATTATTTTCGGATCTGTATGCATCTGTCCAGCAAAATTTTAAACTCCTTAGCGAAATCGTTCTTTCCGTGCGATAATCGCGATTTATATATATAGAATCTTGAACAATTAGAATCGATTTTAAATAATTATATATTTATATATTTTCGTTTAAATAGAGAAATGTTTGCTTCTCTTATATTCTCTTATATACTAAGAGATTTTTATACGTTCTTTTTCAGTTCTACAAATTTCTTCTTAAATTATATTCGGAAATATTTGATCATCGTCAAATTATGCATCGCAATTCGTTTGAATATTAATATATCCTAATTGGCGCGAAAATGATTGAAAATTAATAAATTATTAGCTCATGTTCGGATATACTTCTATATCTTCTTCCATCTTCTAGATCGTATTTCTCGATTTCATTTCAAAGTTTGATTGAAATACTTGAAAACTTTTCATATAGATTCTATACATGTCATGATCCTTATCTTTTTCATATTCTCTTTCACATGCTTCTGCTTTCTGTCAGTCAAAAATCCATGACAGTATATTTCTCTTGCGATAAGTATACACGCGCCATCCGGTAGTCAGATCAGGCAGAGATCTTAAAAGGCGCGTAAACACGGCAGTGTTTAAACGCGCGCGCTGAATCTCCTCGTGTAAACGACGAAAAGACGGAGTTCAAGAATCCACGTCAAAGATCCGTTCTTTCGAGCCTCAAAAATGGACCGAGGGACATTTTTACATAAAAATTAAGTTCGCGGAAAACGGGCCTCGAATTCCGCGATAAGCACGCGTAATTAGCATAATATTAATTGTCCCGTGCGACCTTTCATACGTCCAGGTAATCGTGTGCTTTCTAAACATTTTTCTCAATGGATATGGATCTGTTTCTGACACAAATAACGAGCGCCTGATTTGATTAGAAGGTGAAGCATGAAAAAAATGGTCTGATCTTAATATATGCTACTTATGTACCGGACAAGTTTAAATGAAACTAAATGAACTTTCTTCAAGAATTCAAAATTAACTTAAGAAATATATTTCTAAATTCTTTTAATTTTTAATTAATAATGATCTAATATTAAAACTTTAAAAATAATGATCTAATATTCAAAATTTTTTTAAAAATCTCATTTCTACAAATAGGTAAAATCTGATTTTATAATTTCTAGCGGATTTTACTTTGAAGTTTCATTTCGGGTGGAAATGCTAAGATATTCAACGTTAAAGATTATAAGATAAAAAAAAATTAGTTGCAAAGATCTGTGTATGGTCTAAATTTCAATTGTAAATTGCACACATTTAGCTACTGACACATAAACTTCTTGCTGCAGCAACTAATCTTTTTTTCCGTGTTAAAAGATTGAAATGTAAAAAGATTTGAAACCTTTTAACATAATAAAAGTGGAAAGCGGTACAATGTTAAATTTAATGTATTCAATATTAACGGTACAGCATTAAATTTAATGTATTCAATATTTACTTATTATTGACGTATGTTGCAATTATAAAGTCAAATATGCACGCTGTCACACACACGTTGCATAACCCGACGACGCGTTATTGAACAAAAGGTAGGAAATTTCGTGTTGCGAGATGCGAACTGGAGATTGTCGCGTAAACCGCGTTTCGCCAGGCAAGCGATTCTTTTCGCGGTTCTTCGATAAGAATAATTATTTTCGGGCGCATGACGCGCGGTCGCGCACGTGTAAATCCCGCGGGAGCGCGAAAACATCCCTCCGCTGGCGATGAGAGGATCGGATTACAGGGCTGTATCCCCTGGCACGGATTCAATTTTCCAGCTAAATATACGCGGCGCGTATATTTGGCGAATCGGTTGTTTCAATCGTGAGCTACACCACGCCTCGGCAACGCCATGGAGTCCCCGAGCTAAAATCAATGGCGCGCGCCCGGGGGGGAGAGGACAAACGTGGGTCTAACCGAAAATAGGCGATAATCTTGTTCCTGAGAGCCGAGAAGCTCCGTCTTGCACGCGTAGACGACTCAATCGAAACGACATCACGTAATACAGTTTGCTGCGCTCGTTTATCTCGAGAAAATCGATTTGCGGAAAGCTAAATTAATAATAAAAAAAAACAAATACACTTCAAAGTCTGCGAAAATATTGGAAATATTTTCGATAAGCTTTCAAGTGTATCAGTTTTTTTTATTTATTATTAATTTAGCTTTCCGCAAATCGATTTTTGGAAATATTAATGCTTATAGCTTTCTATAATTTAAAGAAGATTAATATTAATCGTAGGGTCGAAAATAGATAAAAACTGCACATTTGAATTCATTATAAAATATTAAAAATATTAAATATATTAATATGTAAACACATAAATTAATCAGACAAATATTTCGTTGAACCATTTTGTAGCTTTTGTTGCTCGAAAAATTATTCAACGCGGTTGAAAGTCGCAATTTTTTTGCAGAAGAGAAATTTCAATCGCTACGATCGTAATGCGATAAACGCGTTTCAAAGGCATTCCGGGTGCGGTATATTACTTTCGTTGCGTTGAGTCATCGCGAACTATTTTCAGTTAATTGAGCAATGGAACTTTCCATCACGCTTCCACTAACGTTTCGTATAAAGACAAATATAGATAGAATCTCCCAACCCTATTCTCAATGAATGCTATTTACACATGCATCTAATTATATATGATGAATTTAACGATAAGCTTAATAACATCTATTACACGATTATTAAAAGGAAATGGAATAATTCCAAGCTTATAAAAATTTCTGAATCAATAGCGAGTGGCTACAAATAAATTTACATAAAAAGATTCAAATTACTTGATAAACTACCAATTTCCTAACTTTTAATAATTATATAATATTTATCACGTAAAGCACAAAAAAAGTTTCCTGATCAAAGAGATCGTAATTCCTCGCGACATTTAAAGAGCTTTCCACGAAAAGTTTGCATCTTTTGCATATAAATTTTACTAGTGAGAAATAACATAAATAATAAACGTATGCAATAAATGTTTGCGTGTATGTTCGTATGTAAATGGAATGTTCATGTAGTGTTATCCGGGTTTGTGGATTTGTTAGGCAAATGATTATGCAGATCAGTCATTTCTCGAAAAGTCTACAATATTATTTATTGACTAGAAAATATTCATACTTATAGGAAAATATAATTTGGAAAATATAATTTCTATTTTTCAGAAAATGTAAATGTAAGGTACGAGTATGCAGAAAGAATGGTTGCTAAGGCCTTTAAAAATTTAGCTAGATACAGAGACTAATTTGTTGAACCGTCAAAATTATGTAGGACGCTCAAACTGGTTGCTGGAATGTCAAAACTTTTTGCAGCAACTTTTTGTTTATTATGCTTAAGCGTCCTACATAATAATTTTGACAATCCAACAAAATTACTCTCAGAAATTACTCTGTGTCTAAATTTTTTAACAAAATCGTACTTTCTCGTTCTGCCGAGCACGTATGTTTTATTTTTCGGAATTACTTTTCAGAATCAGCCCGACATCTCTCTCACGAATACCGCGCGATTCTGGTCGATAAGGCGGTCACGTGCCGGCCGTTTATCATCATCCCGCTGGGGTTGCAACGATCGAACTATTCGGCCGTGTAATTCCCATTTGTTAACGCTCGCAGCTTCCGCGCGGCTGAACATTCCCAAATGATCGGTCGCATTGTTTCCGAACGATTTCCAACGCAACTACCTCAACTAAATGACCGCT
Organism: Cephalotes varians; assembly: GCA_037157785.1. Classification (NCBI taxonomy): domain Eukaryota; kingdom Metazoa; phylum Arthropoda; class Insecta; order Hymenoptera; family Formicidae; genus Cephalotes; species Cephalotes varians. Next base: position 1,018,174 of record JANQDE010000029.1, read on the forward strand.
GGCCGTCCAACGACAAATGTGTCGGCGGATCAAAATACGCGCCAGTACAATCGTTCTCGCTCGTGATTCGTTAATTATTAATTAATTGAGTTTTATCGCATTGGGAGAAAAGCGGCGAATGCGATAAAAGTTGTGCACGTAGATTACACTGTTGCTGAGAGAGAAAAGGAAGCGCGCAGGAAACTGCGTTATCGATACGCGTGGGACCATCTATCGACAACGAGCGCCGCGTTTTCGGAACGCACGATGGATGGCGCGGAGCGTCCACCAGCTCGCCGAGCAAGAACCAAAGACGAGACGCGATTCGGCCATTTTAAAATTTCGAAGAGACGCGACTTCGTTCGTTAATTTCGGAATGACTCGCGATGACTGTAGAATATATAGATCGACAAGTAAAACTGAGAATCTCATTTGCATCCTGTATCCCTAAGAGTCCAATAAATGCGCTCTCAAATAAAACGAATTCTCTTTTGTCGTGACATTTTGCGTATTACGACATTAGAGAGTTTTTGCAATATTTTGTCAAAAATCGAAATAGACTGGGGAAATAAACTTTCGATCACATCGACTTTAGCGTTTACCGTATCTGGAAGACGGTATTGCAGAAACTCCCTAATGTAAATATAAAAGGGACAAATTTCATATATAATTATATAAAATTATATATAATTATTGATATATTCTATATACAATTATATATAATTATATAAAAAATATGTCCATATATGTTTTCCCGGAGATACATTTGGAATTATTTAGGTTCGTAACACGAAAAATATCACGACAAAAGAGAATCGTTTCATTTGTCAAAATCGATAATAATTAAGTTCAGAATAATCAATTTAAATAATAATGCCAATACAATCCAATGCGATATATGCACCGATTATTTCGAATGTAGCGCAATCATCGATTGATTCTTATACATGTCGTAATAGAAATTATAAATATTTAATTCACAAATATTGCAAATGCATTTCACGCGAGAATTAATTTTCGCCATTTTCGGAATAAATAGCGCGCGCAAAAGATGCGCAATCGACATCGACAGTTGAGGCTTTCGCGGAGCAAACGGGTCTTCGCTCTCCAACATAATTTTTACGCGATTTACGTAAATTAATTCGTACGCGAATTTGTGCTTTTCGTAGACGCGCGTGAGGCTCATTTTCGCGCGAGCGCCGCACAAATGGCGCGCTCGACTTCGTCGGCGTGAAGGTGCGCCGCTCGAAGGAGCGATCGAGGAAAGCGATTTCTGCGAAACGTACCCATATCTCGCGACACAATTGCTCCCATTCGTGATTCAGCTCATAATTCATCCGGATGTTACGCAGACGGACGATCCTTAACATCTCGTTGAACGATTTTCGGCCCGGTGGACCGCGACCGTATCGCGTTCTCTGCATGATCGCGAACGATTAAAAAGGACGAACGCGAAATTTTGAAATGAGTTTACGCGCGAGCACGAAACGCGGACGGCGGTGCCACCACGCGGACCGCGCGAAAAGCTTTCGCGGCGCGATCGATATTACAGAGATCTGCTCACTGAAGAAAGACGAATGATTTCAGGACGGTTTTTAATTCTTTCTAGTTGTAAAAATGATATCAATCCATTATAAAAAACATTTTATATTCTGAAGAATTTCTTGTATACTCTTCAAAAAATGCATATTAAAATAATAAATAAATATTTAATATAAATAAAAGAAAAAGAAAAAATTTTAATTAATTTTTTAATTTAGCTAATTAGTAGCAAATAATAAAAGATGAAATTTCTATGTTTTTAAATTTATAATTTAAAAACAAATATATTTTAATATAAGTATATGCATTCAAATATTTACATGTTATATTTTTGCGTAAATCACATAAATATATGCACTTTAATTTATATTAAAATTCTGATTATATAAACGCGAACGGAAGAAAAAGCGCAGCTATTATAAACCGTCTGTGCGGATTAAAATATTCTATATAGTTCGCGATAAAACATGGATTATTGATCTTTGCATCGAGCTCACTATTAACATATTTTCTTCTTTTCATTGAAATTATTCGATTAATTTGTGAAAAAAACAGGCATAAACGATAAAGAAGGGAAAATCTAAATAATTCCAAATAGACCTTATATTTTAAATGCAGCGTAACGCAGTATATACCTTAATTACATTTCCAATACCTCCATTAATATCGTTACCGAGCTCTCTAATTACATTCTTAATTATACTTGACCAGTACCCAGCGTGCATTTTCGGCGGTGCATATAATCTGCAAAACATTCATTCTATTTACCGATTTTCCATTCGAATTATCGCCAATATTATAACGACTTTATGAATATTATAATTCGTAATATTATGACGAGAGTTTTATTCAATAAATTATCGGATAGATCGATAAAGATTATTCCGAATTTTTTTAAAAACCAATAGGAATCATTCGTTTTATCAATTTACTGTATTTTATATTTCAGATATTTTATATTTCAATGTAAAGCTCAAATCACGTGAATCTCTTAAAAGAATTCATGATTGCAAAAAAACACCAATACCATGTTTCTCTCGTTACTTAGCGATAGAACTTGTTATTCTTGGCTCACATGTTTATTAAGATCCACGATTTGTATCGCTATGTCGAGACGATGTTTGATTTCCGACTTCTAACTATAAACAGAACGTGAAAACGCTCGGATGAATTAGCGCTCGTTAGCGAAGACCACTCATTTTCGGCCCTTTTATTTGTCCATTATTAATTCAGTCGGTGGTGTCGGAAGAGCAAATACTTTAGAATTATTCATAATCCGCGCAGCATTCCCGAGAAGCGTAATGGATCTGGTGAATAAAAGCTCTTTACGGTCTCGTTGATTCTCTATCGGAACACCTGCGAGTGTCCGCTGCAAAATTAAAATCATGCGTGAGAGACGGGAATCATCGACGCGGAAATGCAACCTCGGAATTTCTCCATTCCGGAGATTTCCGGCATTCGTGACACACGATAGACACGCTCACGTGTGAGATTACGTGTTTTATTGTCAAGCAAACGATTCGTACCTATACTTTCAATCGCAATTTTGTAAAATGTAATTGAATACCGCAAATTATTGCATTATCACCTGCAATTTTATATTATAAATAAATATTAAATTATTTGTCAAGTATACTTTTTTTAGTAGTTAATGTTACAATATAATTGTATAAGAAAAGAAAAAATGAATGATTTTATTGTTAGGTCGAAAATATAAGCAATTCTTTAACTAAACTATCAAATCAAATCGTTACACAAATTATACAATATGCTAAAAATAATAAAAAATAGTTACTTAACATCTTTTTTAAATTACGCAGTTATTTTTTGTAACGTATATTTCTAAAAATTAATAATCTCCTTCTCGAGAACATAGCATTATTTCCTCGTTGACATTGATTAGTAAATGCACGTTAATTAATGTTGCATATAACTGGCAAAATATGCCGAGTATTTTCGTACGTATCGCTTTGTGCGGAAATTTCAATTTTCATGAAAAGGAAGCCTGCGACACACCGACGATAGGCATATATATAAAGAGAGAGAGGAAAGAGATTACCTGTAACTGACGTTCCTTCTCCTTTCGCCAAAGGACCAATTTGCAAGACAAGGGATTTAATTAGCAAGTGCGCAAAGACAGCGACCGCACGTTAATGTCGCGTGGTATGGCTCTTTTTAATCGCCCGTCCATCTAATGCGCTTTACTCAGATTCCTTGTCAACTATGTTTGAGAAGCTTTTGTTACACGTGTAATTTTTCAATCCGGAAAGAATTTCGAGCTACACGCGCGAGAAGAAGGCATAAGAAATAAGGCCGACTATGCTATTTTCTAGATAATACGTTTCACCTTCCGAAGACGTGATTACACGTTCGTAATACGCTTTCAAGATTTCACAGAATGCGCGTGCAATTTACACCGATGATACCGTTACGTAATAATTCTACGTGGATTGATTCGCGTTGTTCATAATTAACATGACAACTGTGGCTTTATCGCACGGACAGCATAATCACGTAACGATACGATCATAATTACAATCGTAATTACAACGATGTCAAAGAGGCAAATTCGCTTGATAATAGAATGATTCACGTTTTGCCATAAACTAAATAAAATCTTTTTTATCCGAACGACTCATAAGCTTTTTTTTTTCATTCGCTTCTAAAATCATTCAATTAATATTAATTAATCTTTTTACTATTTGCTTAATTAATGTAATTACAATTTCCGTCTTTTCTTTTTATTTCAAATATTCATTCGTTATTTTAATTTAACATGCATTTTCGCGAAATGGAATAAAGCTAAGCTAAGCTAAAATGATTTGCGGCAATTAAACGCGAAATACTATGTGCAGATTCACACACTTTTCAAATTTTGCCAAACGTGTATCTCTCTCTTATCTCAATTTTTCCGCCCAATATTCGCACATATATTCATCTGCAAGAGTATTAAAATATTTCCCGTTAGAGAGATAGCCTTGCAAGATTATTAAAATATTTTTCCTTGATAATTCGTTTCGCGTCGTCGGGACGCGCACGTAGGATTTTCGTCGAGCACTTTTCCCACGACTGGCTTTTCACGCGACCTGTTCCCTTTTCTCTCTTCACATACACACGTATCGCACACGTACACCCGCACATGTATTCTATTCCTGTATCCTCCTTCTTTTTGCTTTCTTTTTCGCGTCCCCAGGAACACCCCGGATATCCTCGATTCTAATTCAATCGCACGATTTTCTCCCAGAAAATCCCTCCCCTCGAGATGGCTTTGCCCCAATATATACCACCTACTCACCTACGATCTTGCGAACCTTTCTTGTGCCGCCGCGTCGCGCCGTTGCGTTTTCAATTCCGACCTCGAGGCCGCCGGACTGCCGCTGCGCGATAAGATTTAAGGGCGCCCCGACGAGAAAGGAAACGAGCCGCAGAGGCGGTGGGATGGGTTACCTTCGCGGTTTCGCGAAAACTTAGAAATTCGTACGTAAGATGAAATATAAAACGGCATAAACTTAATGGAACGCGGCCGTCGTAGCTGACGGAAACGCTAAATTTATTTATTATTCTCGCCGGGGAATTATTTTTACATTTTCTTAATGTAAAAACTTTCCTAATCTCCCATTAGGACGTACGTTATAACACGCCTGTCTCGTGCAATAAGCTACAAGAAGCTCCTACGATTATCGAGGATGTTTCACGTTAGAATTGCGAATATGATTAATAACCGACAGAATTATCCGGTGAAACTGTGAAACAAAAACTGTTTACGAGCGAGGCGGCACGTTTCTCTCGTAAAAAGTGTCAACTTTTTCGATCCGACTCGCCAAGAATCCGCGTCTCATCCGCGAGATTGTAAAATACTCACGTTTGCGCTTCTACGTAGCTTTGAAAGTTATTTCCGTGAGTGTCTGCCCTGTGTATTCTCTATGTCCCCCGTTACGTAACAACGCGAGATTTACGGACATTTTCCCCAGATCTCCTTTCACGATAATTAGATTAAAAACGTTCGCGTCACATACTCGCATTAGCAAATTTTATGCGATAATCACAGAGAAGTTCATTAATTTTCATTAAACGCAGACATCCAATTGTTTTCTGAATTTATTAAAAGTCTAAAAGATGTACAAATCTAACAAATGTATTTTCCTTTGTTATTTCGTATAATTTTTTTTTTTTTTTATTCTCGTGCGAATAACATCGGATCAAAAAATCAAAGTCGCTCACGTAATTAGCGTCATACCTTTTTACACTCGAAACAAAAAGAAGCTCCCGCTATGTAATATCACACTGAAACTTTTAATATTCCTTTTCTTTATTTCGCGAATATTAAGTTTATGTGCGCTCGCCGGATGGAAGTACGTAAAACTAAAATAACTTCGACGACAACTCGCTCGACAATGCCTCGCTTCGAAATGTTCGCTTAATTTCCAACTTTCAATCCAGCATGAGAATTAAAATACTCTTGTACAAAAGTACAGCGTCTAGTAAATTCTTTATGAAGACGGAAAAGAGAGCGCACGAAGGAGGAAACTTCCTTCGGCCGCATCAATTTTCATTCCCCTATATTTTACCGCGCTCGGTTCGACGATCCCAACGTGCTGATCGATATTTACACCCTTTTAACGCGAAGAGCAATTAATTATAACTTTCGGACGGACCATTTTTTACAAAGATTACGTAAATATCTATCTATACCCACATAAATCAAGAGAAGCCGACATAAATCAATACACAACATTATTATGCTGTGCGAGTTCCTTGTGAAAATCGTTACAATAATATTCGTTAAATATTCGAATGATTCATTATAATATTCCTCTATAATACACAGTAAAAAACATTTTGTATTTATGTTAAAATTTGGTTCTTGTTAAAATTTTTGTGTTAAATTTGTAACATATACGAGTGTTAATTTGACATAATGTGATTTGTTATTTGAATACTTTGTATCAAATTGATATTTAATTTTTCTTAGTGTAAAAATAACATAATTTGTGAATAAGTGAACAAATAACTTAAAAATCATGTAGTTTGAAAACATAAATAATAAATTTTAAAATAAATAAATTAAAGACAAAAAGCACGTGTAAATTTAACATATTATAAATGTTAATTTTACTGAAGAAATATGTTTCTACAAATTGTTTTCAAATAGTGCCGAAGAGTAACATTTTTTATAATAATTTTTACATAATGTTCGTGTTACTTTCTAATATTCATCATATTTATCTTGCATCGGTTTAACATAAAAATTTAAGTGGACCGTTCGGGACATGTGGGATGTGTTAAATTTAACACAAATTTTCCAACAGTACTATAAAATGGTCAATTTCGTCCACTTCTGAGATTATTCTTATTTTTCTGACGGTTGAACTGCAAGCGGATAAAAAGATGATAACGTTAGTTTTTCTTGCGCGACTTTGCATTTTTCAAAAACTACGCTCACAGTTATCCTGCATTTGAAGAAAAATCGTCGACTTTTCACGCATCTCAGCATGCGCGATGGCCGCGTGTTACTGTCAAGTTTAAGGTCAAGCAAAAACCGCCATTTTCCGACAGTGGTCCTGCGACGAACGTAAGAGGATTAAGTTAGTTTTCTTCTCGCCGGATTTGGCGCGTCGCACCAGCTGCTGCCGTCGGCCACTTTCCGTTCGTTTCATTTCCTTTTATGACGCGCGTTCGTTAACGCAATTAACGTAGATTTTCCACGTGCGTGCCACTGAAATTCCATACTTGGCGTTCCGTCATTTATTTTAACATTGTCATTCGATCGTTTTCTAAACAAGTTTTCTTCCGCAATCACTTTAATACGCTATAATACACTTTAAAAGCGTACAATATCATAATTAAAATTATAATTAAAAATCCCATAAAGCTCGAAAAAAATTATTAATTAAAATTATTAAAATTAATTTTAAAAAATTATTACTAGCAATACATAGTAATTTTTAAGCAAAGTTGGTCAATGCAACTCACTGATATGATGTGCATTATTCAAATTATAGTTGTGTCAAAATTAATATTAAAAAAATAATGATTACGCGCATAAAATAATTAGAATAATTAATTCATATTATGAGAGAGTAAGACAATAAATAATATTATTCACCTTATGATCTGCCGTTACTCAATATCTCTACAAATTATTAGACCTCTTTTTTTCTCTCAAGTTTCTTGATTGTCACACACAAAAACGTGATTTTTTTCACTCCCGACGTTAATATATGACGAAAACTTGGAAAGCGACGCGGCATACTTTCAAATCTGAATAAAGGAAAGAAGTCAAGAAAAATAAGCATCGCCCGTAAAGCGACAGACTATAATTTTTAATTCTCTCTCACGTATCGATCGCGCAAAATATATTTCAAACGTTTCGACCGTTTAGATACTCAGTCGTAAGAGCTAAATAGTGAACCGATTGCTAATTTTAATAATCGTCGGGAACACTCACGATAGACTGATAGATAATAATGTAATACGAAGCGGCTCATGCCACTGCTCGTCGAGTGTTCACTGAACGAATGATACCGCAGCAACCTTGCGTAAACATGCGTCGTATGCCGCGCGTCAGCCAATTCGTTGCGAAATATGTATGTATTTCCTATCATAAAATTATTAACATCGTTCTGCTCCATGTATGTTTGATTAATTGTAATGTTTCGGTCATTATCGTACAGTTTGCGGTAAGCTTTTTGCAAAGTTTCGTTCCAGACTCGATCGTTTATTATCGCGCGTTATTCTTAATCCAAAGATAGCGAATAATTATATTAACGAATGTTATATTATGAATTTGATTACACAAAAGATATATGTAAAAGGTATAAAGATATTGAGGTACTGAAATTCAAGTATTATTAAAGAAACATGTAATTATCATTACATTTAAATTAATTCAATTTATATTATCTCAAGCTTGAGATACATATATAAAATAAAATATTGAGTTATCAAATTAATATCAAGATATATAGCATGCAAAATTATAATTAAAACTCTATCCTGAAATTTGAATTGCATAATTACACATCCTTTAAACGGGCTTTAAAAATTAAATAATTTACGTACGATACATAAAACCCCAATTAATACTCATTAATACACATTAATATCGGCTAATTGCTATAATATTTGTAATATTTAAACATAGAGATGAAAAACAAAATTAACGAGATAATAAAAATTAATATCACTTGTCCCATAAAAATTAATATCAAATCGATACGCGTGTAAAAGTAATTCTAAATAAACTTCATGCGATATCACTAACCAAATTTGATTTTACTCGAAAATTATTGCAATTTCAATAATTTGCGATTATAGAATATTAAATCGCTTTTTTAAAAAGTTTAAGATTGATTGAAAATTAACGGTTTCTAATTCAAAATTAACGATTTCTAATTTAATTATTATTTTTCTTAAATAGAGAGAAATAATATAACAATGCAATACGCATTATTTTAAAGGGAGAAAAATATATTTTTGATATTCTATATTCAGATAACCAGATAAATATTATCAGGTAACTTTTTTGCTATTCTGATAGTTCCACATTGGAAAGATAACTTTTCATTCAATTGATATTTTTAACAATATGAATATGTCCGATGTTATTTAGATATAGTTATTACTTGCAAAAACTTTTGCATACAGTATGCAGATTCATTAAATCTGATTTTAATCACAAAACACCTTTGACGAACTGAAGTTAATTTCCTCTTAACTATGCATATACATATTCAGTTTTTGAATTAGAGATAATAAAAAAAAAAATAGAAGCAAGAAAAAAGAAAAAGTTTTCTTTTCGTTCTAATTAACGCTAGAAATTGATAATGAAAATGCTCTAGGCAATTATTATTATAAATAGCAATTTTTATCTATATATAAGTTAGCGAATATCTATTCTATGTATTTACGTCAAATCTTAGACTTTAGTCTGACGGCACGCTTGCGATCTAATTGAATATTTATGGACTATGTATTCCATCGATTTTTTTTATACGTGTTCAATCTTATGGTCCACCGTATTACATAGTCCGACCTTTCTTATTTTACTCTAAGCAAAGAGGATAGGATTAGATTAAAGTTTTTGCGGTTCACGGAAAAATCGATATACCAACTCCGTACCAACGAGAAAGCGTTTTCTAAACTCATCTCAGAATCAAGGCGGATTAAATGTGCAAGGGATTAAAAATTACTCAAGCACTGGATTACGTCCACGCCGAAAGCAAATCATTTTGCATCATCCGCGTTATCTCTTTAAAGTCGTTTACGTATAGAAACGCTGTATATATTGAACAGAATATTAAATTGCATGACTTTAATCTTAAAAAACCTTTATAATATTATATTTTAATTTTATCTCTATAATAATTTTAAGATTGAATAAATATCCCTTGTCTATAACGCAAAAATTTAATAAATATTTTCAAAAATTGTTTTATATTCGTAGCAATATCGATAGTCGATTTAATTATCACGCTAAATAATATGTTCAGCAATAATTTCCAATATTGTGTTCGATAATGCTGATGATAGTATTCATTGCAAAATAGCGACTAATGAAATTTTAGCTACTTACAATATGTGCTATTCGATGTGGCGTCTTGGCGCGATAGTTCGACCTGCAAAAAAAGAACAAGAATTTAAATACGATTTTTTAATGTATATATTACATTAAAAATAAAGAAATTAGCTTAACAAAAATACTTTTTGTTCATTACTCAAATTTCCTTTCATAAAAATTTGCTAGACTCTAGAAAAACGTGTATAAATATATATATATTTTTTTTTTCTTCGCAAAGCAGTCGCACCATATGATAGGAAAAGAACCGTCGAAATTTGCTTAAAATTCACTTCAGAATATTATATTACGCATTCTTGAATCCTGAGATTCACTTTAATCTACATAACCGAGATGTGGCGTTCCGACTTCGTACCAGCTTCCAAAATAGTGGCACCGCACGAGTCGCCGGCGGAGAATTTAGATTAGATCCGGGGGACGCGCGAGCGAGCCTCGCTTATAACTCCATCGAGCGTGCATATTAGCATTGAAAAGAGGAAGACGCGCCTCGCGCATCCTTTTATTCTATTTTTCAGGCGATCGATCGATTGACCGGAAGGTCGAAGATTCTCACCGCGTCATTCGTGCGCGACATCCAATAAGGCGGCCAAAGCCCGACGATGGCCGAGGGATTTCGCAAGGTAGATCGGCTTCTGGCATAGAAATCGCGGATCGGCGCGTCGAAAATCGTCAAATAAGAATTTCATCGCGATTCCCGAGCTCCTTCCCCGTGCTGTCCAGCTCGTCCACGTCGCCGCGTCGTCGTCACGGACGTGAAACTCGCGCGGGAAAGATAGTAATTGAAGGGCCGCCACTGGCCGGACGTGCCGCGTGAGAAATGCGGTTTTCGCAAGTTGCAGCCGCGCGAATCGACGCGAAACGCAGTTAGCTCGTCGTACGTGCCGCGCGATACCTCGCGAGACCATTCGCGCTCGCGCGAATTAATTACGATCCGGATATAACGCGGCAGCGAAAATAACCGGCGGCTTCCACCCGACGGTTATTTTCGCCGGCGGAAAATGTTGCGGCTTTTGTGCGCTCGTCTGTGTGCGCGCGCGTACGTCAGAAATCACGATTATTATTTCCTGAACGCGCTACCGAGTGCCTCGCCGAGCACTCGCCGTGCTAGGTAAATGCCACACTTCTGCGCGGCGCGGAACATCAGCGCGTTTTCGCTCTCGCCTCTCGCGTTGCTTGCGCGAGCTTATGTAACGTAATTACATTCGGCACGATGCATTCTGTACGGAAGAACGAATATACGTGTTACGCTAGCTGTGCTGCGAATTTTTCAATACTGCTTATCCGAAGCATTTTCGATGGTAATGAAATACTGAGAGCAAGAAGAGAGTACACAGAGAAAAAAATTTAATATCAATATTATTAAAAATTAGGTCACTGTACACAGTGCAAAATACACGGTCTAACAAATCCGTTATCGGTTATCACCAAATCATTTTTTTTTTTAACGATCTTTGATTTCTTTGTGCTTTCGATTGCGAAACTTGCGCGAATTTCGTGATTGAATCTAAGTCAATAGACGAAAGAACTGCAAACGGGGGATCGGATCAATCAATCGTCCACCGAAACGGATAAGCGCCATAAATTCTATCTCGCGAATTTCGACAGGTCCGTGTGTGCAACCGGGCGCAACTGCGAGCGAAACTGCAACTGCAAACCGAATGTAATTGGAAGGGCCGTGAGGCGCGTGCTATGTACCCATCGCGTATATGGAAGTTATCGCGTAGAAGGACCGTGATCGAAATCGAAAACCTTCGGACGCACACCGGCAGCGTTTTCGGCTTCCGAATTAGATGCGTCGACACGTAACACTCTAATCGAATCGCTCCACATACGCACGCGCGCGCACACGCACATACACACACACATTCGAGCTGGCACTTGCAGTTATGTTACAAACTTTCAATCGCGCGCAAATTGGCCCTCATAAATCAATGCCATTGCCGTAAGTCGCGAACGTAGGTAATTCGAATATTACTTCCCGTGCGACCTCGCGGTGACTACGCATGCAAGCGTGTCACGATTTCACGTAATGTTAATACTCAATTTGAGAGATCTCAGTTCGCATTTTTATATCTGCTTGTCATGTTGCAGTATGACAAGTTTTACCAAACACAAAATACGAATTGTATGTTGTTAATATAGACTAGAATTTATTCGCTTTAGCATGCAAATGCCAAGAAGGGGACTTGATTTACAAAAATTGCCCATCACATTCATTCTTCCACCCTCTTATCTAGCCTACTTTTCTTCCTGTATTCCTTTCTACCTCTCTTCTACCTATAATTCTTTCCTTATATCAGGATCTTTTTTTTCTATTTTTATTCCCCCACAGAAAAAATGGTTTTACTGAAAAATCTAAAATTTTAGCTGGATACAGAAATCAGAAAAATAATTTTCCTATCAAAATAATTTAAAACGCTCAAACTAGCTGCTAAAATAAAAAAATTTTTTTGCAGCATTGCTCATTATTTTTAAAAGTCCAACAAAATTATTTTAATGGACCAACAAAATTATTTTCAGATCTGTATCCAGTAAAATTTTCCAGCAAAATCGTTCTTTCCATGCTTATAATATATTTTACATCCCCTGCCATCCTATATTTTTTCTTTTGTCTCTGTATAATCTTTATTTTTCCTTCACTGCCATTCTTTAAGTATTAATATATATAAAAATTATAAATGATAATATAAAATGGACATTCAATAATTAATTTATATATATATATATATATATATATATATATATATATATATATATAAAACATAATTAGTTCTTAAAGAATTAGAAAAGACGTACAATTAAAATAATAAACGTTTGTAACACAATTTCATGGACGACTAAAAGTAACATTCATAATGATGCAAAAAATTATAACCGCATGCAAATAAAAATACTCGCGAATAATTACAATTTTACCTAATTAGCGTAAAATTTGTATTCTTCATATACAATTAATATGTAAATATATTTTAATTTAATTCATAATTAAACGCGCATTAATATTCATACTGCCTTTTACTGATAATCGTCATGATCCAAATCATCTATCACTCGATTTCTGTGCGTTGTCCCTTGCGTTTTCTCGCGTGTCCGTATTTATCCAGGAGCGTCCATCGTGACCATAAAAACGTCGTTTTCCCGAACGTAAAATCCATTTCGTTAATTTGGAAAAAGCTATCGGATTTTGAGGTAACGTAAATTCGCGAATAGTGACGCTCGTCTCACATCATCGATTCTGCACGTATAAGCCGAAAGCAATTTATTTCGCTTAAATTTAATCACGATATGTGATTTGTTTTTTAGAGATTTGTACTTATGAAGGCTGATACGGAGCTTGAGAAAAGAAATCAAACTGTGTCGGAACAGTTTGACCTCGCGTCTACAGGTGATCTCTGAAGTAAAAAAGAAACTTTCGATTTAAGGAACCTTTATTTACCAAATCACGTTACTAGATTTTTGCTAACGACTTTATGGAGAGTTCGTTTCCAGATTTCATTTCCGAGTGGGCCGTAAATCCTAGAAACTTTTCAAATTAAATTTCTAAATTGCGCTTGATCTAGCACAGGGCACTCTCGGCCTCGCTTAACCTTCCTTTATTTTTCAAGCAGGCGAGAAAGTCCGGACAGTTTGACGAGCGTTTACCGAGTTTCGTTCGGGAATTCTCGCGCACAACTTCCGGAAGTCCCTGGTCGAGGAGTCCTATGGTGGAAATAATGAATCGCTTCGGATGATAAATGCGGCCTTGATAAATCGCAACATCCGCCACTAAATTTGTAGTATGATATAATGAAAATGTGCTCGTACAGCTAAAGCCTTTCTTGCCTGTTATCAGGATTAATGAACTGAACCCGAAAGCGTAAGAGTAAGAGAGATTCTTCGCAATTTTATTATAACTTTAACTTTAAAATTACCCAAAACTTTTCATTGTAAAAAATAAACCGTCGTTCTATTTCTCGAAATAAGCAAACGGTGCATACTATGGCACAGAATGAAAGGCACATCTCTCTTGCATATTTTCCCACAATCTTTACTCTCCACTGATTTCCCTGGACGAAAGCTTAATAAAAGGTTATTATTTTTCATAACTCTTATTCAACATTAAATATCTTCGTAGCGTAAAATTTAAAAAAATGTAGTCCACAAGTGTAATCTACAAAATGTAGTTCAAATTATATGGTATATATAAATTTGTTATCCTGATGATAATTTTATCATTAATGATTTATTAATAAAATATATAATATTATCAAAACATATTTTAAAATGTATTTAAAAAATGTAAATATTCAATTGTGCTTTCAATAAAATCGTGCACACGGAAAGAACGGTTTTGCTGAAATATTTAAAAATTTAGCTACATACAGATCTGAAAATAATTTTATTTGGACCATCAAAATAATTATCTAGAACGTTCAAACTGGTTGCTGGTTAAAAATTTTTCCGGTTTTGTCATCAACGTTTTACATAATTATTTGATGCTCCAACAAAATTGTTTTCAGATTTGTATCTAGCTAAATTTTTTACTTAAACTTCGACAAAACTGTTCTTTCCGTTCATGCATATTGACTTTTCCGACATCCTGAAATCTTACGATAATCCGTGATATCGTTGAATCAACTTGCGGAAGTGTATCAGCCTGGAAAACTGAACGGGCTAACAATGTCTCGAGGACGATCGTAAAATCCGAATAAGAAGAGAAGTAAAATCAGAAGGTACGCCCGAGGTAACGAGCAAGACGATGGTTAGAGGAGAGAGAGAAAAAAAGCCAGATGAAAAGGGCTGGCCGAATAGAGGTCAGCTGAATAATAAATCATCGAACGAAGTCCTTTTCAGAGGCGGGAGCGCCTCGTAAACCTTCTCGTATCCTTCTCCGAACAGTCATATAAAAATATGAATCCTTGGATTCGCGTGAAGATAGAGATACATAAATAAGAAAACAAAATGCATATAAAAATCTAAGCTCCGCTCAGAAAAATAACTTCATTGAACTTTGATTTATGTGTAGAAAAGCAAAAGTGCGTGACAAAGAAAGCATTCTATATACATCTCGTTCGATTTATATGGTTTAAAGCACACACATGCCACCCTTTGACTGAGATCCCAATTTTAGTTTAACGCATGCACTCTTTCGTACCTGCCCCCTCGGCAATCAATTGCTCCCACACGGTGGTAACTACACACGTTCGCAATATAGCAGTTGCTCCGAAATTCCGAGCACACGCGCCCAATATTTCCGGGCAGCATCACGTTTCCCTCGTATTTCCGTATCGCTTACGAGGTGCCTTTCATCTTATCGAATACTCAGTGTTGCTGGAAAATAGGGGGCCGTGAGACGATAATAAAAATATTCGCACGACGAGTTTGCGCTTACAAGGAAACCGCGTGACCGTGGATGTAAAAATATTTGCGTGTGAAATCGTGAAAATTTCCGATATATCATATTACTTTGTAATGTTATACCGGATAAAAATTAAAAAAAAATCTGTAAATCAAAACTTGACATGTGCAACACATGCAACATGTGCATAGTATGAAAATTTATACTACAAAATTTATATCACAATTCACATGAAAAAACAGTTTATTAATTACTATACCATATCACAAAAACGAAAACTGATAAATCAAAAATTGATAGTACAATTCTCGAAAATCTATATTAATATTACAATTCACTATGAATAAATATAGTTTATTAAATATTATACAATATTGCAGAAATTACACAAAATCTCTGTACATTTATTATTATTAATTATTCATCAAATTAATATTACAAAATATATCAATATTCATTTTTAAATAATCGATTATTTTTAAGTAATCAACAAATATTATTTCAACAATAATCTCTAATTTCAAATTCATAATTAAAAATATAGAAAAATTTATTATCCAACTAAAAAGAAATCGACAATAAAACTCGAAATAATAATTTCCATAACCGCAACTCAATAGCTACGATAGAAAGTTACGTTCCTGAGGTGCACGCGAATAACCATGTACGTGGTAATGGATACGCGAATTGCAGTTGTTCCGGATAATGGTATCATGGATAAGCGCAAAACGGTAATATGTTCGACAAGGAAGATAAAGACCCACCGTTACGAGCGAGATGTAGATATCGAAGAATTTACCCTATCTCAAGTGCCTTTATATTAATTTGACTTAAGTTTACAATTTTATATGTGTCAGATCTAAATAAAAGCTTGGTTGGCAGTTTACACGGAGAAACTCACATAAAAATAATCAAAAAAATTCTTCAATAAATCAATGCTAGGATATTCAATCTTAAAAAATTCTATAAAACTCACGAGAAAATTAATAAAAATTGTTTTATATAAAAGTGAAAAGTTTCTCATTTTAAAGCCAAGGTATTCACAGCACGTTTTACTAAATATCTTTTAAGAATTTCAAGTTTTAAAAGTACTTGTTATTTTTATGGAATTATCTTTATATATTACTTTTACAGAATTTTCAGCGAAAAAACAGATAGATTTTTCAAAGTTACATTTTTTTTATTAATTGTCGATTAAAACTATTAACAATATTTGTCGTAACAGTCGATGTAATAGGCAAAACTGGCATATCACGGCAGTGCCAATATTGTCGACCTAGTTTATGACAGAATCAAATACATTCCCTCATGACGTTACACAAAAAAGAATCCTTTTACTGCTGTGATACGGTTGAAGAAAAAAGTGGCAGCGACATAACTGAAATGGACGGATGCTCTGTACAACCGTAATGGAATATTCGTGCAGCAATTGCCTCGGTTAATAACGTCGCGAACATGAAACAGCAACGGCACATATTCGTTTAAGATCAATGTCCGTTCGTGATTGTAAAAATAAGAGAAAATTCGTGTTTGGCATTCAAAATCTGTATCCTGTGAATAATTAACGGATCAAAAATTTAAAAAGTGGGGCGATGATAGATCTTGAAAAACGGTTCGTGTAGAATGTAGACTTTAATCTTAATAATATAAAAGCTGCCATATTTGAGAAAAATAATATAATTGAAATATACACTTAGAAATGCTTCCTTTACATGTAAATAAAGCTCGTAATTATGAACGAAATTAAAAGTAATGAATGATTTAACTGAAAACTAAGTTACAAAAATAGTTACTTAAATGTAAGTGTACATGAAAAAATTCATAAAATTTTATGAAGAGTAGATTACATTTCATAAAGTTTTATGAAATATACATTAAATTTCATGTACACAAATATACTTTTCAGTTACAAATACATTAAATTTAATGTAATGTCATGAAATTAAATTCAAATTGTGTGACTTAAAAGTACATTAAATTTCATGATATTTTTAACAGTGTAATTAAAATAATATAATTGAATAATGTAATTAAAATGAGAGTTTTCTCAATATGTCCTTATGAGACATATAAATTATTATCGAGCTACAATCTCTTTTATCAATCGCAAGTATCTTTTCTTTCTTAGAATATCTCGAATAAAATTGAACAAAAAAATGAGAAAGATTATGATAGAAAATCGCGTCGATCACGATTATGGTTCAAAGAGAAGATACCAACGCAGATCGAAGAACCTAACTTTCTAGGTCCACTTTATTCGAATCCCGATCAAGATCAGCGACGGAGTCTCAATAGACCACTCGATCGACCGGAAGTGATAACAGAATGCACCTGTGCTTTCTCGTAATCGTTCAAGGAGCTTTATTGTTACTGCCGCGCTTCCCTCAAAAGATTGGAAAACGAAGATATTGAAGCAAGAATCGTTCCTCGATCGATCTATAGTCGATTTCAAAGAGGAGCGAACGACATCGAACCGTGATTTGTGGAGATTAAGCGATCGAATTATTATGAAACTGAATTTCGTACGTAATTAGAGTGCTGTACATTATTCTGCTGTTTTTAGTTTGTCACATTTTATTACATTAAAAATATATTCGTTGCATTGATATAATTCTATATATAAAATATGTTATAAAAAAAAACGATAACACAGTTTATATGTGTAAATAATTAAGTTTTAAAATATAATAGATTTTTCAACACAGTTATAAATTTTGCAGCAAATTTTATAGAAGCTTTATAGAAGAAATACGTAAACTATATACAATATATACAGTAAAGGAATAAAAGCGTACATTTTATATCATAAAGCAAATAGATCAGATAAAGTAAAATATGGGCATAAATAGAAAGCAACACACAATGTAGACATGCGACGTTAATTTAAAAAAGACAAAAAAAAACGGATAAACACGACAACATTCTCCCTTCTGTCATGTTTAAATATTAAGAGAATTAAGGGAAGAACGATAGTTGGGAGTGCATCGCGGATGTATCATCATTTATTTAAATGTCAACGAAACGAAACAGACCGCTTCGTTCACAAAAAAAAGTGCCGTCAACAAACCGCGTGCAATTTTAACGCACGTACATTTTACAGAAGACCATCGTGTCCATTCTACCAACAAATTACACGATTACCACTCTATCCCTTTACATTCTCTCGCTGCTTTCCGATGAACTCTGAGGGCATTTCTCCACCGATCGAGTTAACGTACTTCAATAAAGGATTATTTCTTCCTTCTACCCCAACTCGCCAGCCCCTCGTGAATTCGCGAGGAAGAGACGATTGACCTGAGGCTTTCGTTATCGAGAATTATTTACACAGCGCGGATTCTGAGTTCATTATTGAATCGTTATTTCCGTTTTAATAGTTCGCTAAACGAATCGCTCGAATGTAAAGATCGTAACGCTAAAAGCGAATTATTTGCGCTGACGACACCGCACCTGTGTGTGTGTGTGTGTGTGTGTGTGTGTGTGTGTGTGTGTGTGTGTGTGTGTGTGTGTGAGAGATTGATTTCAGGATAAAAGTAAAAACATCACTGCTGTATAATCAAATAGTACAATAGTATTTAGTACAATGAAATGTTTGCGCAATATTGTTCCAACGAAAATGTGAATGCAAAATATGTGACATATTATACATCCCGCGTCGATCATAATTGAATATTTGCCTATGATTAAATATCATTTCCCTCTCGCGTTATTCATTGAAGACTAATATCTGTGTATATGCGAAGTTATACAAAACATATTGTACAAACTGTCTGGATTCAATTAAACATGGATACGATAGATGCTAATCCACATCAATTCGCGTCACGTGAAACTACGCGACGTTCCCAATTCGTAAACGTTTTTGCACGCATGCACGATTGCGATTGTTATCTTCGTCCATTCTATTGGACGCAATAATTAATTCGATTCATCGTAGCGAATCGCGAATAAAATGAATCGCGACGCGCATGGCGACAAGTTTTTATCGTGACCGCGACCGCAACCGCGTTGACATAAAATTTTCGTCGGCCACGTCGCGACGCGTTTCGCATTGTTCGCACGTGGCGGAGGATAGGATATACTCGCTGTAAATTACCGTCGGCATCCCGTTGTCGCACTTCTCGGCACATCCACGTGACATATCCGCGAGTCACGATCGGCGATCGTGTAATCCACACGACGCGTCGCGTCGCATCGCGACGCCTTCCCGTTGAAAAGCAAGACGATATCGGCGTACGATATCGAATGTGCAAAAAGTCCACTCGTGATAAACGAGCGCTGTGCGCGATCGATCGAGAAAAGATCTCGTTACATAGCGGTGTGGGTCCTTAAGAAGTGCGACGCGGATTTCCTCTTGCCGTCGCGACGACGACTTCTCGTTGTCGTCGTCGCCGCTTTCTATCGCGATTTCTACCGCGCGTTGCAGATTTTGCATTTTTTTTTCTCGATTCCAATTTCCTTTCTCCATCCACGCGACGTGATCCCGTTTCATTTGCGCGTTCTTTCGGGACTCTGCGAGATACACGAGGTCGTAAATATTTGTCGCTAGGTCTATTTTCTCGATAATAAGAGCCTCAACTTGTGCAAGATATTGAAATAATTCAGCTTTGAAAGTTAAAAAAAAATATCAATATTTATGTATCAAATTGAATATTGGCTGTATCATGTTTATTCCCGACATCTTTTCATTTTAAAGACTCGTCAAATTTTTGAAAATCTCGCAGTCCACGATTTGTCAGTTTTTTTAACATTAAATATCTCGTTATTTATATTTCAAACTAATTTCTATTTTTTTTTACTCAAGAATTTTTGAGTGATTTGTCACTCAATAATTAAAATCATTTAAGTCTAAAAATTAAACAATTCGCAAGCAGGATGTACGTACACACAGTAAATCGTATATACGATTTAAGGTAATCGTTAGCAAGTTACTTCGCAGAATCAGAGCGACCGCGTTGCAATGGCGAAGCTTTTAAGGGATGTCCCAAAATAACAAACGTTTAAAGCCGCTCTGCAAAATTAAGTCAGCAACCGAGTTATCCAGGTGCACCGCTGGGATCCAAGCCACCTAGCGAAATTTACGACAGAATATATGTATCCTATAAGAGAAATTCAATAGATGCAACATGGTGTTGAAACACGTACAATGTGGTGTGAATTAATTCGATAATAGTAAATTTGTTTAACGCATATATATTACACCTTTACTACTTTACAGACTAAATATACAGATTGTTCTAAATCATGCCGAATCCTATTGATTGTGACTAATTGAAAGTTGAGCTGATTTTCCTTAGCAAAAATACTTAAAAGTCTAGTTATTTAATAATTTAATCGACTAAAAATAAGATCTTTTTGAGAAAAATATTTTTCTTAAACTTCAGGAAAACAAACATCAGTGAAATCATATTTTACATTTGACACCAAATAAACTTTAATATAATATTTATAATTTAATTATTATAGGTATAAAAATAATTTTAATGAAAATAAAATAACTCAACAAAAATATGCGAATATTGAGCGAATGATAGTCAATGTTTTCAAGAAAGAATTCATGATAAAAGAAGATTCTGGATTTGGGACACTTTGTACATCTTATTCCAAAAACTGGCTGTATTTTTGTCGCGAAACTTAAAGCAAGTAACTAATTTGTTAAAAAAGCTTCAACGAGTAGTTTTTCTTTAATTTTCAAGTGCATGTCTGTTTTACCTCACAGAAGACACTACTGTCATAAGATAGTCAATTAGAATCGAGATAAAGATCAATCGAATTACAACGAAATTACAGCGAGCAGTGTGATACATTAAAACGTGAAAATACGCAATCTTACAGAAATGCAATTTTGCTAACGCAATTTTTTAGCAGAGCCAATATGAATTACATAGAGCAAAAAATTTATATTTCAGAGAAAATAATCTTCTTTTATAGAAATTAAATGTATAAGATATTTTTATTACCGCCACTGAAAAGTAAAAGATTGAAATCAATAATCTCAATAAGAGGGAGATGTATTCTTCTCTTCTTGAATGACATAAATATTCCAAGCTCAGGATAAATTTTCGATTGCAGAAATCTAATAATATCTCTCCTACTAATCAAAATGTAAATTACATTATACAATATTTTATACAATATAACTGAACTTATAAGGACTTATAAATACATAATTACGTTAGACGATTATTTTAGAAGATCTTTTATAGATTTTACGTATACATATTTAATAATCGAAGTATATTATTAAAGTTTCCGCGGGTGACGTGCGATTATTCAGCGTCTCATTTAATGGTGACGTTGATAAAAAAGATCTGCGAATTCATTCTCTCTAACAATAAGCACATGCCAACGGCGTCATTATAATATTACGACTGTTCCCAAAGAACGCACTTGGCGACTTGTTCCTTATTCTCCGTCGCCAACAACGCCGTGACTTATTTTCCCTCGCCGGTTATACGTCTCGTCCTCTGGATTGAATGCAACACGAACCACAGGAGAAAAGTTTATTTCATCCCGTGAGTATCGCAGAAGTTTTCTTTCTGCGTAACCGTCTCCGTTTCCTTTAGCCACCGAAAACGAGCGAATGACATTCCAAATGACTCGCGGACAAGAAGGGAAGACGATAGAATTCCTCATCGTCCCGCGATCTTCTTCGTAATTAGGACGAATAAATGCATGAGTGACGTGGCGCACTCGGCGATGAAACTTCGCGACCATTTCGTGGCGAGAAGACGAAAGGCGGAACAAGAGGGACGAAGATAATGCGATAGCAGGCTGGAGCAACCGCGAAGAATATTTGATGGCGATGCGTCACTCACTCACGGTGGTCGCGGACATAAACGGTTGGAAATGCGGAGGCTTAAAGCGAGCCGCGGCATTTACATATAAATGTACCGCGGTTACACGGTAGGGAAATACGAGATTTAAATCCTTCTAATGAAATACTTGACGCCGGATTGCATCCGGACGCCGCTTCGCGTCCGGATTATCCGAATTTACGCGAGAGTATGCGTGGATGAAAAGTTAATAAATGTACCACGAAACAAGCGCGTGCAAGGATCATCGCAAATATCGTAATTTTTTTTATTTTTGTATTGAAGTGAGAGAAAGTGAATTGTAAATTTCCTCTAATTTCTAAATACATGGAAAAAAACGATTTTGCCAAAGTATCTGAAGATTTAGCTACATACAGATCTGAAAATAATTTTGTTGGACTAACAAAATAATTATACAGGACGCTTATAAGTAAGCAATGTTTGCAAAAGTTTTGATATATTTTACCAAACCGTTTAAACATCCTACATAATTATTTTGATGATTTAATAAAGTGATTTAACAAAATTATTTTCAGATCTGTATCTAACTAAATTTTTAAATACTTTAACAAAACCGCTCTTTCCGTATATCTACTAAATTTCAGTAAATTTAGAAAGTAAGTATTAAATATTTATTGCAAACTATTCTTCTGCTAATCAATGGGAACAATGTATTTTTGACGCATACGTCTATCTTTAGTCTTTGAGCGAAATAATCATTGTAAAAAATTCGAACCGCTAGTGACATAAAAGAATTGAAAACGCTCAGACAATTTCATTCTTTTCGAGATAAATTCTTGAAGTGATCATATGATATTCTTTCTATACCACAATTCTCTCGCCGGTGAAATTCTACTCGAAATTGTAACCGCAAAAAGTATCTGAAGATTTAGCTAGATACAGATCTGAAAATTTTGTTGGACTAACAAAATAATTATGTAGGACGCTCATAAGCAACGCTTGCAAAAGTTTTGATATTCTAGCAAATCGCTTAAGCATAATTATCCTACATAATTATTTTGATGATTTAACAAAATTATTTTCAGATCTGTATCTAGCTAAATTTTTAAATACTTTAACAAAACCGTTCTTTCCGCATATTTACTAAATTATTTCAGTAAGTTTATAAGAAAGTATTAAATATTTATTGCAAATTATTCTTCTGCTAATCAATAGGAACAATGTATTTTTAACGCATATCTTTAGTCTATGAGCGAAATAATCATTGTAAAAAATTCGAACCGCTGGTGACATAAAAGAATTGAAAACGCTCAGACAATTTCATTCTTTTCGAGATAAATTGAAGTGACCATGTGGTGTTCTTTCTATCACGATTCTCTTACCGGTGAAATTCTACTGGAAATTGTAACCGCAAACTATAATATAAATGTCATAAAATATTTTCAGAGTACGGATATTTGTCCACGTTAATGCAATTTCCCTTGGCAACGGAAACATCCATTAATTTGACAATTTCCCGAATCATATATTATAAAAAATGCTGTCCTTCATGCATCGAGAAAAGAATCTCCAACCTGTTCAATTTGCATTTACGATGCGTCTGCACATCTGGCCTTTATGTAACGTAGACTCCTCTACGCCAAACTGAAAAGTAAGGCTCCTAAAATTTCCCTAAAGAAACAATAAAACAAATGTAATAGCATTCCGCAAGAACAGTCCACATAATAGAAAGTAAAATATGATTACGGGGAGAAATTCAATCGCGCAAAGACTGAAATTGAATCTTTCGTATCTGCGATACAGCTTTAACAATATATCAATCTCAAGATCGCTATCCCTCTATAAGCAATACTTCCGTAATATCATCTCGATATTATTATCAAGTTATTATAACAGACTTCAATCATTTCCGCGCAAAAAGCTTTACTTCAACGAGCAAACGTTCGAGCTCCGTAAACGTTATCGGACTCTTAAAAAGATTTTCCGCGGTAATTGCCGTTAAAATTGCGCCGGCGTACAATATTTAGAGCTTCATTATTATGCATCGATATTTTTCGATATTGCGTTGGCGTCGGGCCGATATCGATTGACAGAGACAAAACAACAGACGACCGAATACAGACGACCGGTAACAGCACTCATTTCCGGTTTACCGACAGAAAGAGAGAAAGACTATCGAGCAGCTAACGCGAGCGTTGAAATATGCATAAACAAACTTTCGGATGATCATAAACTTCCACGCTCGCGTATTTCTCAGGCGCACTTTTATGAGGAACGCGATATTGTGTCTCAATTCCGAACGAATTCCGGTCTGCCCGTCTTTCTTCTTCTCCTCTCTCTCTCTCTCTCTCTCTCTCCCCTTCTCGGAGAAGCAGAAGTCCGGGTTGCGCTCTTGCTCCTTTCTGAAAAAGGAAAACGCTCGCTTCCTTCGGCGAAAACACGTTTATGGCGAGCACGGCGGAGGGCAATAAAGGCCGAAACACGGTCGGCGGAAAATAATGCAGGGACACAATTGCGCGGCCGCGTTTCACTCCGCCGTTGTACTCCGCTTTTCCCGGTTTCCCCCGTAGTTCGTTTTTTTCCCTCAAGATACACTCTCCTCTAGTTTGCTCGCCGCGACAACGGCCAATAATGAAACGTACGGGCGTTAACCACGAAAAGGTTCGCCCGTCTCACGAAAATACTACCATCGCTACCAATTAATTAATTTTAGCCGTGGAACTGGAAAACGCAGAAAAGATTGAAAAGTTGTTTGAATATTATCTGAACTGTTTTAGTGCCGATTTTTTGCTTAATATTAATATACTGTATAATGTAATATAAAAATTTTTTTTTTTTAAGTGAAGCTTCTGCTGAATCGATGTTTCTATGACACCTTCGAATAAAAAGAAACAGAAAATCAGAATCTTACGCGACAAAATCTGAAAACAAATGTCAAATATAAAATTGCGAGGAGCATGATCGTCTTATCAAATTTTAACGAATCAATATTGGCAAACATTTTTTCCGAATAAATATAAACGCGATGTCAATTGCTACCAAAGAATTGTTGTATCATCGACGCTCTTAATTAAGAGTCAATTCTTCATTGTAGAAATTTCGTGTGTTAGCCAGCTGAAAATTTACAAGTTTCTTCAACGTAAAACTGTCACGCCATAAACGAGCCTAACTTACGAGATTATCGAAACGTTCTCCCAATCTTACTCAGAGCTGGAGCATTCGTTTCGTATCTTCGAGTCCCATCTTCACTACCCTCGATCTCCGATCTAAAGTACGCCATATTCTAATTTAATTGTAAAGGGGAGGGACGGAAGAAGACAACGTTGTAACACACTCGCCCAGTAATCCAGTAATATATATTCGCGCAATCTCCCGTAAAGCGCCACATTGTTAATTCTCTCAGAGAGCGCGATTCTGAGTTATTTATCGGGGGCAACGTTCCTGATGCTCTCGCCCCGTAATTCGCGCGATTGGGATAAAGCTTGTCGAGAGACCCGAGTAATATCGCGACATAATGAGCCGGAAAATCTCTGGGTTGAGTTACCGAGGAATATCGAGACTCGCATCAAACCGCGTAAGTTTGCAAATGCCTAGCGGCAGTTAGCGTGGATTTACTCAGTTGGCCTTTTGACGTTAATTAGCGTGAATACGTCTGTGGGAGCTGTGTAGTACCGCATCATCCGTAAGGCCCCCTCCATTGCGGTAGGGATGCTCTGCCCGTTCTCATTCCACTTAGTCCGACGAGAGAGAAACTGAACTTGTATCGAGGCGATGACGACCGCGGGGAAATGTTTCATTAATGTTTCATTAGGAGATTGCGAAGAGAGCGTTAATTTCATTTCGCCGAGCAATATTTTTACACGCTCGAATCTCTCGCTCGTTTCGCGCGACCGAGTGTCGAGAATAACTTAGCCGACAAGATTTTAATACGATTTTTATCACGAGCTAGATATGAATATTCAAATGAATAATATAATCGTCATGCAGATGCGATAGGTTACACTTTGTAGAAATTCTTATCTGAATCACTATGGTAATCTACACCTCAGACACTCTTTCTTGAACAATGATCAATAGAATTCTTAAACTGTCTCGATTAAAATACAATTATGAAATGTGATGTCAAACGTAATTGTGAAAATAAAGCGGAGATCTGAATGACTTCGCGCGCGTGCGTTTTGAATCATAATAACCATGATTTCTGAAATTTTTATTATGATTTCATATTTCGGAGTAAAGCGAGATGATGGTCTGCATCCTAGTGCAACCGTCTGAAACTCTATCTCTTTCTCTCTCTCTCTCTCTCTCTCTCTTTCCTCTCTGTGTTTCTTCGTGGATTAAAGTACAGCCGCTTCTTCTAGTCGTTAAGTCTGATAAATTAATTCCTCCCTGACCGCGCTCCCCTTCGCGTGCAAAAAATTGTCACGGACGGCAGAAAACAACCCCGGACATTAGGCCTCGCAGTGACATAAATTTACGGCCATTAATAATTTATGAAAAGCTCCCTGCTGGCCCGCTCATAAATATACTCGACATTTTTCTCCGCTCAACGAGAACCGCCGCATTTATCTCACCCTCGTTTTTACCGCGTCACTTTCTTTCGGTATCTTTATTCCAATAACGAGAGTCTTAAGACGTGTCGACCGGTTAATGGACAGCCTTGTAGTTGTAATAAATTGCATATAAAAAAATGAAGTGGGTGTCGATAAACGTTTAAAAATTTCTTTCATTTCCCAGACGTCTTTAGAGTATTGTTCAATAAGCAATTTATCTTTACATATCAATTAATTATTTATTAAATAAGTTTTTATTAAATATCGAAATAAAATCGTAAAATTGATGCATTAAAGATACTTCGTGTGTGTCAATAAAAAAGATTTTTAATCCGTTATTACCATTTTTTTTTTTCGCATTTTATTATCCTTTGTGCACGCTCCATGCTCGCTATAAAAATAACGCTAATCTTTATCTAAAGTACTGTTATCATTATGATAGTCATCGTTGTTATTGGTGCATCATGAAACGATGCGGTCGTTGAAAAATATCTTATAGCAAACTGCCCTGTGCGCGGCAAGGTCCCAACAAAGTAGATCGTGAGGTCAAAGGTTGTTGCGAGAAACTTAATGATGAGCGCTTGGAAAGTGCGCTCTATAGCGCAAACATGCGTTTCGCGGCGAACGTAACGGTTTAACGACGTTCGAGCGTGGTGAGAGAAAAAGGTTGTATTCAGATACACGCAGGGCAAAACCTAATGCCCGGAAAATCGTCGATGCCCCGGAGAGATAAGCTCTCGTGCGATAAAAAAAAGAAAAAGTAAAAAGAAAAAGAGAACGCCAAAGCACGCGATAGCACGTTATACGCAGACGCCGTGCGCAAATTATCAATATATCTTTCCTTCTTTTTTTTTTCACGTAAAACCGCATCGGTGCAATGCACGATAATACGAAACGAGTGGGCGGGTGAGGGTTACGCGATTCAAACGCATTCTCTGGTTGATATCTCTGTTAATCTGTCTGACGAAATGTCATGAAACTATTTGTTTCGCGGCATCGACGCGCGGAAATTCGTTTATTCGCGAAATAATCCGGAAATTTTTCTAAAATTTATATGGACTCCGCCTCTTTATCTCGGTTGCAGCAGTAATTCTGCCTTCACGCACGCGGTTAAATCTGAAAATATCGTCGCGCCGCATCTGGCAAGAATAAGTTATTTCTCATGGGACGCGTACGGTGTGATTCACTTGTGACGCTCGTTGTCGTTTTGAAATAACAGCCAGCCGACGTTAATTAAGTTCAACCGTAATTTCTTCGTGTACGTTTCAAACTTTTTTCAAGAATAAAGAAAGAATTTCTTCATCCTTTTGTACTTATGTTTCTAGGGAGAGACAGACAAAGAATCGGAATTAAAGTTGGCCAAGGTAAAGCTCGCTTTTAATCCGAGAAGTCCACACTTCTGATATAACCATAAAGTGCCGGGATCTAGCGGACTTGGCAACTTTCTCGCAAGTTCCTCAAGAGAAATTTTTTTCTTAAGTTTCTTTTCTTTATAAGCAAAAAAAGTTTTGGAAATATTTAGAAGCAGAAAATAACAAAGAATACAAAAAGAATTCTTTTATAACAAACGACGTATACATGTAGACATGTATATGTATAAATAAACGACATTTATAAGCAAACGACACATACATGTATATATCTTACGTGACAATTTTTAAAAATTCCGGGATTCACCGAATCTGCAGTGTACACCTCTGAGATTCATCTGTTTTGCAATACGTATCGTTTATCGATCGTTTTCCCATATTGCGAGGTCTCTCGCCGCGGGTGAACTGTCGCGATATTATAAATGCTGCGGATTTTTCGGCGAGCCGTGGACGCGCGCGAATATTCGCGGGTCGATCGATCGAAAATCGAGGATCCGCGAGGGCGACTGCCGGCGCGATGCGTGAATATGCATGGGCGACCGCGCGCGAGGACGCAACAAAAGTTCGTTTCGCGACCGAGTCTGAAATTTAGCGTTTCGAACGTGAATTCCGTGTATCCGCCGGGCGCTTCAGACTTCCGATCCGCCGGTTTCGGCATTTCCGAAATGCGCTGCTGCGCTCGAGGAATGTTTATTACAAAATTTTATTATCAACCCCTCCCCTCCCTTCCGTCGACAAACAGCCCCGGCTTTACGTGACGTTGCGAGACGCGCCGTATTATTGCACGACGCTGGAACAATGCATTTCACCGCCATACGCTCCGCTCCGCACTCTGCTCTTTTCATTAAGCTCATGCATAGCCAGAATCATCAACAACGTGATAAAAATTAAAATCCCGCGGTAATTAACTCACCGTTGGACAAATGGCAGAAAGTAGAGAACAGTACAGAGTGTATTTTACATTTCTCAGTATAATGAACGAATATTACCATTATATTCGCGGATTTTTAATATACATCTTTCTCTCTCTCTCACACACACACACACACACACACGTCAGATCCAAAATTACATTTCCATAAAAAGTAACGATTAAAAAAGGGAGATAAAATTTGCGAGATTAAAATATGTTCAATTTATGTGAAAAAACGTAACGTAAATTTAATTTATTCCGTTTCTACTGGAGAGAGAAAGACAATCGGTTTCTTCGCTCAAACATACAAATTTAAACTTATTTTATAGGAAAATCGATTTAATCTTAATTTAATTCATCTTCATTTCCTTAGCGTTAACAAAACATATATTTATGACAAGCGTTTCTAAAATTCTACACAAGGCGGGAGGGTATGGTTATATTTTATATAAATCATCCCATAAATATATTATATGTTTTATTTGCGTTCGCTGATAGTTGAAATACGTCTGAATGATTGATAAATAAATAATAAATTTTGTCTAGACATCCGAGATGTATCGTTTTGTCGATATTTGTTTAAATAGCGAAACGATATCTTGTAAAAGTAAAAAAAAATGTCGTAAACGTAAATGGTTTACATGTTTGTCGTGTCTGATTTAAACTCCGTACAATTTACACTTGACAAACTCGCGTTTCGACTTTCGCGATGAACAACTCATTTACCGAGGTTGTTTGCACGGCTGAGGTGTAGGAGAGACGGATTTGGATTCGCGCTGTAAAACTGCATCCGAAGCTGCATCCGAACTGCATCGAAACTTGGCGGGATAAGCAAGAAATTAGTTTAATGTAGGTTTAATGACGACTCGCTCGCAATCCGTCGCGTAAACCGAATTATCGGTTATCGAAGACGGAAATTCGACAACGAGCTTCGCGCGAACAATATGTATCTCGCATTTAATCGCATTTTATCTCGTAACCGCACGCTAGAAATAAAAAGAAAGGGAACTTCCGCGTTAATGATATTATCGTTTATAATCGAGAACCAATATTGAGAAAACAATTGTTTTTCGAAAAATTTAATTTTGGCGATAAAAAACGACTCGAATCGCGATGATCATTAGCGATGCCGGGCGAGCTTCGGCTATAAACGTTTTTACGTTCGACGTAACGATCGTGTGTGGCTCGATCTACTGTTCTCGTAACATTGCCGTGATTTAAACATCGGTGCACGGAATAGCGTAGTAAAACGCGTGAAACTGCGCGAACGTACGCGGCACGCGACACCCGACCGCGACGCTAATCGCTCCTCGAAATTAATTCGCGCGCGCCAACGAGGTATTCGCGTGGCGAATTTTCGGCGAAGGTAAATCGACTCGTGGATATACATCCGATATATATCGCGTTTTAACGAGATAGGCAAAATATCGCGGTGTAATCAGGAAAGTTTCGCCGATAATCTCGCGCCAAACGTCGTGGCGACCGAATCTGAGATCTTCAGCTTCGTGCCGACCTAAATAGATGAATATAAAAGTAAGATGGAGTATAGTAGGTCGCCTATTTGGGTTTTTACGGAGAAACCCAAAATAAAATAATCGCGCGTTTATATACGGTGCAACGAGCGTACCGTGTAATTGAATTTTCTAACATTTATTGCACTCGGTTTTCTACACGCTGTTTAAACGTATGTATCCGTAATTACACAGTTGTGAATGTTAACGACCAGTAGCGTAGTATGCAAATTATAACTTGCCAAATAACGAGAAACTTATGCTAGAAAATTTACTTTGAAAAAAAATTCGAAACAGTTATTCGGATCGCCAAATTTTAATAAGCTACGCTTTGTCGACTTGGAAATCACTTGGATTATTTAACAGAACGTTATATATTTTTAATCTTCACATTTTATGCTTTTACATCATTTTTGTTAATTATTGACAGCAACAGGCTGTTGTTCCAGAATGTCCTAGTTAGAATGCTCCACGAATGACGATCTCACTTTACTGGATTTTCCCAGTGAATTATACAACATGTAACATATGTGAGCACAGTCACTTATACCTCAGAAAAACTCTCTCTCTCTCTTTCTCTCTCTCTGCCCCGTAGATCGGTCAGCATTTCAACATTTCAAATAAATTATATGGTTGCTTTACACGATCATTAATCGTGCATAAAAAAAATATATAACGATAATTTTTTATATCTTTATCTTGCAAAAAACATTTAAGAAAATTCCTATTGACTTAATCTTTTATACTTAACATTGTAAAGCGTCCTAAAAATGGCATTATTACATATATTATCTTTGTAAAAACATTATGTATAATAATATATAATTATATATGATAACTATATGTAAAACTATATATGTATAAAAATTGCAATACGCTTTTTTTTCTTGGTATAAACTTTTTACGAAGTAAAGTTACTGAAATCTATGAACAACTGTCTCGATTATTTTAGTATTAATGGTAAAGATGTTATTAAATACTGATTACGACATAGTTTATAAATTATAATTTCTACTTCAACGTTACATTCGGTCGAGATATACATTATATACATTCGATGGGCAATATATCGATCGTTACTGTCGGTCGAGTTGTCGTCGCACGGGTATGAAGTGGAGCTGTAAGCATCAGCTGAGCGGAAGATCCAATTTTTCCAGTTAGTATCACCCGTGTGTGCGCTTGTCGCGTTTTACCGTCGTAAAAAAAAAAAGGAGCACGCGATCACGCGATCGTCGTCCGCTTTCCGCCAAGACAGGTTCCAGTAACGAGACACGAAAACCATCGTTCCTTCTCCCTTCGCTCCGGAAAGAGCGAGGCGAAGATGCGTAAGCGTCTTTTTAGTATCGAGTTTGTGTCCAACAAGAGAAATCTGAGTCTCCCGTGAGTTGCTCTCCACGGAATACAGAATCCGGACTTTGGACACTTTCTAGCGTGCTCTTCTCTCTTTCTCTCTCTCTCTCTCTCTCTCTCTCTCTCTCTCTCTCTCTCTCTCTCTCTCAGATTATACATACGCAAAAACATCGTGATTGACGGCGTTTTTTTTAGAACGTGGAAAAAGTTAACTAAGTTTAATATAATTGCACAACAGAGAGTAGCGCTCTCGCGTATGTGAGAAACTTCGATCTGGTAACCGTTGTAATTTAAGCCAACCACACATGAAAAAGCACGGCTGTGCGGATAGTCGCCGTCGTAAATTACCAAGTTTTATACCGCCCTTTATATGCATAAAAGTCGCCGGTATATCGAAGTGCGAAGTTCACCGAGCCAGAAACTTCACAAGAAATTTCTCCTTTCCATTGTCAAGCTAGTGTCGTTAATTAAGCACGCGCTAGGAATTCGCCGGCGAGGATCCAGGTAAATCCCTCGGCGCTGAGCCTTGCTCAAAGACCTCGTATTTGCAGAGCTGGCCGTACACGTGCGCGGATGTACGTGTCTTAATTCATTGTTCGTCGTAACTTTTCCTTTGGCGACAGAATTAATTTTCTTCCACTTTCCACTTCTTATCGCGTCGCGCGTTATCGCGAAATAAAACAGCGACATACCTTATCCCCCGAAGAGAAACGGCGGGAACGAGCTGAATGATAACTATTACTAGACTGAGCAAACAACAAGGAGACAAGTTCGTAAACACTTTATGTAAATGTGAAGTTCTTTTGCCTATGTAATATTTCGCACATATTTTCTCGAAAAAGCGTGCCAAGTATCCATTAAATATTTGCAAGCTCGTCGAAGAACATTTGATTTTGTACATGACGTAATTTTATGAGAGTTGAAAATAAACTATAAATTTTTCTCTATTTCTCTCGTATCCCTATTTCTCGTCCGGTATTTCGCGTTGCAATATTCTACAATATTCCAATGCTAAACCATCGATCGTAGTTCGTGCCGAGCTTTCCCAAAGACATTTTATTTTCCGGGGGCGAGCTTACGTCGGAGGATGCGCTCAATTCATTGCTCTGGGAAACTTGTGCACCGGCGAGAATAGCCAGCAGAACCGGGTCGTCCTCCTTCGATGCGACTCCTTTTCCTCGTCTTCTTATCCGGCCCTTTGTCCCCGCGTTCGTTTCTCCCTCAGGGTCCTTCTGCGCGCCGTTGCACTACGGAAAAGACTCCTCTGCATGCTCAGAGGCGGAGACGAGAAGAGCCGAGAAAAAGAAGGGCGGCAGCGACGACGAGACGCGCTTCCTACCGCGGAAAAAAAGAGACGACGCTCGTTGTCGTTGTCAAACGTCTCAGAGAGCTTGTTTTCAGTTTTCTGCAATACATATTTCTCGGCACGAATCTGTAGATCGATATAGGCGCGGTCCGCTAAGGAAGACCGATTCTTCGCGCTTTGATTCACGACGCGCGTTCGCCGACCGGCCGAGTGTTTTATTTATCGCGGTTATTTACGATTGGCGTTTATCGATGAATGGCTGGATTTATTGCCCGTAATTCGGGAGAGCGTTCTCTAGCGTTGTTTATTGCGTTTATTCCCAGGAAAATTGTTTTAAATTAGAAAATTCAATTAAATCAAGGGAGATTCATTTGGACTCTTGATTATTTGTTTCGATGAAACGTTATTATTGTTATGTGACTATCATTCTAAATTATTAAAATACTCCGATGAAAGCTATTCGTATTTATATAATTAAAAGCATATATATAGCGTTTTGTTATATCCCTGGAATTTGAGCGAGATATGTCAAAATTGCATTACTCCGTTTTATTTTTGGACATAAAATATTTCTCTGTATATTACATATCGAATTTTGCGATTCAAACGTAATATATTTTAACATATCTATATATTTCAGATTTGTTCGATTTGAGAAAAATGAGAATATAAATTTTGAGATGGAATTCTATCGCAAAGCAACATTTTTGTTAAAAAATTAATACAAGTTCAATTGTTCCTTCTTGTTGCTAATATTCCATAATCAATTTAATTAAAAACTACATTTTCTCGTATCACAAAGAGAGAAAATAATTCATTATTTTCTGTCTGCGAGATATTCTTATTAAATACCGTGATAAGGAGCATGCAAGCTGGAGCAAGGTACCACGCTAAACAATAAATTATAGTTAAATCATAAAATTTAATGGTAACCTTGGTACCTTGCTCCGGCTTGCATGCTCCTTATCATGTTATTTTATATTACAAGCTTTTTCATTTGTTAATATTCTTATTGATATATTCAGAAATATGTACATTTCCCTAGAATTCTTCTCTCAAATCTGAATTTCATATTATCCTATAAAACAAATAACTTGAAGCGGAATGTGAGCACAGAACATTTGCTTATAGCCAAGCAGGATATTTTCTCAGAATCGATCAACACAAATTTTACGTCGCGCGACGGGCGGAAAACAAAGATTTACGATGTCGCGACTGTATAATCCCTAATCGGCGAATATTTTTACGGGAATTTCCTTGGACCGGTTTCAAGGAGGCAGGATCAGGTCGACGTAAGCCGGGGATATACAAGCATCCCCGGGTGAAATCTCGTGGGGCTTTCGCAACGTCGTGTATGCTCTCTTTTTACCAGGAAAATAAAGATAACTCCGCGTTTCCGGCGCGCCGCGTCGACGAATGCAACGGAACGCGGCACGATCTCGATTTTGGCGTGAATAAAGAATGCACGTCGTACGAGATTCCGTTTGAAATTTGCATCGTACCGTATATATACTCCTCGTCGAAAGAATGCGACGTCAAATCGGATACGCGTCTTTGTCGTGTGCTTGTCGTAACGTCGTGACGTTGAAATATTTTCAGGAAGGAATATCTTTTTAAGCAACAGAGTAAGGCGGTTCCGCGGCTGACCAATCGCGAAAATCCGTTCGTGAAAAATCCGGTGACTCCGGAGAAAAACGGTACTTTGAATTTTGACGCGGAAAATTCTGTTGAAAATTCCGATAGTTTGAAAGTACAACTTTCGACGGACACCGAGAACGCTGCAAACGCGCTGCCGCCCTTCTCTATTTTTACAGGTCACGCGAAGAGTTAATGCGACCGCGGGCACGGGAAAACTGGAAATGTCTCGCGTTACAGCGCGAAACAACGGGAACAGTTAGAATTTTATTCGTGGCGAGAAAGAGCAAAAAGTCCAGCTCGTACCGTTCGCGTTCGCGCGTGCCGTTCTGCCGTTTGCGCTTTACAACGAATATTATGCGCTTCGCTACGAAAAAGAAATTCTGTTAAAAACACATCGCGACCCGTGGACGTGTCAATGATATACGTCGCATGTATATTATGTTCTTCGAATCTTCGTTTCATACGAGATGTATTAAGAGAATACTGCTAAAATGATATCCATATTATGGAGAACTCATTGGGTGCTTTCCATTCAGTGACACAGATCGAATGTCGTTCTATCTTTCTCGGCATTCAGTGAGTAACAAAGATAGAAGGATACTGTGTCGACTTGTGTCATCAAATGCACCCTTTATCAACGTAATACGTGATATGCAAGAGAAATCGTCATAATTTGGTATCGTTTCGCGTGCGTAATTTGAAGTATTCATTGTCTCTCGGTTTGCATTTGGAACATTCTCGCTCACACAAAATTTTTAATAAAATCATCAATCACACATTCCAATATCATATTTCAGATCATATATTTTACGATTTTGACAAAAAATATCATTTATCTTCATATTTCGCGAACATAAATTTATTTTAATAATGAATATTCATTGGCGACTAATACAAAAATGTATCTCTTATATACAGTTGGATGCACCGGAAAAATAAATAGCAAAAACCAGGTAACATCTGCTTTTACCAAGAAACGCGGGTGGGGTGAAGGGAAATAAAAGTAATAAACTACTACTTTTCTCGACGCAGCTTCAGAACGAAATGTACGCGAATTAAAGTGCCGTTCCTCCGGCGGTGCTGTTGAAATATTTTCTCCGATGGGCTGTTACGGAACTAGAGGAGAAAAATGAGGAGGAGATGATCTCGTACGTCGAGACGACGTTTCTACGCGCGCGTCCGTATTTCTGCTCTCGCAGGTTGCATTCGCTCTTGCTCTCGTTGGACAAATCCGAGGATTCAATTCGCCGCCGTGGCCAATAGAGAGACTACCGTGGCGGAAATTCTATCGGAAGGAGAGTCGCAGCCGAGCGTACGCCATGTTCGCCTAATTGTTAAGTCCGTTCCTGGTCGCTGTATTGGGAGATTAACCAGGAAATCGGTCAGAGACCTTGGAAAGGGAAATACGACAAGGATACGGTACAAACCCGTGGCAATCTGTGTTTATTCGACCGAGATCTAATCGCCCACAGCATTCGCATGCCATGAAACTTTCGTTCTCCATGATTGCTCTTGACGATCCGATGCCCGAGGCATTTCGAAAGAAAAATATAAAAAGTCTTGTCTAGATACGCGTATATGAGATGATAGTGTTTGATATATTAATCAGACAGATGTCAAAACATCGTCTTAATCTTTAAACTATAAAAGATAATACGAATTCCACGCTCGTTGCAATTACTCGGAACTGTTATTACGACGCCAGAGCATCGTAATGAGTGTCAATACTATCAGTGTGTAAAAAGAAATATTTCCACCTATATTAAAAACGGGAGGAATTTAATAACTGACGTATCTTAAGCGTTTCTATCTGTCTGCAGATAGAAACTCATAAACTTTTTTCGAATATCTTGAGACTCGGAATGCGCGGGGAAGTACACAACAAGCGGCGCGTGAAGAGACAAAGCTAAGGGCGAAAGAAGAGAGAAATCTTCTCGCTGATATATCCTCGAGTTCTCCCGTATCCGTTCCGAGAGGCCATTTGTTCTCCTCGTTGGCTAAATCCGGCGATCCAATTCCAACTCATTCGCGGAAAGCTCGGCGCGGTAACGGTCTTTTTCGAAGGTGGCAATCGGCAGGGCTCCCAAGTTCCAGACCCTAGCAGCTGAGGATTAGATCAGGCAGGAAAGACGTGGAAAACGAGAAATGAAAGTGTCACGTAGTGGCGGAAGTATCGAGACAACCTTATCCCACCGTCACATATCGACTTTTGATGACGCGAGGGATGCCCTTTCCGAATGCGAGAAAGGCAGAAGCAGAATTTTATTGCACAAATTCGCATCTGAAATACATTTACTTGAACGTTAATTTAACTCTCTCTTTCGTCTTTCTCATCCCCTTACCTCTTTCAAAGTGAAGTGATTTGAAATTTTATCGGAAAAGGTTCTATATAAAAATCGTTTCTATAGCAACAAATTAAACCGTCCATCATCGCAGATTTTACCAAGATCCATTCTCTATCTCTTTCACTTATCCAAATTATGTGTTTGCCTTTTTTTGCTGTAAAAATTATATTCCGTGAAAATGCCAACTTGAGATAATTGCTTATTACAATCTGTCAAGTTTGCCGAGAAACTACTTGTTCTGCCGATTGGTTTAATAATTGCGTGACATTTTCATTTCATTGACCCTTCTACATTTTACGACTCGCCGAGAACCGGCTTTGATACCTTTCGACGTGAGTCTAACGAGTGACAAGCCAAGACAGGCCAATATAACATGCTCACATTTTCCTTCTCTATTTCAATGGACATTGATTATTCTATACACGATATCTCTGCCATAATGCCAAAATATGGATTTATTGCACTCCTCGCGAATCTCATATAATGGTCCAATTGTATGCATGCATTAGAAAATAAATCTGATTTAAATGCTAATAACAATGGTTAATAATTACCTATAATTATCAATAATTACGATTGTTGACGTTGATATTGATACATGTAATAGAACACGTACAATTGCAATGTGGCAATTAGATTCCGTCAACAAATATATCATATGTCTATTTAGCTTCAGGTAATGATTGATGAATATTCTTTTATAAAAAGATATAAATAAAATCAAGCTTTTCACTATCATGCTCGATGTCAAACATGTCTTATTTCTATTATTTCTAATTTTATTGTTCTTAAATTAAATTGCATCTTGTTCTAATTTTCCTCAAATATTTATTGGATTATCACTCATAAAATATTGTATATGTTTGGAAACTATTGTATAATTTGTATATGCTGTATATGCTGTAAATGATTGTCCGCAATATGTTGTACTCGAGTCCATGGGTTTGCTAAGTCCAGATGATAATGCGAATCAGTCATCTCTGTGAGATATTTTATTAGATATTCTTGACAATAAAAAATATGATTCGACAATTACTTTCTAGATTGATTGAATTACAAAAATTAAATTATTGTTTACTTTTTAAACGTAAATTATTATTTCAATTACACATCGTTAAGTTACAATTACATTGCAAAAGCACGTTGTGTAAAGCATTTGTTTTTCGTTGAGATGACGTTAGATGCATCATGCAGCGTACTAATTGTTTAGACATAACTGTTTCAGTCTGAAATGCGAGATTACATATAATCCGATTTGCGCTCTAAGTTGTAATTAATTCCTTTAGAGTCGGCAGCGTAATTAGTTTTAATTAGATCCTAAGCCGCGCGTGATATTCCTCGTCCTGCAACCGCGGACCTTTCCGCGATGACACAATTTTTCGTCGTTTCGCGAGGTCAACCCGAGTAGCGCTTGGTACCGTTGCTGGAATTAGCGATTAATTATTGCCGCAACAAGCCGTAATTGCAAAAGGGATAAATAACGAAATGAGAGAGATAGAGAAAGACAGAGAGAGAGAGAGAAAGAGAAAGAAGAGGAAGAAAATTAATCGCGCCGCAAAGCGCATCGTTTAGCAATCGCGAGAGGATAAAACGTCACTGTCGGCAAATGGAATCGGTCCGAGTGAAAAATTACATCGTGGCACTGCGAAACATCGCAACGCTACCACCATCACTGCTTGTTACCTCAATTGTTGTTTTCGATTGGGAACGTCTTCCCATAATGGCGTCTCCGCCGTGACGCGTGTGACGTGATGCGATGTGTCGATCGCGAAAACCACGTCAGAGGAAAAACTTTTCCTTTGATCTCGGCATCGTTTTTTCAAATGTAATCCCGTTAACCTTACGAGCGATTAAAACACGCTGAGTGCGTGACTGAAGCACGCACCATGTACTGATGGGCTCATAAACGGAAGAATTGCGGATGAAATATCACATTGCGGATGAAATATCTTTTATATACCATCGTATACGATTAATTGGAAGGAAAGAAATTCATGAAATTTGGCACTTGAAATTATACAAGAGAAATTTGTGTAATACAATATTATCGTCACGTCCATACACTTATTCAACTCATACACTTAAATATCGTAACATAATCACAGAATAATTCTCCAAAATAATTAATAATTATGCACGTAAAAAGCGCGCGCGCGTGTGTGTTTGTTGAATTATCTTTTTTAAGATAAAAAAATTATGTTAAACAAAGGCAATAGCGATGATTATAGCCAAATATTGAATACATTTAACTTTTGTGAAAAATGTATGGTACTTCAAATTTGTGTGATGAGGATAATCCCTCAGCCTACCAAACGTTCGATATATTAATTGACTCTTTCATAGAGAAATAAAAATGACAAAACTCGAGCACTGACGATCAATCGGATTGTATCGACACTGTTCGATGGCATTTGCGTCATTAGAATCTGATCATTTTCATGGTGAAACAGCATGACATCTAAATATTGCGCCTCTTGTTTAACGAGGTTAATTCCCCGATGATTGAACGCTCGGCAAGCGTCTGGCGGAGACGTGGCTTTTAAAAGCCGCCGATATAGAAGCAATAAGCTAGAATCGCAAGGGCTGAAAAAATAGATCGTGAATTCTGCCGGAAAAATAGCGAAAGAGTTCCTTTTTCAACGTAATGCCATTCAAATTATTAACCGAGACTTTACTTTAATACATTGATCGTAATTGCTAGCAAAAAAATTGTATCATTTTTTAAATATTATTATAACATTGTTAGTAACATAATTTAAAAAAATCACATATCACTTATGAATGTGATGTAAAATATAAACATAAAATATTAAAAACAGCAACTAATGTTCATATAACGTATGCAAGAGGATTATTAATTTTGCTGAGATTGTTCTAAATTTTGCAGAAAGCATTAATTATTATATAACGCAACATAAAATGATCAAAGATATTTTCCATTTCTCCATTTAGTTGCCTGCAGCTACGTACAATTATCTTATTGCAATCCTTAATTGGATGTCTTTTACATAAAAGGAACCAAGATCTTCCATTTCAAAACTGAGAGAAATAGAATTCTACACTCCTCCCTGCATAGAAAGGAATAACCGACACAATACGTAGGTAGCTCCTAAAGTTACCACAAAATCGTATAAAAAAAAAAAAATGTATAATTAATTTCTAAAATTGGCTTTATTGTTTCTCAAAATACTTTCCGTTATAATAAATGCACTTTTTCTATAAAAAAATGCCGCCGCATCTTGCGAAAACTTTCGGAGTTACCTACGTATTGTATAAAAATAATTTGAAATTTGACTCAACTTTAAATTTTATCTTTGTCAATTTATTTATCTAACGACATCGACACTTGTATAATATTTATATATATATATATATATATATATATATATATATATAAGAATAACTTTTGCATATACATCCTAACATTTTTTATCTGAAAATAATTAAAATTACTTTTTTCCGCGTAAGATACCCTTCCAAAGTATAATAATTTCAACTGAGAATCGTTAGAATCTCCGCGTCTGTGTCCCTTTTATACAAAAATGTCGAGCGAGTGAAATCTTTTGCGGTGTCATCATCGCCCCAACACGTCGCGTGAGTTCGTGTGTACACGGGAGTTAATTCCCCAGCGATTGAGCACCCTGCGATAGCGGCGACGCCCGGCCTACATCTACTTTTCAAGCGTTTGGAATAAAAGCGGGGGGAGGAGGAAAAGAGGAATAGGGGTTGGCTCGGGGGTGAGTATCGAGAGTAAGGCACGTATCGTCGCCATAAAAGCCCGTTCCATTTGCCCGCTCCCTATCCGCTCGCGCGTCCCGTCACGTAGACAGAGTCCTCGGCTCGGTGTACTCGACGGCCGCAAACAATCCGGGGGGCGGAAAGTAAAGAGAGAAAGAGGAAAAAGAAAAGAGAGAAAGAGAGAGAAAGCCGGGGATAGCGCATACCCCGGCGCAACATGCGAACTCCTTTAATCCGCTCCGACGGAAGCAAATGAACAGTACGCTCATGGACAATGCTACCCATCTATCCCCCTTTCCCCTCCGACGCCCTTTTCCTCTTCGACGAAAAGACCACCCTCTTTCGTTCCCACTAACAACACTCATTCCAACGATCCTTCTTTCTTCTCTGTGATAATGATGTGAACCGATAAGCCGCGATAACGCGCTTCTCGTTGAAAAACCAAAATTGAAAGAGTCTGTTGCCGAAAGGACGACTTGCCCCTGGCGCAATTAAGTCGTTGCGACTTATTGAGCGGAAGTTAGTGAAGGGGAAGAGAGACAGAGAGGGAAGAGGGAGGAAAGCACCTTTTGTTCCGTCCGTTTTGCTTCGTTAATCGCGATGCACTATGGAGGAAGATAACTGCTCCAAAGAAAATAGCGTTGCACAATGCCGATGGGCGGGCACGCGAAGGATTTTCCGTGAGCGGATACACGCTCCGGCGTTTCTCGCTGCTGAAATTACATGACGAGACCCATCAAGAATTCAAATGTCAGTTTTTATGAGCTATCGATCCCCCGTAACGAGTGGACATTAAAATGTCACGCTAGAAATAACTATTGGTGCATGTCGTACACTCGAAAATTGCATATGATTGTGTGAAAGATGTAATTTCGACTGCAGAATCTTTTATCACAAGCTTCCATTTTAAAATTACTTCGCCAGACATCTCACTAATAAATTTACATTTACATTTAGTTTCCTATCCACATTGAAAGACACTTAGACACCAGCCAAAATATTTATAGCAATCTTCTATCGCGACTAGACTCTCTCGATCTACATAATTTTATCAAGTTGTCTGTTTTTTTTTTTTTTTTTTTTTTTTAATATTCACGGTAGGATATCCGTCGAAAAAATCTCTAACTTTGTTATGCGATATTACATCCCGTCAAGAAATCTGTATTGTACATACACCAACTACGAGAATATATTATATGTAATATACTATGAGAAGTTAACTGTAATTAAAATAAAATAACGGATACTAATTATATCTCCGAGACCGGTCCATATTTCATTTACCGTACTATCGCGCGATTTGCATGTACGTGACCTTTCATGTTAATTTTCTGTCTTGCTCGGCTTCTCCAATTTGCCGGCATAGCGTAAATTAAACCAGAGATCGCTTTTCCTAACTCGTTTGGCGAATCGTTCACATTCCGACTGATAACTCACGACAATTAACGTTCGATTTGTTTGAAATAGCATCCTTGTAATATCCTTGCGATCGAAAAAGAATCTCTTTCGACGATTCGTTAGTTTAAACGAATCATCAAAGGTAGACAAAACAAAAGCTCAACCTATCCGCAGCAAGGATATAAATTTTATGTCGTGCAATATTTTCTACCTGACGCTAATGTAACGCGAGAGCTTGGCTGTGCTTTATTTTATCTGCACATCAAATACTACTGGAAACTATGGGGGTCTCCTCGTTGAGAAGCGAAGCGCTTAATTAACACTTTGCGCGCATGAGTGATTTCACGTGAAAGAACTCGGCGAATTTTAAGGACTACGTAATATTATATATCTAACGCAGTCACGATGTTGACTACATTTAATTTTACCTGTAATTTTATGTATGTGCAAAGCAATATTTTTATAACGCAAAAAAGATATCGCAATGCATGATTTCATCAGCTTTGGACGAATGACGATCTGTCTGTATTGTTATCTATCTACTGATAACATTAAATAAATCAAAAGAGCGTAAAAATACTTGATTAGAAAAACCGTAGAGAAATATAACTGAAATAAATTACTTATTAAGTTTTAAAAATAAATTATTCGCAACCTATAAATTATTTTTTCTTTAAAGATTGATTTTTAAAAATAAAATTTCTTTTCAATTGTTTTGCGAAGTTTCCTTATGAATTATGTATCGTAGAGTATGCACACAGAGTATCATTAGCGATCATTAGAGTCAATCATAATTTACACAGAAAGTACGAAAGCTGATAAGTTCATTCGCAAAAATAAAAAAGACATCATTTTTTTTTTTAGAAAAAATATATTATTTCTCAACAAAATCACTCTTCATTCCGATATACTGATCCAATGATTTTCCATTTTTGATTCCATCTATGACTTATCCAACTCTGCAAAATAAGCGTTTGTTTTATCAATCGCTTCATAATTCGATGTAAATCTCTTTCCTGCGATTTTTTAATATTTGGGAACAAATAGTCCGAGGGTGCCAAATCTGAAGAGGGAGGATGAGGAATTTCGTAGCGTAAACAATTTTCCGACAATTTTGCTATCGCAATTGCGACACAATCGGACAAGTTGATCGCGTTAAATGGCTGCCAAACACAGACTAAGTGACGCAACTGTCTACAAATTGGTACGCGAGCCTTCGAGAGTTGTCAGATGCTCAAAATGGCATCGATAGCATATTAGTGACATCATCTTTTAGACTTTGCACGAACTTATCGAACAGCTCTCGTAAGTTTCGCTATAACTTAATAACATGTTGCCATGGACAATCGGTTTTTATGTCGCAATGATGTCGCTCGTTTCTTCCTGCTAGTTTAACTAGAGTCTGGTCCACCTTGTTGGGTCCGGTCACAGCCGAAAAGTCCATAATGGTGAACAACGTGCACACGCGAACACAAGGAGCGAAAACGATCGCGTACGTGTGCCAGGTCGTGTGCACGAGTGGAAATCGTCGGGATGTTAATCCGTGTACGCATGGACCATTAATAGCGGACGTCGTTAAACGGATTGCCGTCGATACTACGTAGCATGGCGTGCACGTGCAGCCAAGTGCCACGGCCAATGGCGTGGAAACGGCCTGGCTATTGCAACACCGCAAATGTTTTCCACGCGACATTTTATCCGCTCGAAACTGTTTACGTCAAACAGTGGTATGGAGAAGAAAATTAGTTATCGATGGCAAAACATTCAATATGATATCGTACATACTGTATCGCCGATACCGTACACGTAAATGAGATATTAATAAGTTCTGCAATATTAATAAGTCATATGTACAATACATCATATGTACAAATTGCATATTTAAAGATAATAATAAATAAATTTTCTTGATATATATGTAATTTGTAAAACGTATGTAAAGACATATTGGAAACGTCGAGCAGTGCAATTATATATTTTATTGTTATAATGGTAATATTGTTATAATGGTAAGAGAATATTGTTATACAAGAATATTGTTATAATGATAATTTCAGATTAATTTTCTTATTGTGAAAAATGGTATACGGTCGCTAAAGAGAGATCTAAGATTCTTTTATTATATGTAAAACATTATATCAAATATGCATCTATTTTTCTTAATTTTTTGTTATTCATCTAATAAAAGAATGTGCCAGAGTGATAAAAAATGATCTACATATTCTTCTATTTCGTAAAGACGTTTTTCCAAAAAGATGAAGAATCACATGATAAATTCATCGCGCTCCGTTTCCACGAAAGATTAAAAATTCTGCCACGAA
Source organism: Cephalotes varians (assembly GCA_037157785.1). NCBI lineage: Eukaryota > Metazoa > Arthropoda > Insecta > Hymenoptera > Formicidae > Cephalotes > Cephalotes varians. The sequence goes on from JANQDE010000029.1 coordinate 1,062,827, forward strand.
CTGACGTTGCATATCGCAGCATTGCGTATATCGTCGGATCCAAGTTGAGAAATGTACATGCACATTCGCATCCGAATCCACTGAAGTTCAGTACGGTTCGGCATATCTTTGTATGCATCAAGAAATATCTGTAATAACTCAGTGTCAAATGAACGCGGATATGCTGAGAGTTAACGCGCAACAATGTGAATGCCTTACAAATCGTCCTACACCATTGATCGAATGTACGTGAATGTTACGTCGAGTATTCGCGCGCGTATTAAATCATATGCAAGTGGCGTATGCACCGTACGATGTAAATTGCGATTCCTTGTTAATTACAGCGGACTCGGCAAATCTGTACCGACCGCGAGGTCAACCGCTAAAACGCTCCGAAACTAATAAATGATATTAAACTCGATGGCGCGTGACAAAAAATATTTGACTAATTTTTGGAGAAAGTAACTTCCGTTTTTTAAAAACAAAACGCGTAATTTTATCGCGTGACTTTATTGAAAACAAAATGCTCTGCCTTTGACTTTCGGTTTTACAAGAAAAAAGATAATGAGAAAAATATAAATAAAAGATAAAATATCATAAAACCATAAATAAATAAATATAAAATTTGTTTATCAGACAAAAAAAATTAGTAGAAGAAACATAAAAATTATTATATAAGAAACAATAAAGAGGAAAAGAAGGACGAAAGTTACGTTGATAATATCATGTTATGTCGCGAAAGACTTGGCGCAAGTACATATTATTTTACAATCACAATCGTAAAATTTCCGATCGTATCTCGGACAAGATATCGTATGGAATAGCGTGTAAAGCCATTGAAGCGAAATTACGTATTACGAGCGGATTTCGACGACAGGCTTTCCGAATGTCCCGTTCGTAAACGGAGACATTGCGCGAAAAAAGAATAATTCATAGCGCGAGTGAAGAATTCGCATTTCCCTCGCGAAATTAACGACGCGCGAAGATGAACGGAATTTACGAAGCCGTACTTTTTGCGCGACTTTTCTCTTTCTCTTTTTCTCTTTCTTTCTAGCGCAGAGTAAATACCGGGTAATACACTAATGAGCAACGTCGGCGCTCGCTTTAAGTGAACCGTTGCAAATTCGTTTAATTCCCGAAGATTTAATTTCTCCCGCCGGATAAAACTCGGAGCATCTCAAAGAAGTAGACCTTATAGAGTGTTTCACAATCTATCCTAAGTCTCAATCTTAACGGTAAGTTCTTTACAGAGTTTCGTTGATTTTTACTTAACTAATGTTTACTCTTTCTTAGCAATCAGCTTTTTGGAATAAAACTGCTTGCTCATCACTTAATTGCAAATTGACTAAAAAAAACTCAAACTTTTTCGTCTGAATGTCGAAAGTAATGCCAGTAATTTATGCAAAATAATAATGCCAATAGTTTATGCAAACTGAATCATATAAAGAGAGACAAATCCGAACGATTGCCGACTAATTCAGCTATAAAAATTAGAATAGCCATGAACGACAGTAGATGCCCTCTCCGTAAATCGCGACGATTTAAAATATTTTAATTATATTTATTTTCTATTTTTTCAGTCTATCTATTTATTTCTAACAATTTAATCGCGCGGATGTAAAGCGAAATTACGTCGTGCCTTTCATTCTTTAATTTAGAGAAAAAAACAGTTCGAATAATCGAGATCTCGATACAACAGTTTCCGACGGAAAGTCCTTTCTTCGTTAACTCGAGGAAAGAACTTTTTCCGCGAACTCTCGTATTGCGACCAGTCGTCCAGTCGGATCTCACCCGCGTTTCCCGTACAACAAGTAAGAAATTTTGGCGGCGCAACCGTCAGCTCCAATTAGCGGTCCATTGTCAGGCAGATCCGTGTGTACGCAATCGGGCGCTCTATTGAAAACTTCCCACACGGTTCCGAACCGGGAGATGTGAGATGAAATAGCGTTCCAGTTTATTTTTCAACCATTCGGCACAACGAGTTTCTGCAGCATTCGTAAGGCCGCTCGAAAACTATTTGTCCGTGACTGCCTCGTCCGTCATCGATCGCCACCGTGACATCGAAACGAGGAAAATTAACGAAAACCCGAGAGAAAAGGTGAGACAGGAGGGAGAGAGAGAGAGAGAGAGAGAGAGAAAGGAGCTAAAGAGAAAGGGACAGAGCATGGTCCTGTTAAATTTCCAATCGGTTCGTCGCTTTTCGAGTGATCGATCGCCAAGATTTTTCATCATCGGTGTCTTTTATTAACGAAAAAATCGATGGTCTAAGAATTGTCTATCGACGTCATATATCCAACATCATATTAAGGATACATGACGATATATTTCATCCTTAATCCGCCGGTCAATATTAAACTTACACGTAATAATTTTCTTTTTATTCTTATATGTGACATATTGATAACTGAGTTTAGTAAGACATCTGCTAAATGCATTATTTGCGATATCGCGAATGCGTTACAAATAAACGTACTCATAATTTACTTGTCACAAATAAAAACTGCAAAAATGTCTTCAATGAAAAATATTGTAAATATATTGTATGAAAAATATAGAATATTAAAAAAAAATCTAATTACTATTTAGCAACAAATTATACAAATTTGTTGGGATACTTCGCACAAGATGGAGAATTGCAATTACATATTTTATCATCGACGGGTTTCTTCTTTTTTCCAATGTTATTTTTTATTATCGGGGTCAGTGCCTAATAAAAAATTTCCTGATGAAAGAGAAGCATTTTAGTCGATATGAAAAAGATGGGAAGCTGAAAGTCACTGGCAACGAACTGTTAGTTTCCTTAGACGACATAAAGTCGATAGAGTATCCCCGAGTGCAACTTGGCAATTGCTTCCGAGGACGTAATGTATATTTTTTTCTTTTATCGGACAGCTTTCCGACTCCATTACCAGTAGAGGAGCGACCAACTTCGAGAGGCATCGGGGGTTTCGCTTCTTTTCGCTGCCTCCAGTTGTTGACTTTACCGCCGCGTCGGGCCCGACGTGCTTTTCCGAAAGCTCCATAAACGGGCTTAACGATCGTGCCAAGTCGAGCAAATTTGAGGAAAACGCTGCAGACGAAAAATATTACGCTTTAGAGTGAACACGTGAGACGTGTACACTCTGCACGCTGCGATAAAAAAGTAAATAAATTACTGCAATACAACTCTGCAGATCAAATGGATAGTAAACAAGCGCGAGCAAAGCAACTTAAATTGTGAAATCTTATTAAAATTAATTCATTAAAAATTCTTATTAAATTATAAAAGTAATTAATATATTAATTTATTCCTCTTTCTCTCAAATTATATTGCATTTATGTGTCAATAAGTAAAATATCTTTTATTACTAAAAGCTTAAGTTTTCTTCTAATGTCGCCGAAATATCGCAAACACTAAAATGATTCAAATGCATTATCCAGGAATGTTCGATAGTGCATGGAAAAAACGGTTTTGCTGAAGTATCTAAAAATTTAGCTAGATACAGATCTGAAAATAATTTTGTTTGGATCATCAAAATAATTATGTAGAACGGTCAAACTGGTTGCTGGAATATCAAAACTTTTTGCGATATTGTCATCAACACTTAAGCATTCTACATAATTATTTTGATGGTTCTAACAAAATTATTTTCAGATCTGTACCTAATTAAATTTTTAGATATTTTAACAAAAAAATCATTCTTGTAAAGATCTAGTGATTGCAAAGATTCCAGTTGGAAAGATGTGTGGAAAACAATATAACAGATAACACTCAATTGAAGTATTATCGAAGTATTAACGAAGTACGTCTGTGGCGAATCATCGTCGTACGCTCGTTGCAAATCTCCAATTATTGTGATGGCAGTCTCGCAAATTCCGCCTCCGTGGAGATCCCTAACGACATTTGTACTGATTACCCAACGCCGATGTCCCACGCAAACTCGCCACTTCAACTTGCGTGGATAATGGCGACGCGACGCGACGCGGCGCGGCGTGGCGCGGATTGCATTGTTGCATCAACTAATTGGATGCGAAAGAGTGTGCGTGGAAAAGAATGAAACAAACGCGTGAAAAACCACGGATATGGTATCTGTGCGTTGCAAATAAAGAAAACGAAATGGAAAGAACATTCGAGACATGATTTTATAGAGTACTTCTGCAATTAACATGACGAATTCGCGAAACATTGCTGAACAAGTCCTTCTTTTATCTTAATTAATAAAAAAGAGAGCAGCGGTACTTCGTAGTGGTCGTTACATCCTGATTTTTTTGTGAAACGAATTTCGCATCCGTGTAATTTCATTTCCAACGCTTTTACAGACGCGGTATTTTTTATGAAACAACACAAAAAGCTGTCTGTTTAAACTGCTCACGAAAAAAACGAGACTCTTTGTTCGTCTACATTCGCAAAACAACCCGATGACCTTTATAAAATTCGATATCGAATTTTTTCCGCGACTTAGCACCGTTGTAATCGTTTTTTTTTTTGCTCAAAGGCTGACGATGAAAGACACTGTGCGCACATGGAAAGAACAAAATTTTATCAAAGAACGTGCGCCACGAAATGGACATTTTTCACTCGACGATAAACCTTTTCTCTTCCACGTCGCCAAAATGCCGAGGGACTTCGGCGCGATGAAATTCTATTTATAGCAAGGTTTATCCCGAATCATGAGACATAACAGGCTTACGGATAACGAAAATTGAAGAAAGTTGCCCGTCGCGATTTTTCACAATTTTTCAGGGGGTTTCCGACCGAGTCGTGAATGAGATTGAGAGTGTTCCGTGATGGCCCCGGCCGCGTAAATGCCTGTGCGTGACACTCGCGATTTAACGTCAATCCGCTGTGCAGGCGGCGGGGAGAAAAAGAACAGACAGATAAAAGCGACCCTTCGATCCATGTAACAAGTTAGCTTGTTTCTCTTTTTCCGAAAGAATACCGGACTAATGTTATAAAGAAGAAATTGTACGAACTTGTTTTCGCTGTTAGAAGTAAATAATAAACTTTTCACGAAGTATAACTAGATTCTCTTTTTTAAATGCGCTTTTATCAAGTATAAAATTCCGTTTTAATAATTGTTTACCGCAATTATAGTTTTATTTTTGTCACGATTTTTAATGTAAATATATAATATATTTTTTCACAATTTTCCAATTTTATTCATAGCTAATTTTAAAGATATTAAAGATTTTAAAGATCGTTAGTGTTTCAGCATTGAAACAAAACGGTATTTTTAATTAAATTTTCAATATCTACAGCTCAATGAAAGTGATAGAATACTTGGGATATTCTGAAAAACACGTACATATTTCAATACCATAACAACAATTATCATTCAATTTAAAAGTGCTAAATTAATTAATATCGCAGTAGCCGCATCGTGGAAACGTCTCTATCCGTCTCATCAAATTATTGCTGGCTAATGTTATTACCGCATCACTCCTCTTCGCTAAGAGGCGGCTAATTCAATCACGTGTTCAGTTGCGACCAAAGCGAAGCAAAACCCGAAACGTTCTTTCTATTCTCTCTCCCCATCTGAAGCTCTGGGCTCGTCCCCGCGGGATATAATTTCAGTTTTACATCTCGCGGACCGCATTTTCCACATCTCGCATAATGGAAAAAGTTATCCAACAAAGTGAATTTTGTCCCAAAAGCAGATTTAAAAAGTTTAAAATTATAACTCTTAAAATTATACTCAGGATTATACTTATTGGAATTATATTAAATAAAAAATGATTTCTTCTTTGGATATTGTTAACTCAATAAAATTAAAGAAACAAACTTTCTAATCTTTTAAACGTATGATTTCAAAGTTTCTTGAAACTAAACTCTCGACAAATATCACGATTGCGGCATTGAAATTTAAATTATCGCAATATTAAGTACAAAAAAATTCAGAAAGATCAAAAGTTATTTACCGCTATCCGTTTTGACGTAAAATTGCGGGTAATTTAATCGACAGGATACAAGTAACAAGTGCTTTCGATAAATTCGCAGAACGTACGAATTAATTCGGAATTCAATCGAACGTCAAATCGCGTATTACGCCGCGCTGGCGAACGTTTCACCAAGATGGAATTATCTCTAGGCAGTATGTCAGGCAAGGGCATGTCAAAACCAGGAAAATGTTCGCCTCCGCGGCAACTATAATTCTAAATCTCTGCATCCCCCCCTGCGCGCGGCCGTCGACGTTTCGCCTAATCGAAGAAGTTATCGGACGAAATTGCTTTCTGCGGCTTTAACGTACAGTCGTACAGCGGACGGCGCGCCCGTGGGAGGCTGCTGCAGAAACCTGGCGGATATAATGGGACAGATCAAAGGAGCTCGCGGCCAAAGCTTATCCGCTTCGTGTACTATGCACAAGATAACGCGACCGGAATACGTGTGTGTGTATGTGCGTATGACTGTACAAATAAGCGCTCCGTCGAGCGCTCACAAAGAGACGTGCATCTATCTCGCTCTTGGAGACGTAAATTATTCGCATATTACATCTGCAAATCCTCGGAAACCTGGCGCGCATTCGGACGTGACGATTAATATTTCAGTGAGTCGCGTCAATACTTTACGTATTTATATAATTAAAGAGAAATTACGACTGCAGACAACGATGATATTATTCCTTGGTTCATTAAAGTCTTAATTCGCTATTAATATTCCGCGAAGATCATTCCCCGTTTTATATGTATATATAATAATAATATAATAATAATAATAAAAAAATTAATTGGCTTAAATTCCTGGCCAGAAAACTACAAGAAAAAAAATATATTATATTAATAACAAAATAATAAAAGATCATAATATAGACTTTATAAAAAATAAACTTTATATACGAGACAATCTTATTGTTATATCGTTTATTTATTTTTATTTATTTTATTTGTTTATTTAAATTATTAATTATTTAAATACATTGCGAATAAAACAATTACAATGTCATATGCAGGCGTGAATTCTTCACACGCGAAACACTATTTAACAGCTCATGTCCTGCACATTGTTTTTATTTTACTTAGAGCGTTGGCATCGAACAACAAGTAGATCTATGGTCTACTTTCGGTCTTCTAAGTTTCCATTATCGAGTAACTCCTAACATCTAGATGGATGCGCGTACTTTCTTTCCCGCTTCTTTTTCCACTTACAGTATCGAAGCGAAAAGCAATTTATCGTGTATTTATTCGCGTACCCTTTTCGCAATTTGAGATAATATTTATTAATATGCATCCATCCAAATATCTATTCGTTTGCACGTAAAATGCAACGCGTGTCAACCGATATATAGAGCTTCGATAAATCAATACGTAAAGCTAATATTTGTATAAACGTCGCGATTGTTTACACAATACGATAAATCACATGAACAAATTACAAAGTTTAGTGTAATGCGTCACTGAAGCGTCGACTGTTAAGAGCATAATCGATCACGTGCGCTTGTAAAAGTGTCGTTTGAAGGCAGATACCGGTGTCGGATAAACAGTGAAAATATCAACTCATTCGTTCAATGTAATTGACAGTGAAACTCTAGATCGAGAGTTGCGACGTGCATGTTTACGCTTTTCATTTTGTACAATATCGATAGGATACGCGATAAAAAGATGTGATAAATTACAACGCGAGAATATCATTACAATTTTCAATATTACACTATTTTCATTGGATTATGTTACGAGACACAGAAGAATTGTTATGTTTTACTCGAATCTTTGACGAAATAAAATATGATAATGATATATCTCAGATTATTACGAATCCAATTTTGCGATTTAGCAAATAAAAGAGTTCGTACACGCAATTGAGAACAAAAGAATTTGTATCGATTAAATAAGTCCGATAGATATTCATATTTCGATGATGTTAATCGTTTGGAACGGTCTGTAATTAAAATATACGTAACAATCAATGAGGTGGAATATTAAAAGCAGTATTGAAACTGAGCCGCCTAAATTTGAATCCATCATTTCGTTGTCCTCCGAAAAATATGGGACAAACATATCGCCGTAAACGCGAATTGGCGTTCATTAATTCGAGTCCGCCGTATAATCGGCGCAAATGGCGTTGAAATCAGAGAAAACGAGCGAAATTTGTCACTCGGCTCGTGCGATTCGCGAAATTAATAAGTCCCGGGAGCGCGTATCCAATATATCCCGCGCATTAATTCTACTCGGAATGAGAGCGGGCACGAACACGCACGTAATCGATACACTACACGACCGTGTAAAAGCGTATGCCCATTGTAAGATGTATTTACGCGAATCAACGTGTTTGCCCGACCAACAGGCTCACTCGCTGGGATGCCGTGCCAATTAGTAATCACGTAATTAACCGTGTGCCGTTGGTATTGGACGAGTATTATTGTTCTGTGATTAACAGAGACTGCTGAGGGCCCAAGTAAAATGAATCGAATTACTTGGAGAACATCGCTCGCAGCTGTTTCGAGATTAGTTTATGGGGGAGGAGATTACTCTAAATGGAATTACAGCGCGAGCGGAGACATAACGGAATTTACTTTGTAAACTGATCGAAACGGAAAAAATTGATATGTCGTAAAAAGCAACAACAATTATTTCAAAATCTGCATTTCAGAGAAGAGGAGGGAAAAATACTCCAAACAAAATGTTATAACTGAAAATAATAGAAAAGTCATGTCGATCAGCATTGTACAATTTATATAAAAATTACTTTTTGTAAAATAAAAAATAATTTAAACATAAAAGTCATTTTTTTTTTCATTTTTTTTTTTAATCAACGACCGTTATTTAAAAAAAATTGGTTCATTCATGTTAAAATTTCCAAAATATAATGTTATCATGTAGAAACAAATTGCAACAGATTCAAATTTTGCATGTAATGAATAAAGGTTCGACAAAATTAACATGATAGATTATTTCAGTTCGAAAGGTAAATTACATCGTTTGTTTGCCTTTTTTAAAACACATTGTTTCCGACGAAGCAACAAGTGACGAATGAAAGAAATAAATTGTCCACTATTATTACCAAGTGTATCATACAAATGTTAACTTGATGGACGAAAGTCGAATGAATGCGTCATTAAATTTGTATACATTGCAATCGTGCGATTTCAAGCGCAAACTCCCAAACGGTTAGAAAGTTAGCATGTCAAACGGTGAAGTAGAAAATTTTGCGCACGATGGTACGTTTCGGAGATCAAGAAGTTTATCAGCAACATGCGACAATACCATTTTCCGGAATTGTACGTCACGTAAATGTGGCAAGCACGTACATGGTATAATCTTATTATTATCGTTAGATTAATGACGACACGCGACCAGGCGATTGTTCTAATGCACTGAAGTTCTGAGAGAAAATACAGTAAAGTTACGACAGTCAAGCAAACATACAAAACGTGCACATTTATCATATAATCCTACACGAATTCTTTCGGCAATTTGCTGAATATCCTAGAAATCAATTAATTTTCGTTCTTCGCGTTTTTAAAATTATCAACATTTTATCTTCCATGTTGTCATACATTTATCTCACTCTTCATTTCTTCAACTACTTCACCTCTTCAACTACTCAATAAAAATAAACTGATTATCCATTCTTACATAGAATAATAGATTGAACAGCGCTTTGTTGCAAGATGCTGTCCTTGTGATACATCTTGCTTTTAAAAGAAAAATTTTAAGTACTTCGTTAAAGATTCTATCTTGAAAAAGACAAGAGTTCTTTACCGGAAAGAATAAAGCATGTTGCGATGCTTTTTAAGCAAGTTGTTATCATCCTAATAATGTGCTTGGTATAACTTTTGTTTCGTCCTGCAAGAGAATTTTTCAAAAGACGAAAAACAAACGAGATAAAAAATTCAAGAAGAAAACTTGTTGAAAAATTCAATCTTTATATTTCTACCGTAGTAATTTTTTGTCATAAAAAAACTGCAAAAGAAATTGATCTAACAATAATATTTTCAATAATACAATTTCGCGTAGTTTCATTTCATCATTGCTTGTAAAATCCGTCAAAAAGAGCGGATGATGCTTTTTTCAAGGCACACAGAAAATAATTACTGGACTAACAAAAATGTAGGAGAGGGAAAAATAAGTGCGGTAGAAAAACCAATTCCTTTTCCTATTCCGCGTCATAACTATAAGAAATTGACGAATAGTTGTACATTATTATAAATATATCTACTTCAGCACAGAACAAAATTTATTTGCAAAGTATCTTAGTATATATATCTCCAGCTTTAACTTTTAATAATTTCTACATTAAATTCTGATCTGTCCAACGTTTCCAAGCAAGCAATTCATCGTCGTTGTACGTCATGCCGCGTACGTCATTTCTACAACGTTGAAAAGTTTTCCACGATTTTTCTTAAACCGGCGCGAGCTCCGAGGCGGAAAATATGTATTCTCCCGGTAAACGCTGACGTAACAAACGTCGCGAATTAAACGGCCGAACGAAATTGTTTCGCTTAAAGTTTAAGCGCAAAAACTCGATTCTCCGCTGCCACGGTAGCAGGCAGCGGACATCTATCTCTCCGGAGATGAAAAACCCTTAAACGAGTTCGTTCTCTCGTAAAGTTTCTCGCGCGAATCACCGGCGCGATCTCCCAAACTTTTCTCGCCCGAGCTTCGCGATGCCATCCATTACTTGTCCGAACGCCACGTTGCACTTGCATACCAATGAAATCGTCATACTAATTGTAAGTACGCGGCGATAAAACGATGATAAAGAGAATAATACAACGATATACGTTGGTTTCATTGCCCGCTTCGCGTAAATCTCAAAATCTATTTTCCTACTTTCATCCTTACCATAACAACGTATATATTTTTGCGTATACCATAAATGCAAAACTTCGAGCATCAGTCTGTACGATAAAATATATTTTTTTTAGCATTGCACGGAAAGAACATATATTTTGTTGAAGTATTTAAAAATTTAAAGATCTGAAAATAATTTTATTAGCCCATCAAAAATAATTATGCAGGACGCTCAAACTGATTACTAGAATGTCAAAATTTTTTGCAACTCATTATGTTGAGCCTCTTACGTAATAATTTTGATATTTCAACAAAATTATTTTCAGATCTATGTCTAGCTAAATTTTTAGATAATTCAACAAAATCATTCTTTTCGTGTAGCTAAATTTTTAGATATTTCGGTATAACTATTCTTTCCGTGCGTATTTATAAAAAACGCAATCAATGGTGAAATATTCTCTTCAATTATAATTCAATTATATAATTTACAATGAAAATTATTTCTTAGTATTTCACAGTAAGTTCCGTATTTTTCGTCACATTTTCGAAGTAATTAACGTAAATTGACTGTCATATGACGCGACTGTTGCGCGTATGATATCTTCAAAATAGAAGTAACTGATAATCTAAAACCCGAATGGTTAAAACGCGATGCAAAATATTTTGCCGCGAAATATTATTCTAACGGTTCAACAAACTCACAATGTAACGAGAGAATCTCGTTTACTCGATAAGAAATAATGATTAGCATCAATATTGTCGACCGGCACGCACGAACCACCTAGCTGTGAACATTGAAAGAAAACTCGATGGGATCAGACACGCTATTCCCATTCGCTTCTCGACAATTCCTTCTTGTTTCTTAAGAAAGTTTTCAATGAGAAAACCGCATTCTCTTCTACGCAGAAATATCGATTGCGCGACTGACCTTATGAGTATATATTTTTCCAATGCATTATTTGAGGAGAATGTTTCGTGCCACACCGTTTCGTGCTACACGTTTAATATTCTTCGTAATTTCGTTGAACATAAATTAATTAAAAATAACGATGTAATTAATAAAAATATTTCCAAAACATTGCATTTCAGTGCAACAGTTAATTTCAGAAAATTTAAATACTATAAAAATAGTCATGTGGAATTATCTACACAAAGTACGCGAAGCAATCTCTTTATTTCATCTTTTTTTATGTCTTTTTAATTTGTTAAAAAAAAATCGAAAGAAATCCAATATGATCTTTTATACGTAAATCAAAATTTTACGTGAGAAGAATAACAAATTGTAATTGAAGTTCTTCTTTATTATCCGTGAAAGTGGCTCGTAACATTTTCAACGGCACGAGGTCTGCATTGCAGATCCTCCAACTAACTATGCAATACACTGACAGTGTAACGCACGATGAAGTCACGTGTCTATAGCATCACGTATCTTAATTTCATGCATTGGGAACAGATCGATGGCTCAGGGGTTTCAGCTACTATCCCCATAAAGCCGGTTACAGTTTGTTTCCGCGCGTACCCGTCGCTTAAACCGGAGCTTTACACCGCCCGAGGGAGCACGCAAAGTTTGCAAGTAACAGACGCGACTCGATAACGTGTACTCAGCGGAAATGTCATACTTCGCTTTATGACGTTATTGCAGATCGAACCTATTCATGAACCTGTGAACTTTAACGGAGGGTGTATAAATTAATACAAAATAGATTTTCACTATTACTACGCGGAAAGAACAGTTTTGCTAAAAGATCTAAAATTTTAGTTGGATACAGATCAGAAAAGCAATTTTGTTGAACCATCAGAATAATTATATAAAACGCTCGAACTAGTTGCTAGAATATCAAAATTTTTTGCAGTATTGCTCATTATTTTTAAAGTCACAAAATTATTTTGATGGTCTAACAAAATTACAATATCTTCAGATCTGTATCCAGTAAAATTTAATCTCTCAACAAAATCGTTCTTTCCGTGTATATTGTTTAACGAATTTTAAAAAAGTAAAACGCAATATTTCATATTTTCAGCAGCATAAAAAATACCACGTATACAATTTAATTGCTATATTTACGATTCCACAGAATAATTCGAGTAATAGGATGCCCTTTAGAATTGTCTCTTAATGATTATGACATCGCACGCGGCACCGAAGCACTTAAATTAAGTAGGAAATTGTTCCATTTAAAGAGAGTAATATAGTCTCGAGCAATTCTCTTTATACGTAATTACGAAAAAACATTTCACAGGGGAAAACGCCACTCTTCGTGTCAAACGTGACCGAAATAAGTCTATATTAAGAAGGTTCACTGAAACTACCTAAGGTCAGTTTCATCCTGCCAGATCTTGGAGAAACGATAAATAAAAAGTGCGTCCTAGACACGTTACTACAAGCCCTTTCGCATGTATATTGTTTATTATCGGATTAAGGGGGAGACCTCCACATTGTCGGAGGGTCACGAAAGCTTCGGGTATTGTTCGAGCGCAAAGAAACGACCGTTCTGTTAACCCGGCCACAAAGGGGATGCGAAGGCGATCGCATGGCTCGTTGGGATCTTACGCGGTGATTCCGCGTAGCGAGAAGTAAGCGAGACGAGACGTCGGAATTTCGAGAAATGGCAGCACGAACTACTCTCTTTACAAAAGACGAAGTGAATCTCGTTTCTCTCAACGTAACCGGCGATGCGTGTAAGCTCGCAGTCGCAACATTCTGAGTCCTGGATCTTCCGGCACTTCGGGATTCATCCTCGAGAGCTCGCCGTCGAGAGTGAGGGCGGAAGGAGGCGAGCGTGCGCGAGAAAAAAAGAAAGCGAGCGAAGAGAGTTAAAGGAAAGAAAAGGCGTCGAGCAAGACGGCGGCGCGAAGGCGGCGACGCAGAAGTGCCGCGGAATGGAGTGCAAGATGGTGCACGTCCATCCCATCCACCCACCTTTCTTCGTTCTCCACCGCGTTTCACCTCCTCTTCGACTCTTCTTTCGGCCGGTCTCCTCCTCGTCGCACCTTCGCGCGCTTTCAAGCCGGCGGCGGTGGCGGCAGCCACGCATCGATCGCGGGATGAAAAGTGCTATGTTACCGCTGTGGCCGGTTGAATCGAGAGGGCTGAGTGCATTTTCCATCCGTCACCACCCCTGCCACCGCCGCCGCCCCATTTTTCGTCTTATCCCTTTTTCGTCTTCCCGGTTTTGTCTGTAATGCACACGTGTCGATACGCGCGCGAAGCTCAAACGGAGCACACTCGCGCACGTGCTCTTTACCATACTCTTTGGCATACCGGGTCGTTAACGATTCTCTCTGTGCTGCACGCTTTTCTTCGCAAAAGAATCGCGTCTGAGCGTATTCGTTATACTCCCGAAGTTTCGGGGAAAGAATTTTCTTCAAAACGAGACAAGTATCGGTGCATTACGTATCGGTACAATTTCGTGTAACATTTTCGCTATGGAAAAGTTATACGAAAAAATTCCGAGATCTTATTTAATATCGAGATATCGTTCAATATAAACGTGAATTAAAAGTGAAATTTAGAACTAACCATGTAAAACGGACACAAAATCAGGGTGACACTTTCAATATTAATAACAAAAGTTTTCGGCAAAAATATGTCTTACAAAACTTTCGAACCATTTGCAACTCGCATCGTCTCGTTTTCTACGTGATCAGACAGACTTTTTAAACGTATTAATAAATAAAAAAATTAGATCTTGAATGAGTAGAACCTGCATCTCGCGAGCCTGTATTTGTCCCGATTAATTCATCCGGCAGAACATCGCTATGCGATGCAAGATACGACATAAATATTTTCTCGCTTTGAGCTTTCCGTGCTTTTCGTTCTTCCTTTTTCAGACGACCGCGTGCGATTCGCATTTGTGTTAGAGGGCCTCGTTTTCCCGGCGTGAAAAGAAGCGGCGATTGTACATTCCCTTTTAACGACTGCTTTCGCGTCGCTGTCACTATTTTCTGCGTAACACGCGTCAAGCTCTCATTGCCTCTGCACCGAATGCATTTTCTTTGTGCCGACAAAACCTGTTTCAATGATTCTCGCACACGGAAATTTACTCGGTTAATGAAACCCGCAGCAGCCCAGAATAACGTACTGCGAATTCTTGACAAGTTCCGAAATCTTTCCGATAAAAGATTACTTTCCGAAACTATGCCCGCAAAAATCCCGAAGTCTTAATTATGTACCGGTAAGTGTATCGATCTGTTCTATAAACTATACGCTTCAAATATGCTTCACGATCTGATTTTACGAACAATGTTAACAATGTTACTCACCTAACGAAGGGACGAAAGTCAAACTGGACGAGGCTAGCACGAATCTGGAACAATACAGATATATGATGTTATTATTATTAGTCGCGCCAGAGTTTGTCGCGTAATTGTAACTAACTTCGACTTTAACTAAGCGAATAATTAGCTGTTTCCTGAAAGCTACAGTATGTCGAACGGTATATCGTGACATGTAATAAAGCATTCCGTTGTACAAACAGATCTGTAGATTCTAACAAATCACATCGTTTCGCAATTGTACAGTGCGTAATTGTACAGTGTAGTTGTATTCTTAGGAAAGAAAATCTAATCTCTTTTAAGAATAATGCGCCTATTGTAAAAAAATAACGGAACATTTTTATACTTTTAAAATTTTTCTAATTTATTTTTTATTTTTTACTTGATTGTATATGACGCGTCACGATTTATCTTCTGAATGTAATGATTACTGATTTACATATCACTGATAGCCTGACAAGTGCATTTCCGCCGAGGTAGATACACAATCGATTGTATAATTAAGAAAGATATCAAAATTGCAAAGTAACGAAGACTAGCAGCAGTATAGACTCGTGTTACGCAAACAGATTATCGCATATCGGTTTAAGCTGGTTTTCATGACAAGGAATGTACATTAGTACAGAGGACATCTTCGTGTCTCTCCCGACGAATGGGCACGAGAAGTGAAACTCGTATGTACCCGCGAAACGAAAAGTTTCCGTGGAAATGTCACAGTTTAATTGAGTGTTAGAATGAGAAGCATGGAGAACATGCTTCTCATGTAACTAACCAGTGCTAAAATTAAATTCCTATCGCTTGTTTCAGTCCTATTTGATTTTGAATACGATATGTGCCCTTGAATTGAAAAATTGAATTGAAACAGGGCCACATTTTGTCATGAATTAACGACGAATATCTTTCTGCGATATAAGAAAAATATATTTTTTGCATGAGATAGAATTATTTCTTATCCCAAACAGATAATATTGCAAAAATATCATCGTTCGAAATATTATAGCAACAATATTGAAATGAGATATTATAATGTCTTTCTGCAATAGCAAAATAGAACAGTTGTAATTTTAGCATCTTTTTTTAATCACTGAGAAAAATATCATTTGAAAAGGGAATTGTCATATGTTAATTTTTAATGAATAAAAATGTAATGTAGCGCTGTTGCATTTTGCAGGCAGGTACGTGTATTAATCTCATGAATAAAATCTTGTTTATCGCATTATTCAATCTGCCAACAAACGTAGCAAAGCGCACAACATTTTTCTGAAACAGTGCTAAAAATTTCATCGCGTAGAAGAGAACGGGGGAGAAAGCGCGCCGGAGAAAACGTGAAAATAAATTTCTATGGCCAATCCGGTAACGCGCTAGAGAATTCAGGATTACTAAGGTTTTGTTCCGTTGTTAATCCTTTTTCGTCGTATTTCGTTTTAGTTAATTCCTATTGGTGTTCCCCGTGTGACATCATTTATTAAACCTCGAGAGGCGGATTTGCTTAACGCACATGTGAGTTTGATGGTAAAACACCGTAAAATGAAAATGAATGTAGGCTTTGCAGATACACGTTGGTATAGATGACAATGAACTTTCAGCTCTATTAAGCTAGCAAGACCAAATCAACAAAATCAAATCAAATCTGTCTTGGAATATTTGATACTTATAATGTACTAAATTGTTCTGTTAAAAATAATTTTTTATTATGTGCCATTAAAAAAAAATCGTGGCGCTGCTAGTTTAATATTAAGCTACCATTTCAAAATAAAAGAAAAATGAGATTAGAAATTAACAGGATTAAATTTGTATTCAGTGGTACAAATTAGTACAAATTCAATCCTGATTTCTAATCTTGTTTTTTTTTCTTTTTATTTTAAAGTGGTTTTACTAACTTAATATTAAGCTAGCACAAACCGATGGAAAATCAGTCATTATTAAGCTAACAGCGCCATGATTCTTTTCGAAATGGCACATAGTACAAAGTTATCTTTAATAGTACAATTTAGTACAAAATAAATATTTCAACAGATTCGGTTTGATTTTACCGACTTGGTCCTGCTAGCTTAATAATGACTGATTTTCCATCGGTTTCACGTGCTCGTTTTGATACTATCTTTAAACGACGCTCATATATATTTAATATGAAAAAACATAAAATATTTTATCTGATCACGCGTAAATGTTCCATGTTTTTCTTTGTGTCGAGATTATTTAGCTCCAGCTTTAACCCTATATTTACATTGTTGTTTCGACTTCGATATCGAACAAATATTTACAGAGTTACAAGAATAAAAAAATAAAAATTATTTTTTGCACTATGAGAAAAATATACTTGTACATGAGAAAATTATAAGTTTCCTTGTTTTGAATTGACAATAAAAAAAATATATATATATAAGGTTACAGATATTAGATTATATTTAATCCTTAAATCTCACCAGGGGTCCATGGGACTTCAGCATAAGTTTGAATACACTTTTAAGTATTCAAACTCCAAAGCGAAACATCTGCCGGTAGTTCGAAAAAAGTCATTTCTCAATAAAAAAAGTCAATTTTCTAAAATTTTTTTAATTCACAACTTTTTTTGACATATTATAATAAAAAAATTCGGTTTCGAAAAATAAGATTATTGATTCAGCATACTTTGAAGAGTATCTATGATTTGTTTCAAAACGAAAAAATGAATAGAGTAACTTCTAGAAACTTTTGAAAAGGCTGGGGTCCAGTAGACCCCCAGTGGGGTTTATGATACACGGGGATGAAGTGTGGGGGATAAGGATTAATGTAATTCTCTTTCTCTCTCTCTCTCTCCAAATTATGCAAATTTCATAATATACTATTCGCAATTCTATCATACTCGTCAATAATAGGAATTAACGTACTAATAAGTTTCCCAAGACAATCAGTGTATTCTCATTAGCATTGTAACGTCATTTATCAGAATACGTTCTCGGACGTAATCACGCACCGGATCTGAATTTGTATGACAAAGCCATCCGATGATTCGTGTCGCCGTATAAATCTTTCGCCGGCGAAAAGCAAAATTTCATAAGAGAGAAACGTGTGGATCGAACCGTTATAAAACAAATTGATTTTTCGCGATTGGGGATGAACGAGGAACGGGGAAGGCGATGCGTCCGCGTTCAATTCAGGTATTTCGCGAGCGGAACAGTCGCATGGCATCGCACAGGCATTTCCATTTCCGTGTGAGATGTATGTGTATGCATAAAGCGAAATATATTCGCATGCATATACCTATACATATACACATCGAGTGTAACGGCGAGCGCGACGATCGCTCGTAATTTCATATATCGCCCATTTTGGATGGGCGGCGTAACGCAAACTCGGATATAACGGCTGATTTTCAGATTAAATATTATTAAATTTATACAGGCTGACAGTGTAAAAAAAAATATTTATGGAAATGTTCATTTCGCAGCTTCATAAAAGATGTGCGCAACAAGTCTTGTCATTACGCTTAAAAACAATATTGTGAAATACATATCGTAAAATAAATATTGTAAACATATATTGTAAACATATATTTTAAAATAAATGTGTTGTGAAATAAGCGTAAAATATCACTACATACTAATAGGAAAGACAACTGTTAATTGTTATAAACTGTTAATTATAAAAATAATCTTGAGACCATTAAAATGTCTCGCCAGCAATTTCATTTTTTAACGAGCTGCGTACGATACGAGACATCTCACTAAATCTTAAGCGTGCTTCCAGTGAGATAAGAGATAATAACATAAAATAATACAATTCGCAAGATGAAAGTTTCTGTCACGATTGTAATTGGCGGTGCATTCGATATGCGGGTATGCTGTTATCAATTTGGTTCGCATGCAAATGCTTGCGTGCGGCGTACAAAAATTCTGGGACGCGAATTGAAGCGTAAGAAAAAAGGAAGAAAAAGAAGAAACGCGGCGGATCCGGGTGACGAATACATTTCTCTCTTTCCGTACGAAGAGCTTGATAATCTGCCACCTGTTAGGCTCAAAAGTGTCGGACATGTCGTTAAAGGGGTCCAGCGCTGGAAACTGGACGCTGAAAAAATGGCCGAGTATAGCGGCACNGGGGAGGAGGAACACGCGCGATATATTTTTGCAGGCGAAAAACCGGCGCGGCGCCGTTATTCACCCCCCGACGGCGCGCCGGAACGAGTCGTCGGAATTTATCGGCGCGATTTTTCGGCGAAACGAAAACTGCCCGCTTTATTTTGCGCAGTAACAAAAGCTCGAAGGCACGCGCGAATTGAATCAAATGGTAATTGAAAAAAAAAAAGACAGAGAGGGAGAAAGGCTGTAAGTATCGTACGGCATTTGAACTCAATAAACGCCTAGTGTTTCCGTAGGAAATTGCAGATCGATTTCTTCCCCTCTTCTTTTTTAACGTTTACCTGAACGTTCTTTCGAAAAATTCGAAAAAACGCGACAATCATTCGCAGACGTCGAGACATCTTTCTGGTGAACTAGAATAAGTCTTTCCTTTCAATGTTCGTTTCCAAAATAACAATGCAATTTCGAATGAAACGTTCAGATATCCGTCACCCTACTGTTCTCGCTCGTATTTCACATCAGCAGCAAAGACGGAAATAATTTCATTTTTCTGCGATTTACCGACGACGGCCGGTTTAACGGGTCAAATGGACACGCGCGACATGCCGCCGTGTCAGGAATGAAATTGCCCCGCCGCCGTCGCCGCTCGACGCTGGCTTTCCTGGAATTTTTATCGAAGGATCCCTTGGCAAAAGCCATCCGACGTCGCGCGGACACGAATTATTGCCACTGCGGAATTTTCATCCCGATCTAACCTACTGGGAGCAGCAGCTGCTGCTGCTGCTGCTCACCTCCTCCGCTCGAATAATTTCCATTCCACGATTTGCTTAATTCTACCCCACTCATTCTCTCCCCCGGCCAGTAATCTTCGTGGAATTAAGAAAACCGTATTATCTCTGTCGGTGAAGATCGATCGTCGAGGGATTACGGATGCCCGTTATATTGAAAATTATATTACCGAGAATATCGACAATAATTTTTTCTTCGAAACATTGAAGAAAAATTTTTCGGATGACACAAAAATCGTTTTTCAAAGAGCAATATATCAAGTTTAAATTGGGACACCACGATGCAAATCAAATTTTGATAACAGTCACATATTTCAATTTTTGCGATCCACAATTGGGCTTTTTTTATACGACCAGTGAATTTTCATCCTGTACTAGTATATTATTTAATTTAGTGTTTAATTAATAACTTGGCTCAAATTGTATGATAGAGAGAAATATTTTTAAAAATCTGTAGCTTTGTAATATAACTGAAAGAGCGTTTAATTATTAAAAAAAGAACATTTTGTCGAAATATTTAAAAATTTAGCTAGATACAGAAAATAGTTTTGTTGAACTATTTTGTTGGTCAAAATAATTATATAGGACAATCAAACATAATGAACAAAAAGTTGCTATAAAAAGTTTTGATATTCTAGCTTGTAACAAAAATCAGCTTGAATTTTGATGATTTAAACAATTATCTTCAAGTTATTTTCAGATCCAGCTTTATCAAGATCATTCTTTCCATGTATACACATATACACGTATATATATATAAAATTAATAATTGTAATTTATTTAATTGTAACTATACATCAATAATAATTAATGATTATGCAGCAAAGTATGTAATTAATCCCAAGATATAAGAAGTTTTCTTAAGTTAATGACATATTACATCACTTTATAAGCGGACTTCAACAGCTTACTTCTTCTTACTTCTGCAGAATTTTAATTTTGTTATAAAGTCATTTAAAGTAGCATGTTAAAAACCGGGAGAAAAGAAAATATTCGTCGGACAAAATTTTTGCTGAAAAAATGTAGACGTCAGAAATTGATCGAAAAATCCAACAGAAATTCTGTATATCACAGACCTTAAATATGAATTCTGAATATTTTTGTCCGGATGAATCGATCTGCTCCCTCAACGTTATCTCCTACAAACTTTTTATCGAACCAACGTCACATCGGTGGCAGCGTCTCTCTGCGGGCCTTCGAGGGGGAAAAACCGCTCGCGATGTCATCGATTTCGCATCAGGGCCACGAAGAATCAACAAGGACGAATCGACAACTTAATTAAGAAACGTTCCACAGGCACAAGCGACTCTGCCTCTCCGACCACTTCCCATTATACTTCCCTTCCTTTAATAATCGCGCGTATGATGAGATCTAAGAGAGACCTCATCGGCAAAGTTTTGCGATTTTTTTAATCATTCCGGAACATCGATCAAATGCGATATGAAAGACTTTTGAATAATTTTATTTATCTGCAATCTGTATTTATTTGTATACTTCTCAGTCCACGTTAAAATGATACACGGAAAGAACGATTTTGCTGAGGGATCTAAAATTTTGCTAGACTATAGATCTGAAAAGAATTTTGTTGAACCATCAAAATAATTTTGTTGTAATCCTAAAAATTATAAGCAATGTTGCAAAAAATTTTGATATTCTGATAGCTAGTTTGAGCGTTCTACATAATTATTTTGATAGGTCAAAAAATTACTTTTTTGATCTACATCCAGCTAAATTTTTAGATCTTTCAGATTCTACAATCGTTATTTACGTGTATACATTTTATTGTGTCTTTCTTGTTTGGACAATTTCCAATAATTTCATTCAATAATTCAAAATCTGAGAAGAAAACACACAAAGCATCGCTGAAAGCACCGTCGTCACGCGACTTGGAATAGTTCATACGGGAACGGGAAATTTAACTGGGTCACGTTTCGTTTTGCCCTGCGATGGCTCGTCTCGCCGTGAAATTGAGCTCGGCGCGCAACAGTGCCCGCGAAAGTGGACGAACGAGAGAATTAAGTCGCTACGCAGGTTGTCACATGGCGGGCAGACAGAACTTTATAATTGAACCTGCAAATTCGGTCGGAATTCACAATCGCACAAAATCTGCGCCTCGTAACGCAAACGTGGGCGCAAAGAGAGGCGATAGTTGCGAGCTACGTTTGATTCGTTTAAAACGTGAATATGAATGTAAATATGCAAGTGTAAATATAGAAGTTGAAATTTTTTTCAGAAATCTAATATTTTCTTGCGAATATTAATGTCTCAAGATCTATCGCTGTATCAAAAATTACCCGAATCATGCAAGTCTAATTAAAATTAAAAAATTATTATCAATTTTCGTTGTATAACAAAAGTTAAGAGGGTGAGATATTCTATCTTTAAATCACTATTTTTCACATTTAATTATAAAAACTCTTTTAAGATGTAATAGAAACTCTAGAACTTTTACTAGAAGAAGCAAGAATTTTATCTTATACCAAAATTCTGGAAAAGAAATGCTAACTTTATAGATATTTGATCATGTTTCATGTTTTAATTTAATAATTAATAATTAATAATGTTATAATAATTAAAAGCACCTTCCTAATCATAAAATATTAAACGTCAAAGGAGTAATAATTGATCTTGCTGCATATAGTAGATGTTTTATATGTAGTTTCTGACCTCGATTTCATCGATACCTCGAGTAATTAATCAAACTGGATTTAACGTGCAGTTTAATGCCTTCACTCTCAACAAGCGAGAGAAATCTAAGGTCAAAACTGTATATTTCGTTTAATTATTACTACAATGTAACACGAACAATACGTAGCACGAGTGGTGGTACGGTAATTGCCACTCCTATTTTTTACACGCCAAGCTGTGGTATATGTCGCACATAGCGTATAATATTTATTTAACCAGGTACAAGTAATATTGATTAGTCTAATAAAATTTCTCTTACTGCCCTATAAAAATTTCTAAAAATATAAATTATCATAAAATTTATATTGATGCTAAAAGCTAAGATTTAATATTCTATTTTAATCTCTGCTTTTATATAATCATAAAAATTATATAAATCGAAATTTCTTATAAGTCTCCGGATTTCCATTATAAAATTATTAGCACGCCATTTCTTTCAAATATTGTGATATGTATACATGTGAGCAATTCACTCTCTAAAAATATATTTTTCTATTATTTTTTTTCTGTACACTACACAAAAGAAAGAGAGAGAGAGAGAGAGAGAGAGAGAGACTATCTAGTTTTTCATAAATAATGCATTATCAATATTCCTTATAAAATAAGGAGAGTTTCAAAATACCGGTTGCCTAAATAGTACTTCATCAATATTTTATATTTTTATTTAATATTTAGCAGCATTTGGCGATAAAAATTAATAATTTCCTATTTTTGCTGCTAATATTAACTGCTATTGTACGTGTACGCTATTTGGAAATTCTGCCCTAGATTTGTATAAGTTTATTTAAACCCGCTTTAGTTTGGAAAGAATATTCATAACATCGTTTCCGATTTAAATCATACTTCAATAAATTTTCAATAATTTCATTAGGCGTGGCTTTATGAAGCAGTCTAATAATGAGATAATCATGTTTAGAGATCGGTATGATGTGCACATGACGTTTATACACCTGCGACAACGCTCGCGAAGTCCAAGATATTCTGAACGGCTAAAGCCGGTTTCGTAATGGTGTACCTCAAATTAGTTCATGTCGTAATAATTTTCAATTGTGCTTCGTGCGAAACGTGCATTCGTCGTGACCGCTATTAAAACCGGCAACGCGTAATTACGAAGAGACACGTGCGCTCCCGGTCACGAAATTCCCGAAATTAACGACACCCAAAGGTATGCGAAAAGTTTGGGCACGATTCGCGTCCCGAAAATTTCTGTGGCGATGCGCCGTGACCGCGGAACTTTCGTTTTTGGCGTCGAGCCAGAAGCCGCCCGTCGCACCGCTCGTCCAGACCTCTTTATCACTATTCCTTCGATTAATCGATCGGCGGCACGAAGCAAGAGTTGCGGGAAAGGAAGTAGTCTTCAATCAAGCACGAGAAGGGGAAAATTGGAAAGCGCTCGAGAAGTGAAGCATGTCGAGATTAGAGAGCCGAAGATGATAGCTTCTGTTAACAGAAGAAGACGAGAAATCGCACGGAGCTTATTTGTCGCCGGTTGTGGATGTTTCCATTTCAAAATTGTTCCAGTGATACACTGCGAAAGAAATAACTCGAGATATATTTCTGATACGCGTCGAATAATAATTCCAGACAGGTTTTTGTAGACAAACTTTTATCACATAAATCACACGTAGATACGTGAAAAATTTGTGAAAAGCTTAAAAAATTAGAAGAGATTGAAATACGTATTTTACGTGAAACCGTCTTAGAAATTCTTGAAAAAAATCCATTTATACTTTCTATCATAAGCGTTGCTTGTACATCCTTTTTTTATGAATATAAATTTCTATCTATTTCGCGTAACATTTGACAAGTAACTTGTATGCTCGTATGCTCGTATTTACACAGAATGTACATACGGGAAGTTAAGATCAATGCAACTCCAAGAAACGGTCTTGCACAGCCACGAAGAGTTCGACAATCTTCCCTCGACCAGCCATAAATCTGGCGTCCTTCGGAGCACGTCGTAACTTTTGCGGCGGTGCGGTGTAGGCCTGCGCGGAAATTCATGAACATTGTTGCAAATTTGGCGGATATAAGTTGCGTATCCCCCCGGGCGCATCGCACGAAACTTGCAACTTTTGCCGTGCAAGTTGCGCTGACTACGTCGAGCGAAGAAACGTAACACGATGGCACGCAAACTTCTAATTAAACAGAATTTACGTCGCAAGTAATTACTACAATCCAAGTGATAAATACGTATTGTCAGCTGCAAGTTTCGTTTTCGATATCCATGTAACTGTTATAAATAACGATTTTCGGAATACTTTATTTTTTTACATTTAAACATACATTATGCGAATACCAGATTATTCGATTACCGGAACGTTATAAAAAAAAGCTTCGATAGTAATTTTATATACAAATATAAATTAATATTTGAAATTTTAAAATTTAGTTGCGTTTGCTGATGTAGATCTCGAAAAATAACGGTGTTAATAAGTAACTAAGTTAAACTAACTAATAAAATTAATGGGTTTTTGCACACAGGAGAAAAATGTATTTTTATAGATAAAAAGCAATGTTTTATAAATTCATATTTCACTTTGTAAAAGCAATTAGACACTTTGCTTTCGTAAATGTCGTCTCAACCGACTTAATTATATTATCGTTGAAATATATTAAATCTTTAACATAAGAAAACACGAGTATTTCACACGCGCCACTCCGCACAATACAATTTTATAGAAATATCGTGCAATGCGGTAAGGACATTATCTAAATTGTGGCAGTGAGAACGCGCCAATTGCGTTTCCGTTTATTTTTAAATGACTTGGCAAGTTCGGCGGACGAGTTTCGCTCGCAAATGAACGTAGAATATTGATTACTCTTCTCTATTAGCGTGTCCTCCCACGAGAGCGCGTGCGATAGCATGCGCCGTACCGTATCGAGAAATCGAAACTGCAACGCGGAGAGATAGGAGCTGTTCGAAATTAGTAGCCGCGTTATTCTACATAATAATATGGTGTAACCCAATTCTCTTGTTGTTCGCAGCAGCGTCGCGTGCGCGTCGACGCGATTTGATTATTAGCAACAACTCCTATATAGGGATAATAGAGAATTAATTAAATAAATTATCCAGTCACACCGCGAAGACTCGGCACGAAATATCTTTGCACGGTAAGAAATGATACGGGATATTTGAAAGGCAACAGAAAATATCGTAAAATCAATACGTCGCGTTTTAAAATCACTGGGAAAAATTGTTTAAATTAAAAAGAATAGGAATTAAAAACGTTCTACACAGTGAAAAACATTTTGTATTTGTGTAAAAATGGTCTTTGTTAAAATTTTTGTGTTGAATTTTTAACATATCCGAGTGTTATAATTTAACAATGTGATTATGTTATTTGGATATTTTGGGTTAAATTGATATTTAACATTTCTTAGTGTAAAAATAACATAATTTACAAATAAATGAACAAATAACATAAAAATAATGTAATTTAAAAACATAAATTCTAAAATAAATGAATCAAAGATGAATGTTTGTGTTACTTTAATATATTATAAATGTTAATTTTACTGAAGAAATATGTTTCCACAAATTGTATCAAATTGTACCAAAATGTTACATTTTTTTGTATTAATTTTTACATAATGTTTATGTTACTTTCTGACATATTCATCTAATGTTAAATTAACATAATAATTTTTGGACCGTTTGAGACACGTGAAATGTGTTAAATTTAACACAAATTTTCTAACAGTGTAAAAAAATGTTAATCACATTTTTTTCTTCTCTAGATAAGATATGGTTTTTCGATAATATTTCGATACTATATCCGTTTTCGAGACATCTCGAAGTAGATCACTTTAAGAAGACGCCCATACAAGTATCGATGCACCTTGCAGGTTTCACGCGCGCGCATCCTTGCGTTGTAATATATGCTAGGAATAATCACGATTCATCGACGACAGCTTTATCGATTGATCGAACAAATGTCAACGTACGTCGCTGGCGTAATATTTGAATGGAATGTGTTCGTGATTTACGTGAGGAAGTTCTCCTGTCACAGCGATAACTTAACGTATTCCTGATGCCCTCCTCCTTTCTTGGCTTGCATATACATATGCGTTCGGTGTCACGCGATATTAAAGTACGCTCCTTTGGCCAAGTGCCAAATCGATGCTGCCACTCCTCTCACTCTCTGTCTCTGTTTGTTTCTCTCTCTCTTTCTCTCTCTCTTTCTCTCTCTCTCTTTCTCTCTCTCTCTCTCTCTCTCTCTCTCTCTCTCTCTCTCTCTCTCTCTCTGTTTCTGTCAGAAACCGATTTCTTCGGCGAAGCTAGGGCGTTCAAGTACACGAAGTTTCTCCCTTCCTCTTGAATAACGACTTTAGAAACTATGATAAATATCAGTCGATATTATATTATAAAAATACATTTTTTGCTGATATATGTACCTGATATCATAACAATCCGATGTACGAAACAATTGTTCCGTTACAAAGATATTACGTCTACGTAAATGGAGAGCTTTTAGTGAAAATAATAAAATTTCAAAAGAATTCATAGTATTTTAATATTGTGTAAATAAACAATCTATTATTTTGTAAAACTAATGGCTATCGATCTTTCTCATCGTATCTCTCGAAAGAAATTTTCTAAAAATTCTACGATAAAAACAATTTTATAAAAGTGCAGTCGAAGAATTCAAAAACTTGTGCGACACAAAGTTAATCGTAGCTTGTACGTTTATTGAACGTATCAGATTTTCTTTTAAAATACCTTGGGCGTCTACTGATTACGAATGCACAATCAGGTTGTTGAATTTCAAATTATCACTCGAAGCCCGGACAAGTGACGACATCCACTCGACGCACGATTAGAAAAACAATATTGCGCGGTTGTCGCGAGACAGGGACCGGTTTTCATTGTTCAATTCGACCAGAATTTCTCGATGATGATTAACATTAACAGCATTAAACGTCCGCAGAAAAGTGTCTTTGAGGCAAAACATAACCGTGTGCCGGTTAAACCCGGCAAAAATCTCAAACAGGAAACAGTCAAGCGGTAACTATCGCCGGCACCGACAAGATTCCGACGTCGGTCACCGATATGTACTTGTTAAACAAGAGAATGTTCAAAGTCTGTTTTTAGGACGAGCACGAAACGACCAAGTGACATGCTATATTCCGGGACGCGCCGTGTGATCAAAAGTGATGATTAACAAAGTTCTACATTACTTGAAACCGCTAATAGCTATACACGTTTAGTTTTATTATATTTTTATTATAGTTACTGCTAAAATATCAAGCTACAAGTTCGGCTAAAAATTGATATACATTAATATCAAATACATATTATTATGTATGTTGATTCGTGATATAAATTTTAAGACTTCAATTCATTTCCATATTTAAATATTTAGATTCTAAAAATGTCTAGTTCCACATAGCTAAAAATAAATATGGTTTATTAACAATTTACATTTACACGATGCGAAGAACAAATTGCAGCGCGAAAGTCCAAATTTCGCTCGATTGCACTCTCACGAAAATCGACTGAGCGATTTATGACGCGCGAGGACACGCGATAATCGAAAAGTTCGCTCGATCGCAACGCTCCGGTGAAATTCACGGGCGCGATAGGAGGGTGTCTAGAGCTTGGAAAAGGGAATGACTTTTCCCAGAAGGTCTCCGGTAATGCTGCACGTTCCTAGACCACAGTTACACACGTACACGCGCAAGCTCTGTGCGTCTTTCGACGTGGATGTATGCGGCCCACATAACTCCTAAGCATACCTGAATTCACGCGCGCGTATGTGTGCACCGAGTGTTTATAGGTACGTGCACACAGGGCGAATGTATATGGGGTAGAAAGCTGGGGCACGGTGGTAACGTCCCGGAAGCCAGGATCGATATCCAGACACGCCATCACCACCCTCGACTCTCCCTCTTCTCTCGTCTCCCTCACCTTCTCGCTCTCTTCCACCCTTCATTCTCCGTTCTAGAGACTCTCGTCTGTTTATTTTTCCCTTCTGCCGTTTACTCCGCCGGCAGGAGGGTTAATGGACCCACTGGGATGTCTTTGGCGATGCGAACGGACTCGCCGCTCCCGAGGACCAGATTTTTCCTTCCGCTGCATGCGGCGGAAGTGCCCTTTTACTTCCGTGACCACGTCAAGGAAACATAATGAACCCGTGTTCGTTGAAACAATACGCAAGAATTCGAGCCTTTAGGAAAGTGACTAGTAACTTCCAATTACAATGCAAGCAATGCAGTCCTATTACGATTGCACATATTTGATGCACAATTTGAGATAAATAATAATACAGAGAATTAACTGTATGATTGTTAAAGAATAAATAATATTACTATTATAAAATAGCAAAATTACAATAGCGAATAAATATCGATATGTCACTTCATATTTAAAATAATTCGTTGGCTTTTATTTTAATGTTGCAAAATTATTTCTTTGTTATTCATTAGTTTTTTTGCATCAATTTTTCTTCTGATGTATATTATTTATGACAATGCAATTCAATGCAATTTTTTACCATATAAAAATCCGTATAATACACATATTTTTAGCTTCATTTTGAAACTAAAGTTTACTTGTGTTGATAAAAAATCATTGCAAAATCATAATCTAAAAATATTATAAAACTAATACGAACAATCGTATTTTCGATCAGCTAAAGTATCATCGCTTTGGATTTTTATAACGTCATAAACTATCCTGTATAACGCAGGATACGGCTGGGAGAAAACAAAGGAAGTCGAGGATGAAGCAGATAATAGCACTATCCCTTTTTCAAACGAACTCGAAGTACTCCGTAAATTAAATTTAACCAACTGCACCGTGAATTGCCCTGCAATCGATTTTGGGACCGAACAATAGCAAAAGCACTTTCCTCATCGTTCCGTTCAAGCTAAGAAATCACAGAAATTGATATTGCTATTTTTAATAATGGCTCTCTTTCAATCTCTATTTAAATCAGAGTAAAATTATAGTGTACTTAGTTTAAAATAAATCTACGTTTCCGCAGATTAATATTAAAATAGTAGAGTAGGTTATTACAACGCTGCATTTTCAGGTGATATATTTAGAATTTTATGCGTATATTTTCATGCATTCTATTACATTAAAACCGTTGCTTGCAAAAGTATATTAAAGTCGCTTTGTAAAAATAATCTTAAAATAATCTCTAAAAATTGATTTTTTATCATCGATTTATTTTATACTTAATTAGAACGTTTCTCAAGTAATCTCCGCGTGTAAAAAAATCGCATTACTCAAGTCTGGCTATAAAAGTGCTCTCTTCTGCGTTGGTCATAACGCACCGTATCGCTAATTTCCGGGAAAATGAAACACGGAAGGCATATAATGGATCTGATAATAATAAAAATAGAGTAAGACTAACATGGAGCGTAAAAAATGACCGCGTCGGATAACGTCGACGAGAGTAATCGCGATAAAACGTAATAATAATTCATAATGCCATCATGGCGGAGGAACGTTGAGAAAAGTAGTTAACACTTCGAAAATAATCATTACTCAGTAATCACGTAATGCAATAGAATGTCAACAAAAATTTTCGTTTTTGACAAACTACTAAAACGTATGAAACGCAAGTTGTAGAGATCCTTGACGAGGGCCACGCTGAAAAAATGACTGCGACTTTACAACCTCTGCACGAAAGATCTTTCCTTACGAGAAGCACCAAGTTCAGCGAAAATTCAATCTTCTCGTCGAAAGCGGCACGGTTCCGCGTACCAGACTTCGCGATCTAAATGATCAAGTATTCATTTCCAATTACGTTCTCGAAACAAGATGTTACAGGTGTACGGAACGTAGGGTAGTTTGCATACATGATACGCAAACGTACTCCATACAACGAATGCGCAATCCGATCGGCAAATTAAACTGCAATTCGAGGTACATACGAAATACGACTGCTGATTATCATTTTATAATCGGTCTGAGAAGTATAATTTATTATCGCCATTTTATTATCGTTACGATCAGTTGAAATATAGGATTATTACTAAAGCAAATCACGTGCATTACGTTGTAAAACGTAATTTTGCTCAAAACACGTTAATTTACGTTTAATTCAATGTTTATTACTTTTAAATGCTTTTCATTAATCTAGATCATTCTCATTAAATTTGTTTGATAAAGTATATCCTCTAGTTGCCTATATCATTACGTAACATCAAAAAGAATCTTTTCCATGTTCGACGCATAAATATATATAATATACTTTTAACATATATTTTTTCTTTTTTAAATAATTTCGGTATTAAACATTCTCTTGTATTAACCGGTTATCTCAATTTGACAACTTACAAATATTGCAATCGTGACAGATGCTTCAAATAATTAGATTGGAATCGCCCAGGGATATAGCGAAGATTCACTGGATCGTAAATTAGGATACCTGTCTAACTCGATTACTTCGAAATTGATACGAAACAACAGATTCGTTACACGTGTGATATTGCGAATCAAAATCGCTCTCGATTTGATACCGGAATATTTTGCAATCGTTTATCACGAAACACGAAATTCGAAAGAGATAATCGCATTTTCGTCGCTTATAAAAATATTTCTGTCGCACGTACGCTCGGACGGATCGGCGGCAGTAATTTGAAAGCGAGCAAAAATAATTACGTCGCTGCAAAATTCATGCGCTAGCGTTATGCGGGCGAATAAAACAACTCGCGGGAACGTCCGCCGCGTACGCACCCTTGCATATTAAATTCCTATCTGCAAAACCCGCGTATCGTTAACAATGCCGATTCTTTGTTTGAATTAACTAACGCTTTTATCTACATTACGCACGAAAAAGTACAGCTGAGGGAGTAGCTCTTTCAATTAGCGCAAATAAGCTTATTATTTGATTTTCAATACGTAAGTTGAGAAAAAAGAATTTGTGAAAAAGAACAAGTCTAAATATTAAATTTAGTACAGATCGAAGTAAACGCTATTCGTTAGCGGTTTTAATGAAAAATATGTAGAGATAGAATCAACATTGATAAAAAAAGGATTGTATTAACAAAATATTCGATCGGATATGATTCGAGTCGAGCATCATTCGTTATTATAAAAAACGCAAGATATAAAAAGTACATGCAGTGATCCACGAAAAACAGAAAACTGTTCCAAATTTAAAAAAATCATTTATTGAATATAATATAGAAGTAAATATAGAAGTAAAATCGGAAAAGAAATTGTGAAGCGATTGAATGTCAGTTCCAGTTATTTTGCTCAATATTTATAGAAATCCATATATTTCCATAAATTTCAAGCGGATAAAGAGGGGAAGAATTACAGAATACGACGGATGAATTACTGGCGATCTTCTAGACTGCGATAACGTCAGATTGTTTTTATCGGGTCGGCTACTTGCGAATCGCGATTTATGCGAAGCACGAGCCGCGATACGTACATACAATATACGGGAGCGAGAAACCGACGTCG
The DNA here is from genome assembly GCA_037157785.1 of Cephalotes varians. Classification (NCBI taxonomy): domain Eukaryota; kingdom Metazoa; phylum Arthropoda; class Insecta; order Hymenoptera; family Formicidae; genus Cephalotes; species Cephalotes varians. The sequence goes on from JANQDE010000029.1 coordinate 1,094,749, forward strand.
GTAGTCGTTGGTGAAACACAGCGCGGGGGTGAGTTAAGGGAATGCACAAAGCCGCCTCTGTCGAGAGGGAATAGAGGCGTTCTCTGTGCTTTCAGACATCGCAGCATTATGCATCGCGTGCACGACAGACCGTCTAGCAGAATCCCGTGCGGATCCCGAGACGATTTCCTCCCACGAACATTCGCCGACTCTTTCGCGGCGCGTACGTGGACCCGGCCCCGAACGATTTCTCAGAAAGAGAGAAAGATTGATGATTAGTTCTCTTCGCATCGCGGTGAAACATTGCGCGCAATCTGTCCAAAAAAAAAAAAATAGATCTTTCGGCGGGATTCGCAAGGATCATCGTTGGTTAAGAAGCGAGGCTGTTCTCGTACTGAGCATAACCACGTTCAACATCAGAGATCGGTAGAATTCACGTGAATGCTAAATTCGGGGTAAACTCGCCTCGCCGGCCTCAGTTTCGTGACGCTCGCGGTGATTCGTGTTGATCTTATCCGTCACTCCTCGTTTGCAACGATTGCTTAGTATGCCTAACGTATTACGTCAAGATTTTCGGGGTCAGATATTTCCTCGAGAGTAATATTCTGCGGTTTACCAAACAATTATTTCTGATATTTTAGTAATAGTGACCTAAAGGGTTGACTTAGCGTGATCGTAGATCGTAGCATATAAAAAATACGTATCATCTCATGCAAAACCTGCGCGGCTTGTTGCGAGAAATGTAAGTTTAAGTCATTATTTTAATTCTAAGGCGCGTTTGGCTCACATGAGGTAATTTTATTCGTAAGATCATTATTTTTTATTGCCTTATTATTTGTTATTACGTCTACTAACACAGGCACTAAATTAAAAGCTGATAATCTTACATGATAATCTTATATGATCCCTTAATATCACATAAAGAAGCAATTACATTACGCATTTACGATTTTGTGCTACTCGATTCATCGCATTCAGAACAGATGGAATTTATTTTAATCATCCGATTATTTTGTTAATACACAAAATAAAAAGAGATTATAAACATCGATGGGGTGCACGATGAAAGGTTTCTCTCCACGCTCATATCTCGTTAGGGTTATGAAAACGTTATATAGTTCGAACAAATGTTTGGCATAAATATTTTTGCTGGGCGATGTGAAGTTTGAGAAATTGCCAGCAGCGTCACGAAGCGAAGAAATAAGCGCAATATATAGTTGAAAACTCACGACCCTTTTTATCGATATGCTCCCCCCGAGCAGGAAATTGAACCAATTCGTGTGAGTTCGACTAATCTCGTCTACGAGAGCTACGTGAGAGGAAGAATCCGAAGCATCCATTTTCTCTTATCCGCGTACATGCGCGCAAACCAGTTAACACGAGGGGGGAAAAGAAGGTACTTTGTTTTAAGGATCTATTACACGGTCTAGCTTACACGCCATTACACGCTATGTTTTACACGGCCATCCTGCGATGTAGACGATACTTACTCACGACTGTCCCGAATAACAGCATCAAAGAGGAAGCGAAACGCAGTCGAAACAGAGGCGTACACGTAAAAATTCAATTTATTTTTCATAGCTCGTGAGTTTCGAACGGAAGAGAAAGCGAGGAAGTTTCTTAAAGGGGCATAGTAAATTCTCGATTTATGCTATTCTCGATTTAAACACTCTCTGTGAAGTTGCAGTACGAATTGAGTTCTACTAAATATCGCAATAATTTGATTGTAATCTTCTGATAAATCATTACGTTTTGAATGAGACGAAAGTGTACTAATCTTATACTATCTTATACTAATACTATAAGCGACATGTGAAAAAAGAAGATCCTCGTAAAACAAATGCATTATTAATGTAACATAACATTGCAATCACAGTTTTATGATGATGAAACAGTTTCCCTTCCTTCCGTTCTTCTTCAAGGGAGGGTATTGAGGTTTTCATTACTCCGTATACTTTATCAAGTAAAAATAAGGTACGATGATATTACAATGATTCAATATCAAGAGAATCTCATTAACCCACTGGGTTTACGTTCTGACAGCTAATTACCGTCAGTGCAGCTGCGGTGCCTGCAGTTCGATTATCACCCTCGTCAGAGAAACGGTTCCGCTTTATCGAAGTCCGCCAAGAGAGTTCCTCTCACCGCTCGGTGAGTATCGGTCGTACGCGAGCAATAAATCCCCGAGCAAAAGGAATCTTTTGTTCATTTCGCACCGCAGTGCCAAGCCGGAAGACGCAGATTTTTCTGCTACGTCTGGCGGTTCCACCCTCTCCTCTCTCTCTCTCTTTCATTCTCTCTCGTATTTTCCCTCTGTCTCTTTTTCTCTCTGCTAATGGATAGCCATAATCATTAAATTGCACTTTCATTGGCTAGTGGCGACAGCCAAGGAAATGTCAACGATAAAACCGAATCGTATAGCAGCGGACAATAAAAGCTCGAAATGTATAACGACATGTCTACGGGGCGATTCAATTCGTGAAACGTTGCCAGAGATTTACATCACTCGACATGAAGCAACGGCAAATGAATATAAAAATCTCGCAAAGCTGCTCACGTTCGTATATCCAGAATTTTAATCATATATAAAAAACAGACAATATTTGCGTAAAAAATATATATATTTACTTATTAAATAATGTCATAAATGTCATAATATATTTTCTTTTTTTTTTTTTAACAAAAACATATGTTCTCGTTAAAATATCGAACAACGATTATGGTTGCGATCAAAATTGCCCTAAAAATTGTAAATTTTTTGTAAAAATAATGTAAGAAAATGCTGCAGGTTTATTTTATATATTAGTTAACTTTAGACATAATAATACTGCACGAATGTAGATAAAGTTGCAAGCCGATCCATTATATTTACTTTTGAGCTACGTATTGAAGAGACAGATTAATTCTCGCATATTTATACAGCCTCCTCGTTTATCATTAGTACTTAACTTTTCAACCAGCGGAAAATTAAGGAAAACGCTAAGTCGATTACGATAGAACTGCTAAAACCGATTTCACCGTAATAACGTAAGTGCTGCAAGGGCGTGAAGCCGCTTGCTCTTATCGCTCACATCGGCGCGGTGCTCGATTGCGGCGGTCCTTTCCAGATCGCCGGAGAAATTTAATTTCCAAGTTCGTCGGCCCTTCTCGCGCGCGTGTCAATTATTACGACGAAAATCTCATTATCTTACACCATTAATATCTGCGATAGCGAGGGGCGACGCGGTTGTTCCCCTTTTTAATGGAAATGAATCTCGCTGAAGGGGACGGAGAAATCGTCGGTTCGATGAACAATATCTATCGCGCGAACTAATACATCCATGTCGCAGCTCAAATATATCAGTGTTATCTGAGAGCTGGATGTATCCGAAGATCGATCAAAATGTTGATACATATATCTAAATGATGGAGCTTACAAGCTAAGCACTCCATCGATGGTTCACGATTTATATCGAGTATGTTCATAAAGCATAATAATAGAACAACTTTCCCGGACCACGGACAATATCGATTTTTTTGTAGTAAAAGCGACGAAGTGCACTCAAATACATAGATCCGTCTATATATCTATCGTAAGTATCCATCGTATGTGTCTATCGTAAGTTCCAGTGATGTAGGAGCGTCCAAGAATTACGGATCGCGAACTATCGACAAGAAGAGCCAATCGAGTTCCATCCTAACTGCTTTCAAAAGGATCTCCTCTGCAGGATGAAAAAGTTGTGCGTCAAGGGGAGCTCGTTCCATCTTCACTCGCGAGACTCAGCCCCCTATTCTTCGGACTTTTGTTGAGTGATCGTATTGACCCACCTACTATGGAAAGATAAGACTTCGTAGCAGTTTTGCAGCGAACAGGAGTCGCGATAAACCGAAAAAGATACCAATTTGGGGAAAAATCCTGCAAATGTTATGTTATCAACTTAAAATCTGACACAGTGTGCTTTGAACGAATATTTTCACTCGGTATTAATTTCTTACTAAAACCATGAGTATTAAGTATTAAATGGAGATATAAATCCAGAAATTAAGTAATTTAGTAATAGCTATTAATATTGAGTCCATTAGTCTAAATTTTTTTAAAATATATTTGCCTTTCGGAGAATATTACTTGGAATAACGCCAAGAGTTACTTGAGATTCTTGCCAAAATATACCACAAGATTCGCTTAAAATTATATATGTTACCACACGGAAAAAACAGTTTTGCTGAAATATCTAAAAATTTAGCTAAAAATTTTATATATAATAAAATAATTATATATAATAAAATTTTGTTAGATCATCAAAATAATTATGGATGTTCAAAATGATTGATTCAGAATGTTTTGCAGCATTTCTCATTATGTTTGAGCGCTCTATATAATAATTTTGATAGTTCAACAAAATTATTTTTAGATCTGTATATCTAGCTAAATTTTTAAATACGTCAGGAAAATCGTTTTTTCCGTGTAATAATTTAAAAAATTTTAACTCTATATTTCCATATTATAAATCACTGACCTAATGGAATTAATAATAATCGCTCACAAATTTAAACAAACAGCAATCTAGATACCAACAAGATATATCGGAAGCTAAACACGTGAGAAAGCAAATCAAAGGGATCTCGAGTGACTGTTCCGCGAGACAGAAAACTTTCGAGGTTGGTAAAGTCTGTTCAATCTGCACTTATTACGGAAGCCTCTCCTCTCTCGTGGAACAGCCGAGCAAAGTGCTTGTAAGGTCGCTGCCAGCAAGGTGGAACCCGAGTTTGTAATCACGAGACAACAAAAAGGAGACCCAAGATGAAGGGTGAAATACTAGGGAGGAAAAGAAGAAGCTAAGATGGTATGAGAGGAAACATAATGCGGTACTTGACTTCATCTAACCGTTCTTCCGTTCGGTTATTACAATTGATTGATAATCAATCGGAAATCCTATGATTTGATACAGAAAATTCAGAGATATACATAATTATTACATAATCCCTAAAAAGAATGTTCTTAGTTTAAAATATACTAACACATCTGTATTGTGAATTTTACGCTCTGTTTATCAAAATATTGAATAATATATATTGTATAATTAACTTCAAAATGCAACGTTTTTTTTTTAATGGTTAAAGATTATTTTTCAGCTATTGATAATTAAAGATTGTTAAATTTTTTAGAGAGAAAGAGAGAGAGAGAGAAAAAATAAGATAGTAACAAACAATTTCAGAATATTTTGTTGTAATTAAATATAAAATTTTCTCAATATAATGAATAAAGTTTTATAATGAATAAAGTTTTTTAGATTAGTAAAAATTTTTTCAACAACATCTTCGAATAATAATTCATGTTTGATTTATTAAAAGCATTGAATTTTATTACTTATTATTTTATTTATTATAGTTTATTAATTTTATTTATTATATCTTGCGTTTATTCGGAAATCAATAATTTTCAAAACATTCCTTACATTATCTACATAACATAATCTCTCTCTCTCTCTCGTAATATGAAACCAGCTGAGATCAAATAAATGCATTACCATGATAACAATTTCATATATCAGAAACTACATAAACTACATAAACTTTATATGGATTATAATACATTATCTACTAAACAAATATCAATAACAAAACATTGTTTATCAAATTCTAAACATATTCTAAACATATTCAATTTAAAATTAAATACAGAAATTAATATCTAAATTTATAATATCTTGTTTACACATAGAATTATATTAATTTATTAATGCAATTGGCCCTATTGTATATATGTAGATATATATATTAGAACAAAGTGTACTATCAGAAATTATATATAATAATCGATTATTTTGTACAAAGATTAGAAAAATTGTACGAATGTAGATATCATATTCCGTTCAAAATATTTCTCCTTTTTCCGCATTTAAGTGCTCGACAGCAATATAAAACTGATCGGTCGAATCCCGTATAGCAATATCTCGACTGCAACGTCCGCAATATTGCAGTCGCGCAGCGTCTGTCAACGCCGGAGAGAACCGTTCGGTACCGAGGTGGCAAGAACCGACAAACGTATCGGTGTCTCGAGGAAAAATCGTCACTCGCCTTTCCAATTACGGAACACTACATCACGAACAGCTTTCTACGGAGTTCCCGGAGGGACACGTGTCCTCCTTTAAAAGATCTGTATCTTCAGCGTGATCTATACCGAGTGATCTAGCATGAGTTCGTTCGCTCGCCAGCAGTCGTCCGACTTATCTTCTTAAAGTACTTTTCGAGCTCTCACATCGTGTATCACGCGATATTGCGTTCGTAGAAGATACAAGTTAATTTCCGCATTTTTGTTCTTTTCCTCGTAGAAGTTATTATTAGATATGTATTCCAGTGCAAGAGAAAGATCACGATTTGCAAACTTGCAAAATGCGTGAAAAAGAAGTATAATAATTTATTACGCGTCATTATTAATATAATATTTATTATAATATAATATTTTAATAATCTGTTAAACAGAGATTAAACTTTATATTTAATAATTATGATAAATTAGACTAAAGACTACTTCTACTTTTTCGCTTCGGGACGCTTTGTGATTCTCATAAACATGTATGATCTCAATTGCATGTTGTGTAACAACATCCAATTAGTAACTTCAACGTTCGCAAATTTTTGTTGCTTTTGCAGTGCATACTATACCTTTCAAAGAAACTAAATGTCTGTAGATCTACAGCTTGTATAACATTTGCGCAACTATATCTGTAACTCGATAATCTTTCTTCTGAGAAATGTCATTCATGTCGACTTAAGCCGTTCACGACGTCTCGTGGCAGCCAGTTTATCTAGTCGACAATGCACCTGACTTAGTACGACAGAGAAGGCGAAACATGGATTAATGTACGATTAGGATATACATGTACACGCATTAACATTGTATACACGGGACGCTTAATTAAGTACGCGGCACACGAACGAGCATGTATGCATGTATAACTATACGCGCGATACAAGACATCACGGAACATCGTGCCTTTTCTTAACGAAGCCAATCTCCAGGTTCATCCTAAGGTCAAACGAGATAGGACGTGCTTCGACGAACGTCGTAGATACGGAAGATGGTCGATACGATTGATTCGTGAACCGAAGTAAGAAAGCCGCAAGAGAGTGTCCGCCACAAGCCGCCAAACATTCGCGAAAGTTTACAGTCCCAAATGGAATTGCTATGTCGGATCGCAGACTGTCAAACTTACAATGAACTCCGGTAAACGATTAATCACAAACTCGATTATTTTTTCCTTCAACTGTGGAGTAATACATTGACTATTAAAATCTCAACTCGATCAGAACGAATGCACTTAAACTTGTAATTTTAATTTTTAATAGATACATTTCTACTAATGCTTTATAATTTTTCCATATAATGTAATATAATATAATTAAAAATTAACAGTATCATGCTTATATCTTGGTAAAATATAATGAAATTCGAGAATTATTCGTTTGATGAGTGAGTGTGTTTCCCAACTAAAATATTGATTCTGCCAACGCTGTACTAGAGAGACGCGCGTTTCCTATCTGCGCATCTCTCATAACTAATAACAGATTGCAACTCGGGAGATATACCGACCACAAAGCGAATTCCGTATCCGATCCCGGGATACGGAATCAGTGCGAAATCTTAATCTATATTCGAGAGTAGAATATTGGCATCCGCGGGCGAATAGAGCTCGATAGTATCGTCATAACCCCGGAATCGTAACTAGTCGCTTTAGAACATTCTGCGTCAATGAGGCTGCGTCATGCATCTGGGTCGAGTATGCATTCGGATCGACGAGACGGATGCACGTAATGATGGAAATGCGCAAAATGTCTGCGCGGGAGAAAAACAGAAACAGAAATTGAAGCAAGTTGTGATTCGCCATTCGGATGGTAAGAAAAGAAAGCAAGACTCGCGAAAACTTTGCGATGTCTTGCCGCGCTGGATGCAAACATAGCAGAAGTGCATTTTTAGATAGCAACCGACAAGATCTTTTAAAAGATTTCACTAAAATTTTTCACGCGCGCACTTATTAAATTGCCACATTACGTTTCAAAATTGCAATGATTAAATTACGTAGAACTCTGATTTATTCATTTATTTAAAAATCAATTACACATACATATATTAATACATATAATATAATAATAATATATATTAATAATATATATAATAATTTAGATAGAAATATAATCAGAAACATAACTCTTGATTTTTAAATAAATGAATAAACGTAAAACTCTACATTATATGTATATATATATAATGTTATATGTATGTATATATATATAAAATATATATATATATATATAACAAAATCAGATCTCTTGTAAAATACAAGAAGAATCACTTTTATATTTTGAGACTATAATAGAATTTTAAATTCTTCTCTCAGGAAAAAATGTTAGACAAAAGAAAGAACTTTACTAATAACAATTGTTAAAAGCCGCTTACAAAATCTATTAAAAAACTAACATGAGCATAACAAGCCCGTCGAGTATAACAAAGCATATTAACGAGAATGCCTCTTTCGCGTGCGACCCCATAAAGACAAGGAATCTTTGCTTTCGGGAGATTCTGCCAAGGGTGGATCGTGCACTGGAAAGGTTGCTTAGGGGAACTCGACCCATAAATTCCAGCAACCCCCTACGGGCTGGGCGGTAATTGCTCGTTTCCCTGACTGACTAGTCCCCGGGCACATGGAAACCGTCACTGACCCATTGTGGCTAGTGGACGCATAGATTCTAACTGCATTGTGGATAATATGCGCGGCTAATACGACGGCGAACACGGACGCGTTAATACAGTTTTGCCCGGCGGGGACGAGCCGCAAATTGCAGTCTTTGACGGTATCAAACAATTGTACAGAATTCAACTACCAGTAATCAGTAATCAGAAATAGATCACGATATGATGACAGTGCAGTCAAAATAATTGACAATTTTTGTTGTTTTTGATAGATAAAAACATTACGTATTTTTCTCTAAATCGTACACACAAGCATAATAATAAAATTTATTATAATATTGCATATTAATCCGTTATAACATCCATTAAAATATAAATATTTTATCGAGGTTTTAATAATTATTTTATTTTTGCTTATATAAACTTTTTGCTTGTATAAAGATAAATCGATAGGATTTACCTACGAAACAATCTCTCAGTTGTACATGCAGCATCCGCTCGGTGTTTCAACATTCATGCACTCGGTACTTCTATAATCCCGTGAGAGTGCATTTTTTAATTTTTTTCAACTTGTGATTAAAATATTCCAACGTTCGAGCAAAAACGGTGTTTATCGTGTCAATTTTTTCTTTTTTTTTTTTTTGCGCGATTTTGGCCAAACATTATCGAATATTCAATCGGACGCAGTCCTAGCTTAAAATTAACGTAAAATATTTAGATTTAAAACATTTTTCCCATCTCATTTCGGTAAACAACATCGCGGTTGAGATACGAAAACACGATGATATAATCTTTTATTGTAATTTTGTATTCATATGCAAGTGGATTTAAGTTTAATTGAGTTTTGGATAATATAAGTTTATTACGTTTATCATCGCGTCGAAGCTCCTGCACATTAATGAAATTTGCATGTTAATGAAAGTCTTAAGAAAATCAGGATTATTACAAAATATAGCTAAATTATTAAACACTATGCTTATTATAACTTTATTAAAGATGCATTTGTCAAACGAGTAGCACGTTTTTTAAAAAGTTTTTAAAAGAGTTCTTCAAATTTTTCACGATCGTAATTAAATATCTCTTACGCCATCACATTATTACATTTTAGCGTACTTACTGTCAGCAAACTTTTGCTATTGATTCATGGAAGTTAATGTAGCTCGCAATATGCATCCTAACTGCATTGTACGCAATCTGCCGCGGGCAATACGACACACGATAAACACGTAGGCGATGCATTAACACAGTTTTGCCCCGTGAGAGTAGCCGCTCTGAATTCTCTCTCCTGTGTGTCAACCAACATAACATACGGCCAACTACTTTAACAGAATTCACGCGCGACGAACTCCCGATAATAAACTGATTATGTATTGATTGTTAACGCGATGCGAATATCAATTTTCGGAGTCATTATTTCGATAAACGCAGTTACGAACCGAACAGGTTCATTATCGTTCGCATTTTTGCTCCGTGTAATATTTCATCTCGGGATAGAGAATTGTTAACCCCTTCGCTCGTCTACCTGGCTATATTTATAAATCCCTCCCTTTTCCCATAAATCAATCGTTTAATTTATAAAGCCAACGTAAAAATAGAATAAAATTTAACTCCGTTAAAGTTAAAGCTGATTTATCGAGAAATAACACGGTGATCTAGAAAATAAAATGACTTAAAGCAGTTTATCCGAAACTGCGCATCGAAATGAATATTCTGAATACGACAAGGTTCGATTCTTACGAAATCTCGACTAGAATACTTTTCATGGAATATTTCTTGTAGCACCATCGTGAATTCTCTCCATGAAAGGCTTCCATTCGAAATGTGTTCCGCTTCAAGACTTTGAGAAATATCTTGCGTGAAGAGGGTTACGGCGCCGAAGTAGCTTTCACGTTCCTAATAAAAGCGACCCTTACACATCCTGCCGCGTCATCGCGCTTTTTATTGCTCGTACCGTCGACTATTCCTCGTGTCCGGAAAAGCCGGTTGGCGGAAAAATCGACAAGCGTCTACGAGAAGCGGAAACGACAACTTTATCCGACAATGTTGCCGGCGATATAATTGCATACCACGTATCCAATTCACTAATGGCCCGTGCATAGAGGACGACTTCTCGCTCGCTGCTTTTACGCATTCATCCGGCAACGGTTACACCATTATTAACCCAGTTCGTTACTACGATGCCGATGATGGATTGCCCCGACCGTGCCCCGGGAATGATTCATCGTTATCGGCGCATTCGACATGATCTATCGAGATTAACGATCATCCGTTGGGCTCTTTCGGCTGTTATTCAATGATCTTTGTTGGCGATGATTCTCGCGTAAACAACATACACAACATGTCGATGACAGGATATTTTTTTTTCATATCTGATAATACGTTCGAATACGAAGTAAAAGTAAAAGAAGATAAATTATTAAATAAATGAAATCGCGATATGTTATACAATGGACAGTAATTAATTTTCTAGAAAAACACGTTTGTTATTTTTGTAACTATTATTTTCCTAATATTTCTAAGATTGGCGAGTCGATTCGTGATAAATTCCTTTTAGATACTATTCGTATGTTGGATCTGTATAACAAACTAAATAGATTATCAGATTCCTGTTTTTCCTTTATTTTCCTCGGTGCCTCCCGTAAAAATTGAATAATTTATAATTAATAAAAAAGCAAATTATTTTTACACAGGAAGATGCGCTTTTTTACTAAGCTTTTCTAACTCACACTCATTATATTAAAAAAAAATAAATTTTAAATAATTTCCTTCCAACGTATCCCAAATAAACGAGAAAAGATATTTCGAAAAGACAGAGAATTTTTTCAGTTCTAGTAAATGGAAAACTTTTATGATAACTCTCGACTTTTACGTAACAATTTTAAGAGAGTATTTCGCAAGTCTGTCCATCGTCACGAGCTTTCTTTCCCATTTTTTTTCTTTTCTTTTCGCTCATATGAATATCCGCGCACTCCTGCACCGTCCTAGCTGATATTCTCCAACCTCGCGAGCGCTTCCTTTATCGCCGGACCTTGACTGTAAAATACGGCCTCTTATTCTTCGCTCTGTACCTCCTTCACCTCCATTATACTTTCGACGCGCTCCGACGCGACGCCGGCGGATGCGATAGCGGAAAAACTCGCGTGATAGCGATGCATCGCGATTAATTCCGTTTCACGTGATCGCGCAACACAATAGAGCACAGTCGATGTATTGCGGAAAATAAATGCGCGCATGGCAATTTCGGATCGTTATACAACGATCAATCGCCGTAAAACGCTTCCCGTTAATCGGCCCGAGTAAAAGAGTTTTACGTACGCGTGTATCAAAATTGCCATGTCACAGCTACGCAAATATCTCAACCAGAAATATTCCATCGTTCTCTCCGCAACGAATTTCTACATAATCCATAAATATCTCCATATGCAAAAAAACATAATATTAAAAACGTTGGATTAGCAAATTTCTCAGGTTCAAAAATTACGTTTCGACAATACGTTACTGTCGCATATTTAAATTTAACCAGGAAAAACGAGACAACTTTTTATCAAGTCCAAAAGTGTCCTCCGTTTTTTTTTTTTTTTTGGACGTATAAAAATTTTTACATCCAAACGTGATCCGGATGGAATTAATAATCGCGTTGCCGATATACCGCGGCCTACAATATATGCGCTTCCCGTTACAAAAACTCGCGTCGTATCCTCGCTTTACGACGCAGACCCCGTTTTGCATTTACACGCCTTGGTTAGAGCCGAGCGGGCCGATACGCGGCGGTAGATACGCCCGGCGGCCTTGAGCGTATGCAAACTCACGTAAAACGAATGAAATCATCCGCATGCAATTCCGCGTCGCGCATTCGTAAAACGGCGCGGCGGCACGTGGGTGGCCATCGATTCCGCCAATCTCACATGTATCGCTGCTGGTCGGTCTCTTCTCTTCGTCAGCGTTCGAAATTAATTGAATGGAGCTCTAATAACCGTTGAGATTTATTAATCGGCCGAACTGCGGCCTGGAGTGCGGTCTAGACCAGCGGATTGAACGCAATGTTGCATTCTACGATCGCACGCCACGGGAGATCGCGAGAAATTTCCTCGTTGCCACTAATCATAAAATTTTGTATTTGAAATGTATGCGCGTGCTCATAATGCTCCTCGTACAAAAATATATATCATCTATTATTATTAAAGTCTATTGTAATATATTGCCACGATAGTCACGATATGCTTGTCTTCTTAGCGAGGGTGGTCATTCATGACTGGCGCGCAGCATTACTACATTTTTTAGAATGATTAAAATAAGATGAATATCATCAATTAAGAAATTTTGAACACAAATAACTAGAGAACATTGTGAAATAAAAAGTGCGCTACTTAACAATTAAAAATTTTTATTAAAACATAATAGAACTATGTTTTATTAAAACAATGAAAATTTTATTGTGGCCCCCCAGGACAAAATAAAAACTTGCGTGGCAGTCAACGTGTTAAATCGCATCATGTTTTCTAAATTATTATTTTAGAGAGTATTATGTATGTAGTGATAAAATTTACGCTTTGTTTACCGCGCCATGCGTTTCTATATTTCTATAACATTTATAACGTTACTATTGCAGCGAGAAAATGAATGCAGTTAGTTTTGATAATTGATCTTTTTATTGCAAATCGAATAAAGATTATAATAGGGGAGATGTATTTTACATTCGTGATTTACATTCCTGATTTACAAACTGTATCGACTCGAATATCAAGCAATATACAATATTTTTGGCACATAAATCTCTATCGAAAAGTGCACAGCGCGAAATGCGATTCTAAACTTTTCGCGAAAGCCGTTAACAAAAAACTTGTTGTGTACGGTGCGATCCCTCTAGCCAAAAATTCAACTGAGCTTTATTTATTTTGGTTACCTTTATCATAACACAATTATTTCCCAATGTATAACCGTATATTCATTTAACTTTTATAACTAATAAAATGTAAATAATGGCCACATGAAAAATTGCCCATTAAAAGCAACAAAAATAAATACAAATATTACGGATCATGGATTAAATCATGAAAATTATTTATCTGTCGAAATGTCAATTGTTATTGTAAAATTCAGCAACTATATAATCCAGCCAATTAGTTCGGTAATTTGTATTATATTATATATGTAGTTAATGGTCATGATTTCATTCTCAAGACAAAAATAATAATTGTGAATAAAATAAAAAGAAAGTTGTTATGAAAAATATATTACATTAATTTAATGCAAGTAAATAATAACCACAATAGCATTAATACAATATCTTCAGCAGGACAACCGTCGTTTGAAACGTTTTATATTTTAATTATAATTATATGGCCTTTAATAAATTGAACCAATCGCAATTATACGATCATCGAATTCCTCAATTATCGAGCATAACAACGACAGTTGGAAGCATCGTCGTAACGAACCACATCTAAATCGAGATACTCGTTGGCAACGCTATTTACGGCTGACGGAACACACGTACCATATTCCTGTTTATTTAATGCATGTGAAATATGAATGACCTATCACGCGCAAATGTTCTATAAACAAAGTGAATGGTTGCATGTATACTGCATATATACTTGTGAATGGCGCACTTGTGAATGGAATATCTGATTTTATATTACATATGGTTGGTTCGGAGACCGATGTTATAATGACATTTCGCGATAACTTTCGACGTGATGAGTATTAATGCGCTTTTTTACGCGATACTATGATAGGAACTTTCGAATTCTCGCTCCGTGATTTATCGCCTCTTCTGGAAAAATGATGGGGTAAACGTAGTTTAATGTGTAATTTTCCTAGCAATTTTCTTCGGTATTAATCCTCTCATTACCGAGCTCTTTTACAGCCTCGCCCATAAATAAAAAATTTCAAACGCGCTCTTTAATCAAATATTATATTAAAGTATAATCTCTGATGCAACGTTAAAAATATATCGATACTTCAAAGTTCTTATTTCGTATTTATTAATTAATATTCACTTATATTAATCACGTTGATAATATATAATAAGTTGAGAAATTACGCATAAAGTAATATTTATTCATGTGTTTATCTTTCACTGTCTTTTCCAATATAGTCATATATTTAAAAACTGTGTATCTAGACATTTCGATATATTTTTTATTAAATCCAACATTAAATATTAATGTAGTCTTTCATCGCATAAATATGCAATTTCATCGCGTCGCGTATTCGATCGAAATTTACTCACAATCAGCAAATTGCTAAATGAAAGTTACACAGATGCGCGAGAATTCACATCTCTCTTTCTCTCTGCAACCTGTCAATTCCACGAGAAGACCGTAAGTACAAATCTCGAGGGAAGAATGGGGACGCGTGCGTTAAATTGCAACACTCGCGGTTCGAGAAAGAAATTACGGCCATATGCGTCATCTGATCAGCGATGCGATACATACATTGCTAATGAACGCGATAGAAAGTTACTTTTGTTAAGAGAGAAATTTGTTGCCGTTTCGCGACAAGTCGGGGTCGTAAGTTCACGCCGTAAATAAATTATCGAATATATTTTTCTATCTCGGTAAAAGACATTTCTTCTGGAGCACTTTCTAAAATGTCCATTTAGAAAGCGCGAATTTTCATCGCACCGTCCGACATCGAATATTTTCTGGGAAAACTCTTGTACCAATAAAACTGTCAATATTTACGTCTAACTAGAAGCGAGAAAAAATTGTAAAATGATCGAGTTCGCAATCAATTTCATAAAGGTAAAACAAATTTATTTCGAAATAATAGAAAACCTTCAACGTGGTTCATTGGAATATAAGAGCTTCTCAACTGCATTCGTTCTTATTTTGCACATTTACATCGTTATTCTTTGTAACAAGTTTTATTGTTTCGCTGCATATTTTGCTTGATGATTCATAGTGTAAAGTGTGCCAGAATAACAAATTGAAAACGAAATGAAAACACTTTCTATTTTCGTTTTATTTTCAATTCAAATAAAGTATCCATAATGTTCTCAATTTTGCATGTAAAAGTATACGTATATAGAAATCTGTTCTGAATTGTAAGTTATCTAAAATGTATTTTAGAAGGAAAACAAGATGAAAAGCAACCTATGGCAACATGTGGACAAGTTCAATTAATCTCACGACGATTTGTTCGCTTGCATTCACATGCGTTCGAACCGCGCAAAGCAGAGAGAGAGAGAGAGAGAGAGAGAGAGAGAGAGAGAGAGAGAGAGAGAGTAAAGGGGAGAGAATCGCTCAAAGTTTTGCATCGCATTGTCATTTCGAAACTACCGCGATATGACGACATCGCAGGCGAATTTACGAGCGGTCGTACGCTGCAGTTTCGACTTGGTCGCCGGTCGTTAACGTGCAACTCGTGCATCAGCATTAACCGCGGCGTACCGACGCAAGCCCGTCGGAAGGGACAGATGCATTGTTAACGGTGGCTCGCAATGAGTAACAATAGCGGAAGCCACCCCGCGAATTAGTCACCGCAAAATGTTTCACCGCGCGAGCATCGTGATTAGGCGCAGGTGTAGAGAGTCAAACTGCCCGGCGTTTGTTTCGGAAATGCGCGTAATCCCGTATTACGTGATCTCAGCTTCGTAGCATTTGCTCACGTTTACGAATTGGCCGAACATCAGTATGCGCAAACAACAGTAATATGAGATAGTACAAAGAGATAATACAAGATGATACATTCAATTTCTATTTATGGAAAAAAGTTCTTTAATGATAGAAAATAATAAACTTAAAAAGATCTCGTTATGCGACAGCAGAAAATTCTACTGTCACAAGGAATGACATAAAAACAATCATATCTTAACCCTTACAATACCATATGAAAAACGGCATCTTATTCGTACAAATGGGGGTATTTCGGGTCCACTGTTTCATCTATTTAAAATGATTTAAAAAATCTATAAAAATTCACAAATATACTTTCAAGTTTATAGAATATGTTTGTACTTTATTTTAGAAAAAGATAAAATATAAGGAGAGGGAGACTTTTCAAAGTTACGAAATTTTGGATAGAAATCGATCGGATTCGAAATATCCCCGTTTGTACGGAACGGGTCAATATAAGATTGTAATATAATAATACATATTTTAATATTCGCGAAAATTTATCTCACAATATTTAAGAAAATATTTGTTATTAAAATAGAAATAAAAACAAAACGTGATCCGGATCCAATACGTTCTTGTAAAAGCAGCGCATATAAAACTGAATCGTAAAAACACAACTCTCACATGCTTCTAAATCCTGTAAAAAAATAAACTCCACTTTTGTGAAACAATGATTTATGTAAACATAACAGACACAATATACAACTGCGCAATGTCGCATCGAGTAAACGCAATCACGGATCAGTCTCTCTCTGTCTCTCTCTCTTCCCCCTTCCCCTTCCCTCCCTTTCTGTCTCTCTATTCTCTAAATAGCATACATCGAAGTCGATAGGGTCAATTGTCAATATTTTCCGCTCTGCCAGCGAGCACAACGATTCGTTAAGTTCATATATATTATTCGCTACAGATGTAGCTCGATATTCAATTTTGAGAGATATTATATATTTTTTGCAAACTGACATACTATATAAAAAATTTCAATGAGTATATTGTTTTTTCACTTAATTCTTCGGGCGTTTGCAAAACCGTATATTCCATTTAATATCTAACACGCACTACGATGTGACGCTTTTTTACAGCGAGATCGGCAAATAAATATCTGGCAAATAAAGCCAAAGCGTATATTGAAACTCAACATATTACACATCGTATTGAATGTTCTATTAATATTCTATACTTTGAAAAATATTTTAATATTTCTATATCTAAAAATATAAAATAATTATTTTTTTAAGATATAAAAAAACTGCAATTTTTTGGAAGAATTATTCTTAAAATCTTTCTTACTATTAATGATACTCTTTACCATATCACTTTAATATTTTAGAGATTAAAATCTAGAATCCTGATTAATATTGAAAATGTTAAAATGTCAAAATTAGATAAATTATTCACAATTCGAGTTGTAAAAGTTGATCAAAGTTAATCAATAATATCGCATAGTAATTCGCATATTCAGGCTTCAATTGTATCAAAACGATTTATCATCGCATCATTTTACTTCAATACAAAATCAAATTATCGAAAAATATATGGATATGCCCCAAATTAAATTAAAATTAATGAAAACAAATAGAAATAATAATTAGCACATCTTTTATTTATTTTTTAAATATAGGTATATAAATTCGTTAAAATATGCTACGTGATTATATAATTTTTATTGTTCTTTCATATATTCTTAAATACATTACATATATATATTTAAAAAACAATCTAACTACTGCTCTCTACGTCAGCTTATTGTAATATTTAATCCTGAAATCCAGAAATACCAAGCACAAACCTCAAATTTCTATTTTAAAAATACTTGGAAAGGAAAAATAAATAAATATCTCTATGTATTAACAATGTTTGCCTATATTTTAGAGATAATACTTTATTTTTATTTCGTATAACATATACAAACTTCTGAGATCTTTCTGATATCTCCGATTTTTGTCGATTATAAGGATACGAAAAAAGTACATAAATTTTAATTCTAAAAATATGTTTTTCTACGTATAGTTTTATCTAATTTTTTTTCTCTTATTTCTTATTTTTTATTATTTATTAAATAATTTATTAAATTCTCTTTAAACAGTAATCTCGAAATTTTCATCAATTATAATCAATTCTAATGTTAGATACTGAAAATGTCTGAATTTTAATTCTTGTTAATAAGTAATTTTTTCATGATATTCTTAATTACTAAAAACGAATAAAATGGTATAAAAAGTAAATAAAGAGATTTTAAAATAATTTGTTTGGAAAATCACGTTCTTTTTTTATTATGAATTCACTAGGATTAAATATTAGTACTAAATTATTTTAATCCATCCATCTAAAGATATATTTCTACGAAATACTGACTTTTTGTGTTACTTACTTATTTTTATGCTATTAACTTTATATACATTTATATAATGCATATAAAATATATTTAAAATATATAAAATATAATTATCTCATGCATATTTAAAACAAGTTTTTTCATAGATCCATTATCGTAATAAAGAATCCAATTTCAACTAAATAAAGTATAATTTATATCACTCACACAGTTACGACGCAACAGCAGACGTTTTGACGTAAACTGCGTTAAACTGTAAAATATAAACATATCCGAATTATAGCAACGTTCAAAATAATATTTCAGAAAATAAGTATTGCGCGCGTAAGATAATTAGAAACAATTGTAATAATTTTCAGCAAGAAAATAATCAATAATAAATTACTTACCCCAGCGGTGCTCCGCTGTCACTCGGTATCATCTCAGACCTTCTTCTCCTTCTCATCTCTCATTTCTCCGTTCTTTCCTTCATGGCACTTATACCACACTCGCGAAAATATGGCAAATTATCGCACAAATATTAATACCAAAATACTTCTTGATACCGTGTCACATGATATGATTGACAAAATCGAATTAACAGCTCTTTATTAAGACGATGTCTAATGAAGACGATGAATTTTGATCGCATATCAGATATCAACATATCAAGACCTTCCGTAACTTAACTCGACTCGATTCGCAATTATTACTTGGCAAATTAAATTCGAAAACGATTCGAACAAGTTACGTTTAAATGCGAAAAATTTGTTCCAATTTCTACTTGAGATAAATTAATTAAATCGCACGAATATCTATATAAATAGCTCGTCGTCTCACACGCTCGCGAGTCGTTAATCGCGGAAGTCAATTAACGCGGACTGATGAATTGCTTGCTAGATCGCGTTTAATACCGCCTCACAGCTTGTCACGAGCACGTACAAGAGTAATACGACGATACACGGCATTGCGCGATCCGCAATCGTTGCCTGCCAGGTCGCGTCTCACTAGCGCGGAAATCTTGCGAAAACGCAACGGCGCGGCGTACACGCGCAAAAAATGAGCGCCGCCAGCTACGGCAGCTACTTAACACTTCTAGGAAATACTTCAAAGTATAAAGATTGAAATATTTCCTTTGCGTTTCAAATTACATTCGTTTGAGTATGTATTATACATACTACCGTACGTTAAATCTGATGTCAATTCAAATGATAAGATTTACCTTCCTTTTGAAAAAATATATCAATATAAATTGATGAATTCACCCATTTTATATATTCTTTATACATATATATACATACATACGTATATATTCTATGTACATAGTTATTTATATATATTTATGTAAAATGCTAATACATATGTAAATAACTGCATAAAATACATACACGTATAAAATATAAATTCATCAATTTACACTTAATATTCACGTATACGTAAGAAAACAAAAAATAAAATCGATGTCTGAATCATAAAAATCAAGAACTATAGAAATCAGTAAAAGATAATAATACATATGAAATGATGATTACAGGTATGAATAAAGCGATGTCTTTAAAGCGTTGGTCTTTAACTACTTTTAGCTCTCTAGAAAGCAAGTGCATTGTCGACATTTTCGACTTTAGGATATTTAACTTCAATTTATTTTAATCTCCAAAATACACTATTTGCAGTATTATATGCTTGCGAAACATCTCCTATATATATATTCAAAACTATGATTAAAAAATAATTTAAACAGTTACTATTACGTGCAGCGTCGTTTCTGCATTTTGCTTGTGGCAGTGACAAAGCGCCCGTAGAATTAAGCGAACGAAATGGTTCACGATGTGAATAATGACGTTCTCTCTTCACGTACGCATTTCGCGTTAGATTTAATTAAATTTCCCGTTGTGTTAGAACTATCGTCTTTACTTCCGAGTATTGCGTTTGCAAATGTTGCACAAATACGCGCAAACAATTCATAGATGCAAATTCGGGCGGAATCCTAAATCACATCTTGCAGCATTGAAAATCGTGACTAAATCAGTTTTCCTCTTATCTTCTTAATTATTTCTTAATATGTAAATAATTCTTTTCTTATTATTTATTTATAATGTTCAGACACACAAAACTAAGAATTCCAAGTTAATTTTACCGAGTTGTAGAAATATCTTTATTAATCAAAGCTACAATGTAGCATAATACATTATATTTTTACTTAGACTTCGATATATCAAATGTCTTATATATTTAAAATACCTGAAATTTTATCGATAATACATGGACGAGCCATCAAAGAATATCAATTTTTAAATGCATACACGGAAAAACGATTTTTGCTGAAAAAGATAAAAATTTAGCCGGATACAGACCTGAAAATAATTTTATTAAAATTAAATTTTTTAACATTATTAATTTTATTAAATTTATTAAATTTATTAAATTTATTGATTTTATTAAAACTTTCAAAATAATTATGTAAGATTTAAACTGCTTGCTAAAATATTAAAATTTTTTACAGCATTGCTTATCATGTTTGAGTTTCCTATATGAATTTCCTATTGAGTTTCCATCATTATTTTGAGTTTCCAATAAAATTATTTTCAGATTTGCTAAATTTTTAGATATTTCAATCTTCTTTCCGTACACTATAAGAAATTAATCTCTCTCAATGATCATAATTATAAACTCCTAGAGAATAAATAATTTCGCTAAATAAATTTGCAAAGTATTATTACATTCTTCATTTTTTTTTATTTGCAGCACGCCAAGATGTAACACCATTAATTCATATTACGCACTTAACGTAGCACGAGTGTCAAGAGCACGCTGCTGTCAGTAGCAATGACATAGCTTTTGGTGCAAGCGGCGATTAGGCGAACGAAGCACCCCCGAGCAGCGTGCTCGTTACACGAGAGGGAACAGTGACGTTTTGTCGAGCTTATCATCGGCGCAGTGCGCATGCATGTACGCACGTGTGTGCATGACGCCGATAAGGGTAGTGGCACTCGAGACGCAACACATTCGCGATTATCATCCGCGCGAACATAATCGTCCGTCGACGCGCGCATGCAATTTCGTTCGTGTCGCTTATATAAATCTGTTTTTACCGGACAACCGAGCGTCCGGTCTTCCCGGCTGAAAATTGTGCGGTATGTTAAATTTTATGCCTGCACCTGAGCTATAATATAAACACGGCTTGTTTATTTTCGCCATCTGCAATACGCAAAATTGAGTCGGTCGATAGCGACATGGACGCGCCACTAACTTTACCACTTTTTTCTCGTTTAAACCCCGCTTTACGCGATCCATAATTCACGACAGAATTGCATTCGCAGTTTTGTGTGCCACGTGTAAATATTTTCACTGCACAAAAAAATCTAAAAGAAAATCTATTTTAAAAATTTTTCTGTTTTTATAAAGTAAAACATTATATGATGTAATAAGCTTCAATTACTATTCAGATCAACTATTCATGTATTGTTTAAATTCTATTGATTTGTAATTCAATTTCCCGATATAAAATAGAATATTTTGTCGCCTTTAATAACATTACGTTCGTTGTAAATTAAAAGAGTAATATTACAAATTGCAACATTAAAGTTACTATTTCGGTCGTCGCTGTATTACAGATAGAATTATTATGGGTCGTGTGTAAAAAGCGAATCGTGTAAATGCCAGACCTTTATATACGATCGCGTATTGCGAAAACCGAGCAATCGCGATGAATTTATCAGTAAAGGGGAGTTCATTTCGACGTGAATTTATATTCAACGACCGATAAGTTTGATTCGCGCATAAATCGCACGCAGGATATACTCGTCGTAACTTCGCGGTAATTGAGTCTTCCAGTATATGTAACACAGAAGTGATTGGCTGTACGTAGTTTCGAGCAATATAAAATCATGTTACAGTTCGACGTGCCGACAGACGACGCGCATGATCAGCATGCAACTTTACGTATACTACTAGCAACGTAGCTGCATGTAACTTCTTTTTTGTATTTTTCAGTGCGTCAATATCGAAGTGATCGATGCGATCGTTACGTGTAAAGATACGCGCGAGAGGACCAGCTGTTTTCCAATGCGATCGGAACTATGGTAATTTACTATAAAATCTTATTCTTTA
The DNA here is from genome assembly GCA_037157785.1 of Cephalotes varians. Classification (NCBI taxonomy): domain Eukaryota; kingdom Metazoa; phylum Arthropoda; class Insecta; order Hymenoptera; family Formicidae; genus Cephalotes; species Cephalotes varians. The sequence goes on from JANQDE010000029.1 coordinate 1,117,445, forward strand.
TTCGCAATATTTCGAAATATGACAACCTTTGTTTCGTAGGTCTCGAGATAAAATTCTCTTGGAGCAAATCTAATTTCTTAAATTCTCTCGAGTATCAGCATTCACCGAAACATAAAGTGAAAATAAAGTGCACGAGAGTGGAAAAGACATATCGTATTTCACGACATTGCAATAGCTTCGCAAAATTTATCTACATTTTCTTAGAGAATTATATCTTTCGAATTTTTTCATCACGACTTCTTTTCTTTTTTTACTCTCTTTATTCCAATTAAATTTCATGTTTATTGGAAGAAACTGTTTTATTTTTTAAACTAAAATACGATAAAAATATTGTATATGAAAATTGTATATAAAAATCAATGCGCGTTATTATTAAATTGTATGAGCGCAAAATTCGAATTCGAAGAACGTTCGAGTGATATTAAATATGTCCCATGAATTAAAAGAACGCACATAAAAATCTCGATTAAACAATCGAATTGCGTCTGAGATTCAATTTTTGTTGTCAATCTTTCGTTCACCCTCGTTGACACCGAAAAGAAAACGACAAGTTTACATAATAGCCCATCTTAGCATTTACGCCTTTCAAATGTCGACGTCGGCATATTTCATGCATTTTTCATCAGGTTTTTATGCAATATCGTCATGCAAACGATACAAAGCGCACGAAAGAACCAAGAGCACCGACGATATAGCTTTATATAGCAGACCGTAAAAAGCGGCTCTTCGTCAATGGATTGACAATCTATCGTGCCATTTATTCCTATTCTTTGTACCTGATGTCGCGCGCGAGGATTTTCTACCTTTATATATCGCAAAATATTTCTCTCTCCTTGTGCGTGTATACACATAGCTTGGTGTGAATGTGAAAGTCAACGACCGATTAACAGAATTGTTTTTTTTTACGATTGAAAAAATAATTCAGATTAAAACAATTGAAGCGCCAACAACTAAATCGGTTTTAATGCCCGCTTCCCGAATTGCGAATATGCATATTTTCGTCGAGAGAGATTGAAAGCAAAATTTCAGCCAACTAAAGATTTTAAATTTAAACCTGTGGTCGCCGTCGATGCATAAGATGAAATCTGTAGCCGAGTTTAAACCTCAGGGCAACTTTGGTGGCGAGATCGATTTATTTACGGGAAAACTTAGTGTCTGCGTCGACGAGATACGAAACTTACGACATAGACGAAAAGCCGAAGACTAACAAACCAAGGTTTCCAACAGTTCGAAACCCGATCTCGATAAGTGTTCACGTTGTTGATACGCGCGAACTGACGTGAGATGAAATGCGGATTTTTGTACGAGAGAGCGCACGAATCCGTGGAGCAAATCTAGGAGATATTACTGCGCCGTGTGACTTGAAAAACGCGCGCGTGTGTAGGTGTGAATCGCTTCATAACGCAGGAAATGAATATTTTCCGAAAGGAAAATATCCGGACGTGCCGGTACTTCGGCCGGGCGCCGATTAACATGCAAATGCCTCTAAATATTTGTAATCTCTCCGAAACGGTCGTAAAAGCCGCGTATAATAGAAGCGTAAAAAAACGCAAAGAATACTCGCGATATTACAATCGTGAACTGTGAACATTCCATAGGTTGATACCTATTTTTCATAAACAGACTGCTTCATTAACAGATAAATGAAGATTCTGTTATAGAATGATTTATTTTGATATGGAAAGAAATTTTTGTTGAAATATCTAAAAATTTAACTAGATACATTTAAAAATAATTTTGGACTATCAGAATAATTATGTAGAATGTTTAAATTATCAAAATAATTATGTAGGACTGGTTGCTAGAAATTAAAATTTGTTAAAATTTTTTGCAGCATTGCTCACCATGTTTAAATTTTCTACGTAATTATTTTGATGGTCCAACAAAATTATATTCAGATCTGTATCTAGCTAAATTTTTAGATATTTCAGCAAAATCGTTCTTTTTGTAATATATTACTAAATAATATATAAATATTACGGATAAATAAATTTATGTTACTCTACACATAACTTCCTATAACTTCCTTAAAAAGTGCTATTATATATTTATTATGGAAAATGCATATATATAAATAAAAGATAAAGTGCAAATAAACGATGATTTACCAAAGTATTATTCAAATAAGTAAACGAGTGTTTACGAGCTAAAAATCTCATGCTAAATATAATATACATTCATTTCGCGCGTACTCATGACTGAAGAAGAGTGAAAAAGAAAATAAGTTAAAATATGCAAATGAAAGGAAACAACGAACAGAAAGTTAGAAGTAAAGAAACTGAAAATGGAAACATGTTAGATAGTCAGGAACAAAACATGTTCTTCTTAAAATTCTTTTATCTCGCAGCGCTCTGTATCGTGCTAAAATAAGTAATAAAAATAGTATTGATGAAATAATAGCAGAAAAGAATTAATGGACGATGCAAACGGATGATCTCTTTGAAGTAACGGAAAGCAACGATTAAATAGTAAATAATTTGTTATGCATTTCTATGCATATGCAATAAGTGTGATAATTTTGTGATACTGAAAATGCAATTGGCATATTGTTAAATAAAGAATTGGTTGAAGGATAGCTGCATGTTAATTAGAATATCAATGAAACTTGGATCATTGCCCGATTTCTATTTAAATTCCGCCATCGTTTTAACGCAATCTTGTATCGCGTTGCATCTCCAATGAACTATAGCGAACGAAATAACATGCTTTTCCATTTCCTACATTCAGCTTCCCAACTCGGTATGTTCCAACTCCTGAGATTGAAAATTGCAAAATAGCGATGGTCGCCCAGCTTTTACGCGAAATCGAACGCGCGATGAAAACGAGGACGACATCGAACTAAAAAGGAAATCGCGCGACGAGGGACAACAATGGCGGTGAGGACTACAATCCCGACCTATCGTTTTCACAACCGATTAATTATTTCCACGAATCCCTTACTAAAGTTTTCCCTGCCATTTCTTCCCGAAGCCCCGTCTCAACTCTACCAACTAACACCGAGGAGTTCCTCGACAGTTTGAGACGACGTCTCGAACCATTTGCACGTTTCTTGCTTTGATCATCGATCGTTACGCCGCTCGCGAAATGAGAAAAGTCTGACGGCGTTTCTCTGACACGAAGACTACCTTTCACCGATGCAAATATTCCAAAGTTCGAATGAGACCCGCGGCTGATTTTCATAGTATGTCGATATCATGAGATTGTGAAACGATTGAGAGTGATTGAACGCTGATATTTCTACTATTACAAGTCTCTTTTGAAAAAAATTTGTCTATGTGTAAAACTCTATCTCTTCAAAACTATCTCTTTCGAGATATAACTTTAAAATTAAATAAACAAAAAAATCTCGGAGTTTCTCTAATTTTGATTAAATAAGTTTTTCTTTCTATAAGCTATTAGTATATTATTAGAGATTTTATATTGTATATTGATACACACGGAATAACGGTTTTGAAGAGTCTAAAAATTTAGATACAATCTGAAAATAATTGGATTTGGACCATCAAAATAATTATGTAGGACGCTTAAACTGATTGCAAGAATGTTAACATTTTTTGCAGCATATCAAGCGTTGTACGAAAATTATTTCGATGGTCCAACAAAATTATTTTCTGTATCTAAATTTTTATCCTTCAGCAAAACTGTTCTTCTTTATGTATATACTGTGTACACCCAATATATTCAATATTCAATAACACACACACATGCACACATATCAGCTTTGTCTAAAGGTACACGTTCTTTCGCAATCCCGTTACGCGATGCAGTATTCGCCGTAAAGTCACGTATTGTCTCGGTTACCGATCACCTGGGACTGGCACTTCTGGTTCGGACAAGTTCGAAGGCAATTTCGAAACTCCATTCTGGTGACATTCTGCCGTACGGTGCAGCGATGGTTGGATCGGCGAGCGGTATAGTTATTGGCGTCGCTCGTATTCTCGAATTACCCGATCGCTTTTACGAGGAGAAAGAGCGGGGGGAGGAGAACAAGTGCAGGCGGTGGGCGACGAAATAAATGACGTAAAGAGCGCACGGGAAATAGGTCAGGCAAAAGTAAATAAGGCAGAAATCGAGTAAATTCGAGGTGGGAAATTACTAGGCGACGAGTTACAAAGCACGGGCGCACTGACTCGCGTGCACATCGACAGTCGCGATGGGTGCGACGGGCAATGGATACCAAATACTATCGATTGTTAAAGTGCGGACAGAGAATAAATGGGCCGAAAAGCGCTCTCGGGAACTGTTAAAACACGGAATACATTCGTTACGGAGGAAGAAGTCGCGAGTGTTTGCCATGAATATTCAGAGTTGTACTTCAACCAACGTACAATGGTACTCCGTGCGGTACCGGTTCGTAATGTGCTCGGCACAACTCGTATGATGGAAAAACAGGGCTCGTCAGATATTTTCAGACATCATTTTTCGTCGGTACGTTTAAAAAAAAGCAGAAATATATTAGATAAAACAGTTTCTTTCTTTTTGTATTAAAAAACTAGTAATGATATGTTCCTAAGATAAAGAGAATAATCGATCGTCTTCTTGAGTATCAAAAGATCACGTCAAGTTACGTAATTAATAAACGATAGCATCCATTGTACAAAAATCGTAAATCCAGTTAAATGTTGCAATGCACTTACGCTAATGTCGAAGTTAAACGATCTATCTTCAGGATTTGAATGTATAGACGCCAGATAACGAGAAGTTTGCTCGCACTATTGCCATGAATGTTATACTATTCTCGTAATGACTCGTAAATATCAATTGTTAATATATGTATTGTATAATAAATTTATGTATAGTAGTTTATTTATAATAGTTATCTTTTATTCTTCTATTCTAAATAATTAACATCTACATTTCTGACATTAAACGTACACAATCTATTCCATATGAGAATCAAGTATATGTGAATTGCAAATTTTGATTCAGCAAGTCACTTCCTTCAATACTTCTTTCTCATACATATATTAATATAATCGGATATAAATACATCAAAGCATACATTTCATTCGCCCATATTCTATATTCTAGTTATAACGTTTATTTACCCTAATTTCCGTGATCGATGTCCCTTATCTAAGTTCCACGTTACTCGATTTCACCGTTCAAATGTATCTATATACGATCACCGTGGCGAATAGACGTCGTTACGAGGGGAAAACGATATTTTAGATCGAAATTGCGTGCGACTTTACCATCGGCGACAAGTGAGAAGATGCCGAGATGCGCGAACGAGAGTAAATCCTCGAGAGAAGCCCTCCCGTCGTCAGCTTGAGTCTCAAAGAGCATCGACGTGTGTACACATTGGCATCGGAGCACATCGTTTCTTGCATGCATTGCCCCTCGACAATCGGATGCACCCGCGTGCACACAGGCGCACAGTTCGATGCACCAGTCGTGCCGAGCCACGATGACGCACACTACAGCGCTACATATTTACCCAGTAGACCAAACCGCCATGTTGTATCCCACATACACATCCGGAAAGAACATATTTTAAATATTAATTCGTACAATGTTACGCAAAGAGAGATTAATTTTTTACGTCAAGCTATGTATATTTTAATTGGACTTTTATAAATGTAATTTGTAAACATTATACACGATAACATAAAATAAGCATGTCATAATTACGAACTAATTACATGCTTAAAAGAATACAAATGAATTACACGAATTCTTCGATTGGAATGCGATAATTTAATTCGTTAGAATTAATTAATTTAGCTTTATTTTATCAAAGTAAAAATGTAATTGCACGATTTTAATCACATTTAGCGAATAACAATTGGATAAACATCGCAGTTTGTTTCGTTCAATGACAATGTATAACGCTTCTATTCATACAAATAGAAAATAGATATTCAAATAGAATATAGATATTCAAAGAGTATATTTTAATAAACGTAAATCTTTTTAGAAAAATAAAAAATTTCGTTCATTTATTTTCATTTAATATTGACTTTTCAATACCTTGATAATAAACTCCACACAATTAAATTTCGATTAAGTTAAACCCCCAATTCAAATAAACAGAAAAATAATTCAAGAGAATTAATTCTTTAACAGTTCTCCGATATTAAGTAAGACTAGCTAATTGAGACGGCAGTAATATCTTTATTGGGGAAAATCCGACGCTGAAATCGCATTTCAAAGGAATGCATCGCTATTACTGCTTTCGGCACTACACCGTGACACTTCGTGTATGCGAGCGAGAAGTGAACAGAGCACTTTCTTCCTCGCTTCGTGCCTTCGTGCCGCTTAAGCTGACTTCCAGCTCGACGCCCTGGAACTAAGTTTCCCGCGAAAGAGATGGATTTACGGTGGATTCTTCCCCAACTATTTCCCTCATCCCGTTCGCCAAGAGCGAAAAATTCATTCGCGTCAAAACCCCCAAGTAATGTAGGAACGCACGAACATGGTGATATACCGCCACCAGATTTTTATCTTTAGTAACCCGAACACGTGAGCACAAAAATCAGTATTATTGGCCACTCATTAATAACGATTATCACGACGCGAATCCGACGCGAATCGCTGCACCAAGCTCGCGGTGTTTTCCGACGAAGGACATGGATCAATGATTAAATGCAGCAGCGATTAGCAGAGCGCTATTGCGATTACCATTATTATTTGTCATGCGGCGGAACGAGAACGGAGTGTCATTCGTGATGTTGAAAATATTACGGATCGATGGCGAATGAATTTCCGGCGATACGCGCGCGTAAGCGATACGCGCGTGTTTGTGTATCCTTTTGAATGAATACCAAATGGTATTACAGTGACTCAGCCAAAGCGCGATCGATGATTTTCCAAAGTTTAATTTATCGTAGCTCGCTGGTGTTGGATAATTTTTTTCGTTCGTCTATGCAGCGGACAGAGAAGGAGAAATACGAGAAGAGGAACGTCTTTACTTTTGTCAGTAAGCTCGGCGTTTGTTGACGTCACTGCCGTCTCGTTTGCAATCTTTCGTAAAAGCAAATTTATTTACGCAAAACGGTTACTCGTCGCCGATAGCAATCTTGTGAAGAGCATAGTAGAAAGAGAGAGAGAGAGGAATTTATTTTTCAAAATAGATTAGTATTTTCCTAACTTTAATTCCTAACTTTAATAGATTGGTATTTTCCTAACTTTAATTTCGACTGGGATAGTGGGCGCGATAAAATGCGGTCGATTTTCGCAAAAGCTTACGTTACGCTCCGAGTTTGACGTTGACGTTAGCGAACCGAAATTGGATAACGCTGATAACAACACTAGATAAGACTAGCTATTCGGGCTGACGGCCAGGCTGCTACGCGACATTAGCGTCCTTCAGAAATCCGGTCGAACGTGATCTGGTGCGACAACAAAAGGAGCGATTGTGCCAGTCAATCAACTTCTTGCTCATTCCGATCGAAGTCGTCGCGCGAGTTGTTCTCATCGATTCCTTTTCTACCAATGCGATTTTGTGCCTAGTGATTTCAACGCGTTATTGGCAAACTTTATCGTCAAAAGACAGGATATAAAAATGTTGGAGGATGAAAATACAAGAAAATCTAATAAAAATTGCTACATTGAAGAATTAAATTAAACTAAAGAATTAAGAATTAAACTAAAGAATTAAATTAGAAAAAAATATATAGCGAGAACAACAATCAAGCATAACAAATGCACATCAAAACATATAGCATATAAACCAGAGCTGGAATGATTTAAATCAATTGATTAAAATGAGTGATTCAAATCGCGATTTAAATCAAATGATTTTTTTACCAAAGAAATCAGTTGATTTAAATCACAAATTTGATTAAAATTTTAATTATTAATTTTCATGATAATTTAATTATGCCCAATACTGGCTGTGTTGTGCAGTAATTTTACAAAAAAAAGAAGGATATGAACATATATGGACATATTTTGTATATAATTATTGGTGTCTCCGGGATTACTATGGACTTTTTTGTTTCTTTTTTTCGGTTCTTGTTTCTTGAAATTTAGAAATGCGTTAGGAAACGAAAAGACAGCTAAGTTAGTTTTTATATTTAAGTGGATGCGTTCATCTTCGTGAATAAAAAATTATATTATGTATGTAAATTTAAGTATTTAAATATATTCATTAAAAAATAAGTTTTATTTTATTTATAAGAGTTATTGATAAAAATTAATTTAAAATTAACGATTTTCACTTTACTATTTTGAATCCTATAGTTTGAAATCACTGATTATATTCACAATAAATTAAAGTTTAGTAAACTTAGTAAAAAAAAACAACACATTTATTATTTTGTAATAAAATTTAATTATTTTCTTACTGCTAAAAATAATTAATTTAAACAATAAATCTAATTTAAATCAAGAAAATCTGATTTAAATTTAAAAAATCCAATTTTTTTATTTAAAAAAAAAATTTTTGATTTTTTTTCCAGCCCTGATATAAACAGTTTTAACCTTTACATATAATGAAAAACGGCATTTTATCCATATAAACGGGGGTATTTCGAGTCCGATCGATTTCTATCTATAAAAATTTCTCGTAACTTCCAAAGGTCCTTCACTCCTTATATTTTATTTTTTTCTAAAATAAAGTATAAACATTTATTTTACAACTTGGAAGTATATTCATGAATTTTTATAGATTTTTTAAACCACTTTAGATAGATGACGGTAATCGAACTCGATCTCCATTTATATGAAAAGTGTTAATGTACTCCGAGATATTATATATTAATTGCATACATTTTTAATTCTTTAATAATGAAATTTCGCAACAAGTAATCGCCATGTTTCATATCTTTATTAATTATTTCAGTATGACCTTCTCAGGTTAAATTAGCATTAATTATCGAGGCCGTGTATTCCGACGACGTTATTATACAAGCTCAAGCTCCTCTTACGATTCTTCATAATCGTTTTCGTCGAATTAACGACCGGAAGTATGATGCATTGTAAACATCGCGCAGATGAGAGTCAAGTCGCAAAGAAATACGAGAATAAAATGCAGTAGATAAGGGAGAGCGCATATAGCATTACCGATACTTAGATAAGAACCAGTCAGTTTAGAAGGTAGAACAAGATAACGAGTGATGCTACGTTTATTATTAACCTAAAGAAAATGTTCTAAAATTAACTAGAAATAAAATAAATGAAAAGCAGTCCTCTTTACGGATTTATCGCATTTCAAAATTTCTATTAATGATCGAATTCTGATATTTATTTTTGGCCTCTTACACTTTGCTTCTACATCTCACTATGTTCCGATCCGAATATCCATTCATGCGTAGTTGAAATAATATTTGAAGTGTACGACTCGTGACAAAAACGATACACGGAAAGATTCGTTATCGTTTCTAACAGTTTTCCGACTTTTATTTTTCTTTTTCTATTTCGAGATACACCGCTCAAGTCCGAGTGTATGCAGACACGATGCGTTTTGAAGACGTTGCGCGACGATTGCTGTGCCCAGGAAGCTGTCGCGGTAGCTTCCAAAATGGATGCGTTCGCGACGACCGTTTATTTACGCACATAATCGCGGGGGCGGCATTTTGCGTTTGTATGCAAATGGACCTTCGCGCGCGAACGATTTATTTCATGCTCCTAAACGTCTATGCCGTGAAATATGCGCGTCGCACGCGCGTGCACCAAAGTGCATTTCCGAGCGGACGCCGCTGCGACGTGCGGCGCGCGCGAGTATAAATAAATTTCGCGCGAGTTCACGTAGAGCGCGAGTTCGCGCAGAAATGTGGTCGATTCACGCGATACTCGGATTAACAGGTCGGATGAACCCCGGCAGCCGTATTTCTATCGTTAAAACGTGGGTGTACGACACGAACGTGCCGCTGAATGCGTCATCGGAATAAGGCGCGTGGAACCGAACCAAAAAATTCTACAATAAAAAGTGCATTTTCGATTAATTTCGTAGAGTCAATCGACGTTGAAACATTGCGCGGAATTGTAATGTACGTCAATGATAATCACTTGCGACGATCTCTTTGTAAAATGCTCGTTCATTTCGATACGGCATTTTGTATTTTATCCGTACCGATTATGAGCGAATAAATAATAATGAATTCATATAGCGATGTATCTTTCATACAGATTTTTGATTTACAAAACACGGGAAATACAGATGATTTATTCGTGCTCGACGGCTTATTTTGGAAATTGCGCTCATACGTATTGTATGCGTAATAGTGGCCGCCTCGTATTGAAACCGAACTATCGGATTACAATTTACTTGATTTCCGATCAACTCGATATTCTGTAAAACCGGATTACTCCGAAATACCGGCTAATCTCAGCGCGCAGCGATTATTTATGCGAGCGTTACCATAACAACGATTTATCTGAAATATTGTCAAAAAGACCGAATCGACAAAACGCGAAGCAGGCTTAAAAGACCGAATTGCGATAAGCCCAATAAAAATAATTGCCATTTAATTCGCTGCCGTATAATTCGTTTTTCGAAGGCTGTTGCGAAAAACCAGCCGGTTCGCTGATTATTAAATAATTGGATAATGGTCGCAATCTAAAATAAACGTTTTGCAAAATTTTGATTTTATCGGAAATGTACCTCGCGATAAATGCGCTTCTCGAGAAAATTGAAGGATTGATTGAAGAAAATAACAAAGTACAAGCTTATGCAACTCTAGAATAATCATAGAGCATCTTCAATATTCGAAGAAGCATTTTATTGCCTGACATCCTAGCTGTCAGACATCGCCGAGGAAACAGCCTGAGCGGGTTCGAAAGCTAATATTTCAGATTTTCAAATCCTCCTTTGAACATCGCCCGACAACCATTTCACGTTATATAAATTTATATTTCATCATTTTTGCTACCAGTATCCAGAATCCTTTCGTTTCGCCGAAGAGCACGAAAATTCTCCTGGTAATTGAATCCTCCATTCTTCTCTTTCCTTCTCTCATTGCTTAAAAGCGGTAAATCTAGCACAGAGGTAATTTCAGCCGCGGGCGATCACCCTTTGAAAATTCCCGCTTTTCGCATACTTCAAGACGTAGAAATCTGCGAAAAAAAGTTTGCCGTCGTTCCGCCTCGAGCGATCGTACCGCCGCAGTATTTTACTCCAAGCTACACGAATACGTATATCGAGTCGTCTGTGAATCGCCCCTTACGCAGGATATAAACAAACGCGTATGTAACTCGCACTCACCGCCTACGTCCGCAGAGGTCGGTGTAGCACAGGAATCCGTCCGGGCCGCGACGCTGAAAGCTCCCGCTGCCAACTTCACGTCCTATGGCCGAGTCCTTCTCCGCGCGCAGCACAACCTTATTTTCGATATGCGCGAACACACTTAAAATCACCAACCACTGCCTCCGGTCCTTCCCTCACGTCGTCACCGAGACTGTCAACCGCCGTGCAACGGCGGAGCAACAGGAGTCAGACGCGACGCACTCATTCAGATCGAATTGCAGTTTCGGCCGAGCCAAGCCGACGACGCGACGCCGCACGTCGAAGCGAGATGGAACCCCCCCTCGAACGAAAATCGGCACGAATGACGGCGGCTAAATCGACTCCGCGGTACACGCTGCCCAGCACGCGCGATCCCGAGATGCAGACGCGACGCGGCCGTCGATTTCGAGTGCGCGGACACGAACGGCGATACAGGGCCGTCCGACTGGCACAGTAGCTCGCGCGATTCTGTCGTTTACGACGCGCCACGGGCCGGCGCGCGCCGATCTCAGAGGACGCTGCGTCGCGCGCAACTTCGCGCCGTTACGCAGCTCGGCGAATCAGCGCGCGTTCCGACCGCTGACTTTCGCGGGTTCCTTTCGCGACGCGTAACTTGTCCAACGAGAGTCTTATTGCAACTACGATTTTTATTCGATTATCATTGACATTTTATTATTCACATGTATTGTTATTTATCGTACTATTGACATCTCATTATCATCGACATCTTATCGTTCACATGTACTGTCATTCATTGTACCATTGACTTACAATTTGATTATAATATAATCAAATATATCGTAATTGTGATATATTTATTTATGTGATTGAAATTTATGATATTATTTGCGCTTGAAGCGATGTTTAATCTTTCATTCGATGAAAAATTTGGATAAGAATTAATATGTGATTACCGAATACTTATATAACATACATAATTACATTAGCAACAGCTAATTTCTGTATCCCTATCTGTTTTAATTAGAAAAATATATTAGAGAGATAACAGAATAACAATTGAAAACAATGACAAAGGTACATAAAATAAATAAGAAAATATGTTGTACGTGTGGATAACATTATCAAATAAAGAGCATAAAAAGCACTTATCAAATTAACAAAAGTAATTTTTGTTAAATTAAATTTTGCAATATCCGTTAATTGTTAAAAAATATTTTTCTCAACCGTACATTTCTCATATATTTAGAATATACTGTCGAGGTCTCATACATTGTTGAAAGAACGATTTTACTGAAGTATCTAAAAATTTGACTAGCTACAGAGCTGAAAATAATTTTGTTTTGACATCAAAATTACGTAGGCTCAAATTAATTGCTAGAATATTAAAACTTTTTGCAACTTTTTGCTTGTCATCAATGCTCAAGCGTTCTACATAATTATTTTGTTCGTCCAACAAAATTATTTACAAATCTGTATGTCTAGTTAAATTTTTAGATACTTCAGTTATTTTCTCCACGTAATACTATTCAGTAGCGTCATATAAAGCTTATTTGAATTCGTGCCGATTTTAAATATGACGGCATTTTCCACGGAAAAGTTAATGTTGACTTTAATTATACACGATGAACGAAACAGGCTCATCTGATGCGTGTGTGTGTGTGTGTGTGTGTGTGTGTGTGTGTGTGTGTATGTGTATATGCGAGCGCTGTTTGAATATTTGTTTACGAGCTGCAAAGCGCAAATATTTTTGTAGTACTTTTAATGACGCTGACGTGCGTGGTCGGGCGGATTAAATTCGAGCGATTTTATATTCGACGAATGTCGAACTCGCAAAAATAATCTTGCGCGCGCAAAACACTTGATGTGCTTTAATGTATTCGATGAACGTTAACAGGAATCCGATAAATTCCAACCATGTTATAATAGTGCTATCAAATTAACTTTCGATAATACAATAAGCGAATACAGTTTACTTACAGCATAATACGCTAATACATTTGTAACGCCTATACGTGTACCCTCCTTTAATATATAAATTATGGAGGAGAGAGAGCGCGAAGAGAAATGATTTATAGCTTTACACACACAATTTCGCTGTTCGTGCCCGAAACCTCTTATCACAGGGGTCTGGTATCAGCGACGAAATGCGCACGCACTATCAATCAAGCCCTGTATTCAGACAAAAAAAAAAAAAGAAGCGTGTTGCATCTGCTCTCGGCGCAAGCCAATAAACCCCTTTTATCATCAATCAAAGCTCGCTTGTACAGAATCCATCGACCTCACTCAGTTATGCAGTTTGTGCGTACGGTCGCGCGCGATCCCTAGGCTTTATCAGTAGGCGCGGTGTCCTTGTTTTGATAAGCGCGACTCACGGCGAGATCACGCGTTTTTTGTGGGAGGGAGGCGAGGAAGGGGCGAGGGCCCGCGAATTCACGCGGCGCGTCACGCCGCGGGCGAGCGGGTTTAGCGTCCTTTTAATTACCGCTTGTAATTCCGAATAAATGCCAGTCATTGGGTTTACGGTCGTTGGTCGCGTCACCCGTGCCGTAGGCATTCGTTTAGCGAATATTGTTACCGAAATCAGATTGCGCAGCGCGCGCGCGCGGCCGATATTGTTTTCGGTAACGCTCGGGCGTGCATAATCATATTCGCGGTGTCGCGGAAAACCGCCGCGCGCGCGCGAACGTATAGCCCGTCAAATGAAATTGGCCTGACTAGGGATACGCCAAAATCGATATTCCGGGAGATCCTCGTTTGTCGTTCGTATGTACGTATATTCGGTGTCGCGATTGTCTTCCGTGGGCCTTTTCAGAATAAACGATCAGATATTTCATGCGTTATATTATTAAAGATATTATCATCAAGTTCCACAACAATAATTGGCAATTTAATAAATTATCGAAGTTTGACGTACATTTGGAAACACATATTTTCTTTTACATATTTATTTTTAATATCTGAGAGAAAAACTTTCCAATAGAGAAAATCATTTTATTTAAATGATTTATTTAAAATGCTCAAATATTCTCTTTATTATCTTTTGCTTATTTTAATCCTACTGATTTAAACAATTATTCATTTAAATAGGATTATAAAATGTAATCCTAATATATGCGCTGCAAAATAATTTTATTTATTAATTAATATATTAATTAAATCGCTATATACATACGTATTATTATAATTAACAATATGAATTAATAATCAGCGTATTATAATTATCTCACATTGTCAACACTTTGTCAACTGTTAAACTCTGCTTCAAGATAATGTTGTAAACGCGCGCGCGTTTCGTTAAATTACTTTTACAGAAAAATTAATTATAATATACCACAAAAAATAGATTGTTGCAAATATTTAGACACGACGTGAATTTGCTTTAAAAATGTCTGTTTAAGGAAAGCCTTCTCGTAATGTTGAGTGTACACACGTATGTGCGCACGAAGCAGGCACGATTGCGCTACGAGCGCACGAGCGTACACAGTTTATAAATTACCTCGTAAAAGTTGGAAGGGCGCATTCCGCGATTATTTTTGCAGGCCGCGATTCCGTGCGCCGATCGACGCGACTTGAATTTTTTATTTCGAGTTTCGAATTCATCCAACAACGCCGTTGCAATTGAGGGCGGGAGAGAGAAAGAGAGAGAGAGAGAGAGAAATGACCTCTCATTGCGCGGGGAACGGAACGATACAATAATTAACTCGACGAGAGCGGTGAATCGCAAAATAATTCAGCTTTTTATTATTACGCGGCACGAACCGAGAGTATAAAATCGTTTACTCTTTCCGATGATCACAATTGCAAAATGCCATCGGGTTAACAAAGTCTCGTCCGCTATTCAAAGCCGCGCGCTGTGTATTGTTGGACAAAAAAAGTATCGCGAATTAAAATTAAAGCTGCCCAACGTAATTTATAACTGAAACAGTGCACATAATGTTAATTGAAATTGCGAAAAGTTAGTTTTTCCCATCACTTACGCGGACGTTTCGCGAACTGACTCTCTTTTGCGCCAACGTTTTCATCCACCAAAATTATACATCTAGTAATTAAAATCTGCGACAACTCTAAAAATTCCGCACACTCGCGTTGAATCCTATCTGATCCGATCTTTGTAAACGTTCGAGAAAGCACAAATATTTTCAGAAAACATCAAACGCGGGCTTTTTATGTATTGAAACAACAATAAATTTTATTTATATATACAAGTTTATCTTTTCAAGAGGAAGTGCAGGAAATCCGTATTGCATGGAACTTTTCCATTTTATGTATTGCGAAAACTTCGAGTTGTCCTAAGGACAACTTTTTGAAGTAACGTGTCACGGAGCTCCGGAGTTCTCTGGAGAAAAGCCAGAGAGAACTCGAGCAATTACAACGAAATTATAAAAATGGAATGCTAATTTCATGGAGATTTCTGCTCCTGGCATCCGTTGGTCCAGAAAATGCGCCTTATAAAGCATTCGGTATTTCGTAATTGATCACATTATTATGTGCCATAAACTGGCGCGTTCGCGTTCCCTGCGTTATCTTTAATAGCGCGATTCAATATTCCAACTCGAGGCAGAATAAGCTTCGAGGAGAATCGCCATGCCGACGCATTATAATCCCGTAAACTACTGCAACTCGAAGGAGCATCATTTTCGTTGATATCACTTTCTGCTCCGATGTATTGTAGTCACCGGCTTATACTACAAAGTCTTGACGTGCGCCCCATTCCATAATTCATATCCGCGGTGGATGTCATGCAATGATAAAGTGATATTGTGTTGCAAATTTATATGACACTTGCCCGCCATTGGCCAACGCGTTTTAGGTAATGAGATTCACTAAGAGAGGATGTACAATTGACGCGTGAGCGGTGGTGATGTTCCTGTGATAAATAGAATAGAGTTTGGAAACTTAACTGACGATAAAGCCACGTAACTCGTCGCGTGTGGCGTGTATTTCGTTCCCAATTAATGTCGCGATCATTGTAAAATATTGAGTGTAAAATCAAATATTTTGTATAACGACCATGCGTTGTATCTGATGTAAAACGTAGCGATTTTATTATTCTTTTATTTTTTGTCGAAAAACTCGGTTGAAGTAATAAGTTAAAAATTGGCCAAACTGGATGTTTATACTAATAATGTAGTTATAAGTATTTAGTGAGGAATTTTTTACAATCTTACATTCCATTAAATTCCAAATTCCATGGAATTTGGAATTTAATGGAATGTAAGATTGTAAAAAATTCCTCACTAAATACTTATAATACATTATTAGCATAAACATCCAACTTGGCTCGTTGCCCTTTTAATTGTAATTTTAATAAATTGAAATTCTATAATTATTATATATAATTCCGACAATCCGATTTATATATTTTTTTAATAATAAAAATAACGAAATGATTAATAATGTAAAATTAATTGTGGCGCTAAAGTGGACAAAGGACAAATTGTTCATTGTCATTCTTTTCGCCACGCACTCCGATGCATTTCTCTTTTTCACCATTCCACTCTGACGCGAGCGCGAGTCGTGAACAAGATGCAATATGCAGGTTTCACGTAAAATCGCGCGTGATGTCTGCGTAATTTATGCCGCAATACGTATGTGCATATGCGAACGCGTGGCGTTGCCTGGTTATACGGAAAATAACAAATACAGTGAGAGGACTCTTGCCTATTCATCGCGTCGCGCGCGTTCTGGGAGGTATCTCGATTTCGAATTCAGTAATTATTACATTTATTAATGTCCGCTCGCGTCCAACATTAATATGCACAGAATATGCAAAATAATTATTTTATTTATCCTGTTGACTTGATAAATATTAAACCGCTCTCTGGTTACGCTTTATATAATTATTAGTTAATGCTCACTATTAAATGTTTAGTCTGACATTATTTAAAACCGCGTACCTTTCCATTCTTCTTGCAAGAAATGCAATTTTTATATCGAAATCACGGATTTAATTCAAAATGCGTTGTGTAATATCGGCATAATATTGCAATATAGACAACATATATCTTTAAAATAAATTTCTAAGTGAGGTCTTCAATCTCTCAAAATAAAATAATTAACTGAGTGAATTTAACGGAAAACGCTAGATTTATTTTCCAGTAAATTTTACAGGTATTTATATTGCCACTCAGTGATTACGTTCGAGATTACGTCGAGATTAATTAAATCGTACTTGAATCTATCGTGACGATAGAGCATTGGGTAATCCGATTTCAACTTAGTTGCCTCGGCAGCGATAGGATGGGAACAAGCGGTTCCTTTGATTCTGGTTAGCGGAATTTTGGTATATCTGTCGTATATTGATTGTACGAGTCCGACCGTGCGCAGGTCAGTTCCCGTAAGTTCTGCTTTCCCTAATTGTACTTGTTGCACTTCACCGGGTCAGATGCACACGGCTCTGGCTTTGGCATCTTGCCAAACTCTTGACAAATGACGCCGTAATACGGCATACGTCATTCCTTTCTAACTTCATGTGAAATTCACCGGAATTGCCGTTTCCGCGTCGATCTCTTTTTGTCACAAAAATTTATTAGTTTTTCGATTTTAGATCCACTAAAAGAAACGTTCATCTTGGAGTTATTTGCGAATACATTTGAATTTGTTGAATTGTTAATCCTAGAAAATATATCGATAGAAACAATTTATCTCATTTTTGTGTAATTTTATAAAAAGTTTTTGTGAAGGTCCGCAAATTTTATTAATTTAATTTGATTGTAACATGTCATTATAAACGTTACTCATTCAAATAACAGATCGAATGCGAGTTATGAACTATTTATATCCGAAGTACGTAACGCGCAATGAGATATGAATAAATGATGCTTTCAATTAAAGACTAATTTAACAGTCGGCCTATTGGTCTCTACGAGTGACAATGCAAATTAGAAAGGGGTTGCGAAGTTCATGCGTGAGGGTATTTGTGTATTGATGATTAAGTATCATTAAACCATACCAAAGCTCAGTAATTAGCGGTCATTATACAGAAATGCAAACTACTCTAATCGCGGTTACACGCTAATAGGAGAGCTTTACACTTGTAATTCATCACATTGTATATGCACGGGGTCATATATCACTTTTGACAAATACATGCCAAATATTTTTCTCGAGAATTAATGATGAAATGAAATTCTAGATTCTAGATGAATTTAAATAATAAAAGAGCAACCTATTGGAAATAAAAAAATTGGTTCTCCAATCATTTCTGGCGTAATTCGGAAGATTTTATGACAGGTATGTTAAATTTCAGTTACTTGATACGTTTTTTCTTATTAATCAGTACCACGGTCAATTGTCGCACATTTGCGAGGTGAATAATACGCAATACTGAAGATCCAAGTTGACAATTGATACACATATATGCAATCTCACGTCGCAAATGCACATTCGGGGAATGGGATAGATCTTGTTTGCCTGCGTGTCAAAGATACCTATTATTGTCGATCCTTATTTGCATGGTCAATAACGTGAGGAAATCTGCTGCAGCCCCTTTCCGCCCAGGAATTGCGAAGAGGATTTGCGCTACATTCGATGCCAGAGGGACCGCCGTACCGAGGAGGCTTTTCAGGAGCGCACCGATAAATCAGAGGCTCACTACACAACTGTGTATCGCCGTCCCAGTTCGCAATAGTACACAAATCTTTGAGAGAGAGAGAGAGAGAGAGAGAGAGAGAGAGAGAGAAAGAGAGAAAGAGAGACATTAGTACAAAATTTCGCGGCACGCAATTCCGTTAACAACGGAATGCAATTCTCGCGGCTTTCATTTCCTCCTTCGTATGGTAGCCCACGCGAAATGTGATAACGCGGTCAAGAACCTTGGTAAATTGAGTTTGAATTAGCAATTATAACCGCCGTGCAAATACGATTTGTGATAGGCTAAACATTTCTTCCATAATAATAACAGACGCATTTATCGATATATTTTCTAATTTAATGAAGAAAAAAAGAAAAAATAAAATTTGTGTGTGTGTGTGTGTGTGTGTGTGTACATATATATATATAAAATAAATTCAAAACAATGTAGCAAAACAATGTGTTTCTTATACATATTGCATATTATACTATTTGACTTGTTTATTTTAAAGTTATGCTAATGTAAGAAAAACGTATTAATCCTTTTAAAAATTATTGTTTTTTTTTTATTGAAAGAATTTTCTTAAATTGTTATTTATATAAGAACAAAGAGTTTTTAATTACAGACAATAACATGAATACGAACTCCTGACTCAAATAAGTCTCTTAATCGTTGCAATTAGATTAGCCGCTCTGCCATTTAGTACTTAATTACACTGCAATTAAATCAACTTCTATTATATATTGTAGTCTACCATTTAAATTATCTTCTGACTTCTTCTGACTTTTGCTTTTAAAGCATTATTGACATTAAAAAGTGCGATTTATTATGTTTTGTAAATAAATGTGACAAATTGCAAATTATTAGAAAAAAATAACATATTTAAGATTAAGATTTACGAATAGGCTAAACAAGTTACAGTATAAAAGCAAGGAAATTTGCAAAGCTTACAAAAAATTATTTATAAATAATTTAATTTTTATATAATTAAAACTTAAATATTTTACAAATTTAAATTTATAAATTTGCATTTACATGTATTGAATTTATTACTATTTAAGAGAAATATAAAACAACGTCATTACATTTTTCTCGTTTATATTACAACTTGACGCTGCAACAAATTGAAATTTATGGATTTACCAAGCAAATTTCGAGACATAATATTGATAAGCTATAGCGCTACAGTTTATACGTGTCAGCACTCATTGTATTGTGCGAGTTGCAAATCATAAATAAGTTATAAGGTGCATGGGTTTCTAGTTTAAAAAAGAATTGCTGATAAAATTGCTGAATCTATAGTTTAGAGTTTTACCTTTTTTCTAATCTGAAACGAATAATATTTTTTAAGATATTGATCAATACAATTTAGCATTTACAATAATTAATATTTCTATCTCAAAATTACATGGCATATTGCAGTCATATATATCCGCAGGGATACAAAGGGTTCTCGTATTTTGTGATCGTTCGTCGTATTTCATTGTTTCTTATCGTGACATTCTAACTATGAAATACGTCACCCGGGAGAATCGCTCTTGCTTATCGTACTCTCTCTTCGAGAATTATATAGGTATGCAAGGAGATGTTAATTACGTTTGTACCGACAAGATATAATTCACCGTGCAGAGATAAAATTTCATCATTCCGTTTAAACAAAGGTTCTTATTATATCATATTACTATACAATCTCTAAAATATTGACCATCCAAATATAAAAAACTGATTTTTAATTTCTTCAAAGACATCTCGGTAAAAAATTTTTCATATATATAATTACACATACAAAATTATATGTCTATATATATTTTTCTTTTCATAAATAATTTTTGTTCATATATATATATATATATATATATATATATATAAGCTACATAATGATAGAAAAAAATAAAAAATAAATAAAGAATAACTTTAATATTGTTTTTTTTATAAAATGTAAAGTTTGAAAAAATAAGAATAAATTGCTTATACACATATATATATATATATATATTTATATATATTTATATATACTCATATATATATATATTTTTTTTTTTATATAATCGTTACTTTTATATATGATTATATAGCATTCTCATTTTTCAAACATTCATCACTTTTTTATGAAAAAAACAATGCTAAAATTATTCTTTAATTATTTTTTATTTTTTTTTATCTTATTATTAGGTTGTACATATAAACGGAAATAATTTGTGAAAAGAAAAACATACACGGACATCTTGTAATTATGTATAGGTACTTATACATAAAAAATTTCTTTTTTAAACCGAAATATAATAATGATATATAAATACATATAATAAATATAATGTTATTAATTAATATTAACTTAAATTGTAAAAAACAAATTATTTAAATTGAAAAATAGTTTATAACAAAATTATGCAGTTATAGTTTCTATCATTTGCATTGTACGGAGGATGTAATTAATTTAAAATCAGAATCTTCAATTAATCTTCGACACGCGCAGTAACGAATTTTATGTCAAGTGTACACGGTTTAATTATGAATTTCAATCGAGCGAGAGAAGGTAATTATGACGAGACAAAAAAGTAGCCTGTATCCGAGCTTAACACCTGGATAATTATAATACATTGGTTCAATCGATGTGGTAATTATAACGTGAGCAAACAGGAAAATATCAGACTGTATTACGCAAAGATAAGATTATATTAGATTAATTGACAAAAATTATTGCATTACTATCAATAATAACAGATTCTTAAATTTTGAAAATACGATAAATTATGTAATAGATTAATATAGCTTTGAATTTAAATGTATGTGCAATTATTTAACTTATGTAAAATTTTACATACATAAATGTTTAAGTCTGCTTAATTAAAACATTCTTTTTTCCTAGTTTTTCGCAACATTGCCAAATATTCTTTAACAATTTCTATAAACGATAACATTCTAAAAAAGTATTGTACAAAATATATAATAGAGTTTAAACACTGCGTTTCACTAAATTCAATTGCGAAAGCAAAATGTTCTTAAATTCAATAAACTCTTGTATCAAAGAAAAAACGATCTATATGTGTGCGCTTCAAATTAGTTCTGTCTTCTTTCATTATCTCACCGAAATAATTCGCCGAAATAATAAAACCCATTTCACTAATTCTATGCTACAGATGATGCAATTTCAGAAGATTACCCAGGAATAAATGATCCGTTTTCTTCAAATCTCAATTTTAACTCCAGTTATGTTGCTTACCATTAGCAAGTTATAATTGCAACATATATAAATTTTCGTAAGATTAGAGGAAAAAAAATTTTATAACAAAGTACTTTTCAGAAATTTTTCGTACAAAATTTGAGATTTACGGAATCGTCTTTTTTTAAACAATTCAGACGTGTCGCATTGTATTAGACTGGAATTGAAAATTGGGAAAGTGATTGTGACTGAATTAATTATAATGCACAGAACTATAGAAAATCCATACAATTATCAATGATTTTGATTACATTTAAAGAGAAAGACAAATTATTTGTTTCTGACCGCAACATTTTTTCGTGTTGTTGCACGAGCTATCTGTGCAACTGGCAGAATGTTGCAATCACGCGAGGAACAAGAGGAACATATCGGGCGAGCCGGAACTGTTGCTAATCGCCGCCGAAATCTCGAATTAATGGCATGAAAGCCGCGCGCGGAATTTGGGATTGGTGGTGCACAACGCCTAACGCGGCAAAAACGTTCGCCGTCTCGTCCACCGTTCGCATACACATCGAAACGATAAATGCTACTGCGCTCTGGTGCATACGCCTCGATATGTTTTATGCAAATATCGCAGCTGCGCTGCTATATAGAGTTACCGGTAAATTCACGCATGTCATTGCGCGAGTCGCAACGGCGTCGAAAGTTCACGAGAATCATATTAAATATTATTGGACATGTATCTTACAAAAATAAAAATTTAACAGACACGTTGATGCTTGTTAAAATATAAATGGTTGGCTTTTACTCCAGAAACTCTCGTTAACTAGCGCTAGATATTTGTATAAAAAAATGACAAATAGTGATAGAACTCTAGTTATATTTTATAATGTACAATAAGAAAAATATTAATTTACGTATGATCTTATTATTTAATAGAAAAGTTTTATGATGTAAAATAAATATATCACATAATAATAATAATTTTACTGCACGTGTAATAATTTTATTGCAAGTATTTTTTATATTTAACAAGATTGTTAAGGTATAAAAAGAAAATATATACAGAAAGTAAGGTCAGTAACACTGCAAAATAAAATAGCATGTAAAATAACAAAGCAAAAATGAAATATAATAAACAAGAATTTAGAATGCAGAATAAAATTGTGAGGTCAAATTAATCGAGCTGCAACAAGTTAAAATATTTGACTGCAGTGAAAGTAGACAGCATGAAATTTTATGAATTGATGTAGCAGATAGGATAATAAGATCTGGTAACAAGTTCCAGGAAATTAATCAAAAAAGAAATTAAATAATAAAAAATTAAATAATCTATTGCAAATGTAACACTACGCAAGAAAGAAATAAGACATAATCCCGACGCTAACATATTTGCTTGCTTCTCGTTACAAATCAACGATTCTTTACGACACATTAGACTTAAAAGTTTTCTATTTTCTATCGAGAAACTCGAAAGAGAAACCGGAGCGCCATCCCCGTCTATTGATCGGTCACCGACTCCGCTCAACATGGCGGCGGGGGTGGTATTCGCACTCAGCCTGATTCTCGTCGTCGGGCATCTCCAAGAAGGACCAGGATCCCTCGCGAAGACCTTCACGTTCCCGGAATATCCGTACAAGGAGACCACCAAGAACGTAAGTCCGCCTATATAGCCTATCAAAATCCTTCCTGACGAGTGGTGAACATGCTGAAGAACGCTGATACAGGTTATGGGGAACAACTCTCATTTAGGGTGGCAGTTTACGACGCTAGGGACGGTAACGTTAACACTAAGCCGGCTTGGTACACCGACTTTCAAGCTAAACAGTTAAGAACGACCCTCGAATCTCATTTTTATACGTCGATCAATTGGCTATAAAATATCTTCGATCCAGTCTGTGTAAATAAAAAGTAAATAGTTATATTGAAAGAATTAATATAAAAAACAATTTTATGACATTTAATAGAATAGCTTTATGATGTAAAATGAATATATTATATAATAATAATAATTTTACTGCACGTGTAATAACTTTATTATACGTATACGTTTGATATTTAACAAGACTGAGTTATACAAAAAAAAAGAAAATAAGATATATGCAAAAAGTAAGGTCAGTAATACTGCAAAATAAAATACAATAAAATACAATAAAATACAATAATATATAAATAAATATAAAATTTTTCTGTAAAAAATATAAATTTAGAAATGAAAAAAACATTCGGTAACTCTCATTTATAATCAAAAAGATAAAATTGAATGTAATAATGAAGGAATCGAATGATCTCACATTAATTTGAGAAAGATTTTGTTAAAGGTCAAAGTGTATAAGAATGTACTCGAATGTAACTATATGCTAATTAATATTTACATTTGAATCACAAGTTCGTCATAATTTGACAGAGCGATCGAAAAATTCTCTTTTATCGCGCTTGATCGTCGTAGAGTAAACTGCAAAAATTATATTTGGAGCCTCTTTGCAAAAAGATTTAAAAAAATATACGTATGGTATATGTGTATTATAAAAAGATGCATTAGAAATATTACATGTAGAAATGTTAAGAATAATTTGTTCACGACATAGCGAGAAAAAAATAATAGAAAATTTGTATCCAAGAGATTCCTTGACAAATTTAATTTTATAGGCAATCTATTATTAGCATCTTAAATGTAAAGCTTATTACCAGAAACCCATTCTCACAATAGTATCTTCAAAGAAGTGAAATAAAAGAATGTTACGTGTATCTTCTTGTACGCTCGGCAAATCTTCTCTTTCAAAGATCTTTAGTGCTTTTATTTGCGCGGAGAAAAGCAGACGAAGTTATTCGTGAAGAAAATTAAAAGCGCATTCATGTGCCGCTCTGGAAGTCACATTGGCTCTAATTGGGGTTAATCTTTCGACATATACAAATCAATTGTGCTTTATCAATTGCTTTATCCCATCGCGGAATGCAAAACGCCGTTCTATCAATATTGCGTAAACTAATAGAATAATTTTCTTATGTACGAAAATAAACATTAATAAACGTTTGCATCTTCGAATTTAACCATTTACAATGTTTTATGAAAAATAATTAATCAACGCATGCGATTTATTTCAGCAAAACATGCAAGATGGAAAATTCGAAAATGCAGGATGAAAAAGCGATATTTTCGATATTGTTATCAAAATTTTTTTGTATTTAAACATTTATAACGATTAGGGAGCAATGTCAATAACCGATATTATCACAATAATTGGTAAATTCTGATGCAGGAGCTTCTCTTCAGACAATTCGAGCAGGCGTGCGAGGAGAGCGGCGCTTGCAAGATGCTATCGCAACATAGGAGCGACAGCGTCGCCAAAACACGATGCATCCGGGAATGCGTGTCGCCGTCTTGTTACAAGGAGATCTATTTATTCGATCAGGTACAGGTAGCGGAATACCAATTCCGTTAATTGCGTTTGGTTACTATGTCGCTTTACATGCTAGACATCTAGTACGTACAATTTCGTGCGGACTGCACAGTAACGAACGATGAACACATTTCAGTTGGAGGAGGGCGAGATTGACGTGAGATTAAATTCCTTCAAGGGTTGCTTCATGCAGCGAAACGGTCGACCACGGAAGTAAGAAGAACGCTCCCAGAAAAAACAAATTTCTAATCGCGAGATGAACGATTAACAGGCGAGTCGTCCTTTGAGGCGTCTTGCAGTAGTCAACAAAGAACACACGCCGCGATAATAATCCGCCATTCTTCTAACAGAAACGCTTCTTGCTTAGACTTTACTATCCCGAAAGGATTAACTTGATGATGTAATATGATTACTGCATGATATGCACAATGGGAAAACACACCAAAAAAAAAAAAAAACGGAGGTAAAAATGCATATCATGCACAAAGATAAGTTAAATAATGCATATCGTGCAGTCTCGTGGAGATGAAGCGAATTCTATGAAGAATTAAATCCGAGAACAATCTTTTTCTACTTTTGTATTCGCATATTAACTACGATGTTGCAATGTTGATGATACTACACAAAATAAGCGAATAAAATTGTTGGCTGCACTAATAATCTTGAATCACTACCACTTTTATATATTGCTATATTAAAAATAAAGACATTCTTTGAATAGTATTATATAATTCAGTATATGATAACATGCACGTTATTCGAATGGAATTTTATTGTATAAGGAATGAGAGACTTAAAATATTATACTCATTATTGTTTTATTTTTGAAGAAAAAAAAGTTGAAAGGACCAATTTTTTATAGAAAACAAATTATGTGAATTATTGAATAGAAAATTTAGTATCTCGAAAAAATTATAAACTACTTATGCTGTAATATAATACATGTAACATTATTTACAAAGTTGTTATTATTCACTCAAATTGTTACAATTAAAACAAAAATATAAAAATGTAAAAAATATATGAAACAATGTACGACATTGATTAATTTTGCAAAGTGCTTAATTTATTCCACAATTTTCACAGCAATATTATCATACGTTGCAAAACCCGATAAGCGTCTTTCAAATTTCTATTAATGATTACAGAATATTCTTTAAAATAATTCAAAACTTGATTATAGAAAAGTATCTCTTTTATACACATTCTATAGTATATAATTAATAACTTGTCTTGTGCTAATAAAGCGACAAAATTGGCGAAATATGCATTTAGAACGCAGCAATACATTCCGCGCAATCAGAAGCTGAATAAAGCTAAATT
Organism: Cephalotes varians; assembly: GCA_037157785.1. Taxonomy (NCBI): domain Eukaryota; kingdom Metazoa; phylum Arthropoda; class Insecta; order Hymenoptera; family Formicidae; genus Cephalotes; species Cephalotes varians. The sequence continues at coordinate 1,144,036 of JANQDE010000029.1, forward strand.
ATTCTCAACTATGATAATGAATACGATGATGCAGTCTTTGCATTTATTATTCGTGAAAAGATAGGTCGCAAGTTGTTAACTTACGGATTTTCAAGACTTGTAAAGTTTATTCCGTCATAAAGTAAAGAGGGAATTAAAATTCATAAGGACAATCAATTAATGCGTTCGGTTTATTTGATTGTACTATTAAAATCGTAAGAGAGGTAAGTTATTGAAATATTTAATGTTCTGATATTTTAAGTTACGTTTAAAAAGAAATAAAAAATAATAATTGTAAGGAATTTGTATTGCAACGTGTATTATAAAAATTATTATTAGCATACATCGGAATTCGCTCGGCCTCATCTCATTCATCGCATATATTTTGTTTGATAATTGTCTTATATTGAAGCTTTATTTATTTATGAGTATTACAGACGCATGCTGAAAATATAGATAAAACTTACTGGCAATATTAAAATCAATAGAACTGTTTAAATTTATTAAATATATTTTTTGGAAACAAATATAACGAATTTACTACAACGTAAAACTTAATAACATTTATTTCATATTATAATTTTGTGTAATACCTAATCTAATTGTGTGATATCTCGTGTGACATATAAGCATTATGTATTATGATAGCAATAATGCCGATTTGAAAAGACATGCAACAAGTAATAAGTGTAATAAATAATAAGTAATTTTTGTTGTTGTAAAATGCATGTAAATCATTGTGAATATGAAAAGATATATGGCAGAACTACATTGTTGAAACTCAACTACAGACTTTGAAATGACATAGAATTAATCATCGGCATTCAGCTAAAAAGTTTAAAATAATGTAAAGTAACTACGTTACCGATATCGAATCTGTTAATTAGAAACATTACGTAATAATTTTCAATCATTTTAATCGGTCATGGCTACAAGAGAACATGTTATTGTATATGCATATCGAATATGCATATTTTCATACGTAATTTCATGTTGAAAAGAAATTTATAATTTTATTATATGATGTATTTCTCTTCAATTTTATAATGCAGTTTCTTATAATGTTACATATAATGTAAAATAAATTGTATAAAAAATAAAATACAAATGCGTATGTACAAAAACGTATAAAAAAAAAAAGACGATCGTCGATCGAAATCGAAGGGATAATAGAGGCCTTCTACAAAGATCACATTTCAAAAAACCTTTTTCGTTAGATACTTTAAAAGAGAACACGTCTCGCATTACTAGCAAAAATCATAGAATAAGCGACGAGAAAAAAAATCTGTCGGAGAATTTAAATTTTATAACTTATTATTCTTATTACAATGTTGCGCGTCCATTTATCTATATTATCGGTTAAACGTCCCGTCTTGCGGAAAACTTGCTATCTTTTTCAGAAAATTATGCCCTTGGAGAATCTTTTTAAATTATTCAAAAATTTTACGAAGAAGATCGTATCCACTAAATTAATCACTTCACCCATGATATAATCACTTAGACGGATACCAATGATTACAAAACATGTAACATTGAGTCGCGAAAAACAAGAAAATTATGTACATATCAAAAATTAATCTTAAAAAGAAAATTGAATTGTTAACCGATTTGTGAATGTTTATCGATCAAGTTGTTTCTGTCATCCGATCTATGTGTTTCGTATACATTACATGTTTATTATGAATTTATATCGATGTGTGCGTGTCCAAATCTATGTACATACGTAAACTGCATATGGAAAAAATGATTTGGCCGTAAAGTCAGTGATGCAATTGCCGCGACACATTAAAGAACATATTAACATGAAAATATTTGTCAGTAATTGTCCATTGTTATTCATCGTTCGAAACTTCTTTTCTCTCGATGAATATCATTACATGAATATCATTATGACAACGTTCTAAACTATTTTATCGTTTAATTCTTCTCAAAAGAGCTTGCTCGGATTAAAGGATAAACAACAATTTTCATGTAAAGATAAATCTCGACAATCGAGCGTGATTCCGAGATTCCTTTTTCTTACTAGCAATCATTAAACAACAAATTCTAAAATGTTCTGTAGTTTAATATTTTTCAAAAAACATATCTTGCATTAATCATTGTATGATATTGCCGACATAAGGATATTCATTTCTTGTCACGCGTTGAAATTCAAAGATTCACATTAATTTTGAAATAATATTAATATTTACTATATATACATGTACAGCTGACATAATTTTAAATTTTAGCACTACATGTATTTTATTATCAGTTTAGCATTACATTGTATAATGAGATATAAAGTTATAATAAACAAGTTAGGCAGTTAGCACAAACAATAAAGTACACGTCAATATTTATATTTTAACAAGAAGATTTTCGTTCCATGTATTTCGTTGACCTTCTATAAGAAATATCTGTAAGGAAATGCTTCTTCAAGAGAGATTCAGTGTTAAATAGTCCGTGATAGAGAATACATTTAAGGAAAATGGATCCAAGAATATGGATTAGAGAATACATGCTCTAATATTATATAAGTACTACTGCATAAGCAAACTTGTTTTTGATATAGTTGCTTCAATTATTATTTTATCACACGTACAAATATCTAATGAGATTATATATATATATATATATATATATATATATATATATATATATATATATGTATATGTATATATAACATCGAATAGCCGAAAGTCGAAACGTCTTTGGTTTTAAATTTTCTATTATTGTTTATATTAATAAACTTTTAACCTTGTATGATAACCATTTGATGCTCGTTTGTTGATCTTCTTATTTCTCATTTCTTTGCATAATACGAGCCATATTTAACTTCATTTATTTATTTAATATTTTTAATAATATTTTCTTATACGATAGAATTATATTCGAACATAAAAAGTATTTGAAAATTAACAATGCAAGCATAATTGGATAGTTCTATAGTAATATTACTATAGAAAATATTGATCTCTTTTTATAATCTAATCTTTTTCATAACCTAATTTATGTAGCTATATATTTTCTATTATTAAATTGTTTAAATTATATTATTTAAAGTATGTTAAATTATTTAAATTATACATATATAAATGCAGACCAGATCTATCATCTGATATCCCATTACAACGAAACATCCTGACATCGCCATCTACACGACAGGGGGAAGAAGCTTCACATACTAGTTCCGGGTAATTATTTGCTTTGTTTATATTGTCAAACTCGTAATATCAAATTATACCCAATTTAAGGCATTTTTAATCATTTCCATCGCCGTTCCTATTCAATATGTCGTTAATTCAACAATGAACTATAACTGTAATATCATTAAACAATTTAATTTCAACAAGTTAACTCAAGAAATGTATTAAATTTGATTCACATTTAGTTTTTTATTTACTAAATGCATTGTCTTTAAGATTTATTTATATAAATCAGGTATTACAATAAAAAAAATATACAAATATAGAAAAAAATAGAAAAAAAATAGAAATATCTTATTTAGGAAAAAGCAATTAAATTTTCGAGCACTTTAAAGTTTCGTATTAATGTTCTTTAGTTTGAGAGAGTAAATCTAACATATTAGTTAAGGAAAGTTTCTGTTATAATGTGATATATTATTTTATTATAATAATTATATATTATATTAATTATTTTATTATATTAATAAATAAGAACAAAAATTTAATATAATAAAATTATTGAATCAAACGTACGTAGAGATGAAATATCTTGATTCGGCAAACTTAATTTGCAGAGTCGAAAACGGAGCCGAAATGTTTATATATTTCATAGATTAATTCATGTATTACGCACGAGCCTTTGTGTTCTTACTCTCATTTGTCCATTTTTTATGTTTTGGGGTTATATTACGTATATTAATATTGAATAAAATCAAGATAAGACGATAATACTTGTTTCACTAGGCTCTTCTTTTAATAGCGAGACGATGTTGCCACTTGTGAGTTAATTCTCTGTACCAATCCACGAGAGATTTTATACCTATTACCGATCTATAGATGTTTGCATATAGATTACTGCAATATGCACACATATGCACACAATTATTTTGTTAGTCATCATTACAATAACAGATATGATCGATGCTTTTCTAAAGCATTCCATGTCAGTCAGGTGATCCAGATTGGATTTTCCGTTTGATACTTTGATTATAAAGAGAAACGTAAAAAAAAGAGAGAATAAAGTTTATAAGATGACGAGTCACTAATTTTTCTAAACTAATAAGAAATGACAAGCTGCTGCTGTAACTATTAAAAAGTTTTAGGCAATACTAAATAATCTGTCTTAGTTCGATTTTAATCCATTCAGGATCGCGTTTCTTTTTTAATTTTTATTCGAAATAATTTTAAATAATAATACATTAAAAGTCTGTTTTTGTGTGGTACACTTGAAAATAATCAATTATACAGAGCTCCACATTACTCTCTTTACATACAAATTTAGATCTTTTTTTCGATCTTATATACAAACCATGTATTTTTTGCTGGATGATTTTATCTTTTTCAATATAAGAAGTAAAGTCTAGCTATTAGCTGTAAGAAAAATGTTTCAAATTCTATTAAATGATTATATAAATAAATGTGCGATCCTAAAAAATTGAAAATTGCAAGTATGATGAAAATGGATGATGACACACATTAAAATATAGAACCTAAAATCCTGATTAAAACGGTATTTTATTTCTTAAAAAATATTTATCCATTCTCGAAAGTTACTATATTCGAGTTACTACACGTATAGTATGCTTGAAACGATTAATCTGTCCAAAATAATATAATTATATATATTATAATATATTATAATATTAATTTAATATAATATAATAATAATAATATAACGTAATAAGAATGTAATAATGTATTTCAGATCCACTCATACATAACTTTTTGGTGTTCGCGTATAAGGAATGACATAATTACAGTAAATACTTTCACTCTTCTTAGAAAATCATAATGTAGTATTCAAAAGGTTCAATATCATATTAAGATTTTTTTATTTTACGTATTAAAAAATTTTTATTAAATGAATAAAGAAACAATGATTGAAGGATAAATTCATAAAATTAGAAAAAAATAATTAATAATTTTTATTTTATTTATAAATATGTTTTAATTTTAATTGTATATTTATAAGTAGTTGTTTTAATAATTTTATTTTTTAAAATTAAAAATAATATTTTTAATTTTAAAGCAATTTTGATTTTAAAGCAATAAATATATTTTTATATATATTTTTTTTATTGAGATAAAATATTACAATCATAATGATATAGATGTTTATCACGAAAAATTAACCTTCTTGTTTGTAAAAAAAGTACATTTTTCACTTAACTTCTCGTCCTACTGTTGAAAATTATCTTACTCGCATATAAGAACAAGAAAATTCAAATGTATCCTTAAAGAAATCTAAATTTCAAAAATTCTAATTTAAATGTTTCTAACTTTAAAGAACGAGCAAAACTTTAATAAACCTGAAAAAATGGATTTGTTATTTTTACGTTATTATAATAATTTTTAAAAAATCAACAATCCTTAAAGTTGTCTTCGATCCTTATCCAACAAAAGAGTTTTTAATATATTATTCATAAATACGTAATTGTGATATATAATGCATTTTTGATGTATTAAGACATGTTTATAATAACAATTTTTATAGTTACTAAATATTACGAAATACAATTCAATTAAAGAAAATATAATATACACACACATATACAGAAATATCGTATGTCCTATGATACAAGCGTAATAAACAAGATATTTAACCTTTAAAAGTTTCATTTCATTTTGAAAACGTGCTTTTGCGTGCTTAATTATTTTTAAACTGCGAAGAGTAACTCAACATTTTACATTTCTTTTTATTTCAAATAAATTTTCTTCTTTGTTGGCAATCTTTTTTATGTGAGATATTTTAAAATGAGTAAAATTTATATGAATATGTTTTTTGGTTTACTTAAATTTTACTTTAATAGTAAATGCAAATTTTTTACTTCGTGATGTGTATACTCGACATTAAACAAAAAAGATACCTTTTCATGACAAATACACTCGATATATATCGAAAGGGCAATTAAAAATACAGCATAGAACACGATAATCACTGATATAGATAAAAAAATTAATTTACTGCTAAACAATATTACGGTTTCTCACAAACTTCATAAAAATCAGATAGATCAACGAGAGAAAAACATAATAAAACGTTCTGAAAAACTGATAAGAAAAGTAGAAGCTGATGAAAATATTATTTGACAATGAGTACCGGCGATCCTAATGAGTCATTATTCATTTTTTTATATTAGATGGAACGAATCTGAAAATTTAACGTTAACTTTCCACCATATAATTTACATTACGTTAAAGACAATTTATTTATTAAATTATTTATATAAAACAAAAATTTATAATTTAAAATTTGCGGCCTCGCAAAATATTGATCTTTCCCCTGGGATATTCTATACAATCATAAATTTTATACTTTTTAAATTTATATCACATGCAGACCTGTACCTGGTACTTCAACGGGCGGAGCAACAGGTGATTCCTCTGAAATTACGCCAACAGAACAAACTGAAGGACGAATATCTATTTCGACACAGAGACATGAACCAAGCATTTTGACAGGAAACCGTAGAAGCTTGTCATTTAAAGGAAGGGAAGAAACAACATCCAGTGACGAGTAATTATGCATTTTGCTTAAATTACACATATAACTAAATCCAATTAAAGAAGTTAATTAAATTATTAAATATTAATTATTTTATAGCATTTCGTAATTTTTAATTGATTCATTATCATATTCCATTTTTTTAATAATATATAAATACAGACCACCAATTGTATATCTATAGGTAGTTGTTTTAATGTTTTAATAATTTTATTTTTTCATATTAAGAGCACTCCCAATTAAACGTTCATTTATATCTCTGTTTTTTATTTTCCACATACACAATAATAAAAACCTATTCCAAAATAAGAGAAAATATTTACATAAGTGTAGGAAAATTTTATATATCGAATAAATGCTAGCATACCTACATTCAGAAAGTTACTATTTACATTTCTTGTAAGCTTTAAAATTATAAACTCAGATATTTATAATTTCTTATATATTAACTAAATGTGAAATACTTTTGTTTTTATTATATACTTAGTATCGTGCAACGAAATAATCTAGGTGATAACAGAAAACTATAATTTAAAAAACTTTTTTATTTTTTATATTGTTTTGTATTTGTTTATTTGTATTTTTTTTCAAAAAAGAATTTTTCATTCTGTGTAAGGAAAGCGAAGAAAATAGAAAAAAAAAAAATATGTTCGATAATACAAGCCATTACAGCATCTTTTTAATCTTCTTTATAATTTAATATGATTTCTGTAATTTTTATTCAATATGAAATACATTTTACAAATAAATTTTATTAAATGTGTTGCATCTTAACAAATACAAGAAATGCAAAAGTATTATAAGTTTTATTAAATTTGTACCGTATTAATGTTCACCCCACGTGTGATGACAAATTATTTAAAATTGACGATGCTGCACTACGCATAATCTTTGATACAAAACAAAATTTATAACTCTTTATGGAATTATAAATTTCAGGAGTGTCCAAAACCAGGAACAAAAGCTAGAACCACAAAAATTTCAAAGAGGAGAGACATCATTAGATATTAATATATTTGACGAAATGAGCATTCCAGACAGCGAAGAAATCGAAGATTTGGAGAAAACTTATAATGAAACAACATTTGAGTGAGTAATAACAGATACTTTCCTAATAAAGCTATTTACTTTCCTTATGTTAGAATGCATAAACAAATATGAGAATTAATAGAAATATTAACTTTCCAATATAAAGATAGTAAATATGTCGATCAGGGAATTCACCATCAATGGCCTTGACATATGTTGCCTGGTAAAATAATATTTTTCGGAATAAAATTTGTTGTAGTTTTTAAGAAGCTTGTAATATCATATTTGACGATCAATATAGTTTGTAATAACTGTAAACTGTCTTCAATGTTATAAATTTAATGTCCGACAGTATTCAGCGCATAGTCGAACTGAAAAATTTTAATTTACGTATAAACATTATTAGACAATCAAGTCTCTGTCTTGACTGTTTTTCGTCCGTTCTTTACTTAATTATATGTTATGAAAGTGATTATGACCCTGAATAAACTTCCAAAGATTATAGCCAGCAGTCATTATTCATTAAAAAATTATAACAAAATAAATTTCATTAATAACGTACAATTAGATGTTTCGCATTATAAACAGAAGCAGTATGGGGAGGATTTTGCTTTGCGTTATAAAGTATTTGCGTGGAGTCGATAGGTTATGCCCTCCATTTTTGGGGGAATGCTCCATCACCGCAAGACTAGGCAAACTGATTTAGATTTAGGTTTAGGAATTTTGCTTCTCATAGAAAGTTGTAAACCTATTTGAAAATACTCATAAAAGATGTATGATTATAGACATTTCTAGTAGGTGCATAGAGCGGATGAGAAACTGAATATAAACTGAGAGACTCAGCAACTTGTTAAATTATGCGACTTAATTTCCATTTATTATTTACCTTTATTTATGTGATCACATTTACCACTGATCAGTTAAAGACTAAAGAGATAAATTCTGGTTTAAGAGTAAAAATAGATATAAAGTTTAAATAAATTACAAACATAAATATTAAAATATTAATAACATCTATACTGAAATTATATTTGAATCTTGAAATAGTTTCAGTTTAATAACCAAGTAACGTACATGGTTGTAATTTAAAGTATTAATTATTTTATAGCATTTTGTAATTTTTAATTGATTCATCATCATATTCTATTTCTTTAATGATATATAAATACAGAATAGCGAGTACTACGAGTTCATCGAAAGATGAGCCACCAAAACAAAGTGGAGAAAAACTCCAAAGCACTTCACCCGGAAAACAACTGAAAGGAAAGACAGGAAAACCAGACAGTAGTGACAAGTAATTATTCGCTTTGCTTACACTACATAACTAATTAAATCTCAATAAAGAAGTTAAATACTCTAATATTCTAACAATCTAAAAATTACAAACATAAATGTTAAAATCTTGATAATATCTATACGAGACTATATTTGAATCTTGGAAATAGTTTCAATTTAATAATCGAGTAACGTGCATGATTGTAATTTAAAGCATTAATTATTTTATAGCATTTTGTAATTATTAATTAATTCATCATAACATTTTATTTTTTTAATGACATATAAATACAGACCACTGAGCACAACGAGTTCAACGGGAAAAGATGAGATTGTGCCACCAGAACAAAGTGGAGAAAAACTGCAAAGCACTTCGCTCGAGAAACAATCATTGAAACGAAAGAAGGAAACATCAAGCAGTGATTCGAGTAATTATTCGTTTTATTTACATCACGCAACATAAAGATAAATCTTATAAGTTAGACAGATTATCTGATAATGGGTGTAATCCTCTTGTCCTAGTCTCGTAAAACGGATTAAATTGAAGAAAAGTATTTTGTCGTGATGTGTAATTTTGTTTAAATTTAATAAAAAATTAATTAATGGATGTTTGCAAGTAAAATTACATTTTATATATTTTATTAAATCTTAAAAGAATGACAGACGAGTTGATAACCGAATTAAAAGTATGAACGAATTGTTTTATATAACTACATCAAAGTTTTTTCATATTTAACATTTAATATTTAACATACACACAGATTAAAAAACATAATTTTCAAACATAATTAATTTTGTGAGTTCGCATTCAACTCATACAGCACTGAAATTTTTCATAGATATCTCAGAAATATTGCAGACATATTTCACAACTTTTATGAACTAAAAAGTGAAACATTCCATAAAAATCGCGAAATATTTCTGAGACAGCTCTGTAATAGCAAAATGTCTTCTTGTACTTGAAATTTTATTAAAAGATTGCTGAACGGTTACCGGGAAAAATCTGCAATTTTTCTAAAGTATTATCAAAAGATTTTTGAAATAGCTGATCAGAGCTCTGAATTTTAATCAAACTAAATAAACGAAATTATTCAAAATACATTTTTATTTACTTTCATCTTGTAGTCTAAGAACTCCCGCACACACATTTCCTTAAGCAATAAGAGCAAATCAATATTTTTAATTTGCTTCTACTTACATTATTGTCTTACATTCTCGAATGTGAATTGGCCGATTCATTTATTGCCTATCCTATTGCCCGGAAAAAAATTATATATATATATATATATATATATATATATATATATATATAAACATATTTTATATATAATTATATATAATTGTATATAATTTTATATAATTATATATAAAACATTTTTTTCCGGGTTCTTACGTTTTTCTGTATGCCACAAGCTTAATTTTAAAGGCTTGACTTCAAGGAATCATCTCATTAAAAACACATATGAAAAATTTCATCGTGTTGTGCCTAGTTTATTCTATTCTGTATAGTTTTTCATTTACGATAAATGAAAAAATTCCGTCGCCTCCATCTTGTGGCAATGCCGTATTACTCAACTAAAAATTTTCAAGTTTATATTTAAGTTTACATGAAAAGTTTCAAAAACATTTCTGTTGCAATATTTCATATGACATATTGCAGATAGGTATGGGGAGGAAAGGGAAAGATATTTGACTAGAATTGGATGAAGAGAGAGAGAGAGAGTAGAGGAAAGGAGAATAGAATAGGGAGGTGGAGAATGAGATAATAAATAAGGAAAGAGATATGCAAAGAAAAGCAGAAGATAGGATTAAACAAGATATAATAGAAAATATAAAGAGATAAGCGATTATTTTGAGGATGCCCGAGTTAAAAAGGGAAAACTTAGATGAGACAGGTAAAAGAAAAGAAGTGAGGGCGTTAATAAAGCTGAGATGCGGTAATTTGGGAAAAATGAAGAAATATTGGTTGGATGAGGGACAATGGTCGTGTGTGTTCTGAGAGGAGGGAAAAGATAGAACATTGTAACAAAATAAAAGCATGATTTAGAGAAATGAGCGATAAGGGAGAGGATATTATAGAGCAGTTATGGGGAGAAAATTTAGACAGGGTTAAAGGAAAGGTACTTAAGAGGATATGTAAAGGGAGAGAAAAAAAGTTAAAAGCAAAAGAGAAAGATAGAGAAATAGGTACGGATCTAACAGAAGGAGAATAAGGAGTAAGAGTAAAGAAGTAAAATGGAGAGCGCGAGATAAGTATAGCGGTAGGATATGGATAGGTACAGAGTATGTATATAAATGTAAAATATAAATATATTTTAAGGTAGTTAAGCATTTATAAGTATAAGTTATGCATATATTGTAATAAGTTGTAAGCATAAAATATTAAATGAATTAAGTAGGATAGAGTAGGGGTTAGAAGGTAAGAATATGGATAGATGAATGGTTTAGGCAGATTTTTTATAAACCAAGTCCAAACCTCCATGACTTTGTACTATTATATATTATATATTTATATGCTGAAGGTAATAATCTATTCTATTCATATGATATATTGCAGAATTCTTTCAGAAGTTATACATGGAATGATGACAGAATAGTTATACATGAAAGATTAAAATAATTTTGAAATTTTTTTGAAAGATTTTTGCAACAATCAGTGCTATATGAGTTTATGTGATGATAGAAAAATTAATTTTTTCGATTTTAAAAATCATTTATCGTCACTTGTTAGTCTGAAACTTCATAAAATTCGTTGATTTCATACAATATTTCCAAACTATTTATATTGCAATAATGCATTCTATGAATAAATAGACACATAAGGTTATTTAAAAAAAAGAGTTTTTCAGATCGTCCATCGTCTCTCTTGCGTCAGTCTTCAGACTTTTCTTTCTAATTTATAAATAAAAATATTTGAAAAAAAATTTTTTTTATCTTTTGCAAAAAATGTGTAAGAAACATTAACAAGCGCTATGCTATTCTTATCTTTTGCTAATATTTATAAAAATGTTGGCGAATACAGAATATCACGGATACTATTCGAAAGATAGAGATCTCTGTAAAGATTATTGTTTCAAATCATTAGCTTTCAGACATTTTCATCTTTCTTGAGTATGATTTTTTATATTCATTAACAGTTTTTATTATTCGCATTTTTACATCGTCCAAAATTAAATAATGAACAATATACATTACTGAAAAAACGAAAGAAGATAATAAGTGCTCGTCTCAATGCGTCTCTATTTTAATTGCATCTATTTTATCTCATATGCTTTTAAAATTCAAATAATAATCATAAACGTAAAGTTTATAAATCTATTGTTACGTGTACAAATGCTATTGTTTTTATTGCTAGTTGATTGTTTCTTATATCCTACATTTATCTTATATATTTTACTGTTGAAAAAAAGAAATAAAGACTGAATGATAATTTAAGTACACTCTTTTATTTAATTTAAAGAATCATTATTTTATCTATTTTGTACATTAAACACACACACACAAACAAAAAAACAGAATTAATAACATAGAATTGTACAGAAACAAGACAGCTATTTGCACAAATAAAAATAATACGCGTTTATTACAATTGTTTTATTACTCCAATAAAGGAAAGACAAATTCAAGAATCAATGATTAGCTGAGTTTCTGGCAAAAGTACTTTTTCTCCAGGTTTAAAAGCAGGCATTCCAAGATAAGGACAACTGGCACATCTGAATGCATCTCCTAGATAACACTATAAACAAATAAAACATTTTTAATTAAAATTTTGTTTATAATTACATTAATAAATATGACATTCCTGATTTTCAAAAAAAAGTAATATATCATAAAATGTACATTTCCGCAAGAAGATTTAACTGTGTGTTCCGGTACAGTTTTACCACTTATTTCTTCTGCGAGTCCGCATGTACAATCTTTGCATGCTTTTCGCTTGCCCGTTGTTGCACAGACTGAAAGCATTATATCTCTTTAATTTGCAAATTCACAGATCTTTTTTGTCAAATTGTACAAAATAAGAGTGACATATGTACTTCATTTTTACAAAATGGTAATTTCACCTTTTAAGGATGATGCATCTGGCTTTACAAGATCTGACTCATCCAAAAGTTCATCTTCATCTATTAAATCTTCCTCTACCGAGTCATCTAATTTCCATACGTTAGTTTGCTTTTTTGCAAATGAAAGAGGAATACTAGAACCTATCTAAATTATTACAAAAAACTGTATATAAGGTCCTTTATTACCTTTATTATTATATACAAATAAAGAAAAAAATTTTTTACCTCAAATGATGGTTTACTCGCCGATACTCTGCAAATGTCTTCCATATCGTTATACACTTTTAGCAGAAGATTTTTACTCTCCAGATCTGTGTCCAAATTCTTCCGTTCTGGATCTTTTACTTTGAAGCCAGATAACTTTAATCTGGATATTCTTTCAGGATATGTAAGTACTGTACCTGGCTTTCTATCTTCTGACAGTGGTTCATAAATAATAAGTGAACCATCAAGTTTCAGAATTCTCAATGCTTCTGTTAAGAAATTCTCATTCATGCATGGTTGTTTAAAAATGGCAATGATGACATCAAAAATTGATGCATCATGACTTTCTAAAAATTATATACAGAACAGATTTAAAGAAAACAGATTTTACTTTTCATCATTACACATGAAAAGATCATTGCAAAAGATATACTTATATCTAATGCAATAAAAATCTCGGCAAATCAGACGAAACGTGTACGCACCCTTCTTCACATCCGACAAATTCGCAATTTGCAATTTACCAGAATCTCCAATGCGTTGCTTGATCGTAGCAATAAAATCTGCCGTGTCACTCGAAGGCACGTCATTCCCCGACACAATGAGAGCCACGTTTCCCTCGTTGACAAGAGACGTCATATTGCAATAACGATTAAAGTAACAAGCAATAAATTCTTGAGGAATCAAAACTGTAAAAAGTCCGTATGTTTTATCGAGTGAGCGAAACTGATAGAACGGCTTCTTCAGGTATCAGGCGAGTTCGTATCCTTTTAGATCCGAATTTGAAGAGGTTACCTTCGCTCGAACGTGTCCGCGTTTTAGATCCGTTCACTTGCGCCTCTGTATGCACATTGAACTATGTAGTCACGGATACTTTCGACGAGTAAATATAGCCACTGTCTTCGATTTTGTTCCGTATTACGTCCATTTGGGTCTATCGAAGGGCAAAATCAAAGTACTTCATTTCCTTTTTTTCCTTGAAATGAAAGACTGTGATTGGATGATTGTTTTTAATTCATTAGCCTCAGTCTACAATAGGTGCAGTAAGACTTAAGTCTTAAGAAATTGACCAATCACACTATAATTTGAAAAGAATAATCGATTATGATTGGTCAGTTTCTTACGGCTTAAGGCTTATTACATCTATTGTAAACCGGGGCTTAAGAGCCAATTTCACCAATGTCGATTAGACCGGTTAATTCCAATGGAATTATCCAATCGTATTCGTCTTTGATCAGAATGGAGCAATCACATTAAAAACGCTGAAAACTTATGCACACCTAATAAATTTTTGAAACGAAAATTGAACTAAACCATTTCTTTCTGAGCTAAATGCACATATATTTTAAGATACAAACACACAGTCGACACATGAAAGTTTAGATGCTGGATACGCTTTAATTTTGTACAGTTTAGTACATTCAAGCATCTTTTTTTTTTCACGAAAAAATATAGATTTTATTATATATCTTAAAACACTATTTTTTCGAGATTATCACTTTATCAGGTCACGGCAGACTTACATGATTGCTTTACTTCTGTGTACAATTTATTCATATAAAATATATGTACATATAAATAAATGATTCAATCATATTTTATATTATACAATATAACTGAATAAATATATGTATATTACAAGAACCACCGAACTTATATAAATACAGGTTGCTTCACGCTAAATGTCCATCTTGAATATTTCACTAGTTTTTCATGTTGAGAGAAAATTTTTCAGATAAGTTTCATGATTCTAAAAAATATGACAATACAAAAATCCTACACTATACACAAAATTATATATATAYAAATACTATACACAAAATTCATTGCCATGTATATTTCTTCTATGAAATTATAAAAACTTGTATTCGAACTATTACTAAAATTAATATGTAACAAAAAGAAGTAAATTGAAATATTTAAGATAGACACTCAAAATGACATAACTTGTACATTATTGTTTATGATGTTTAGAATCTCGGCATAATTGCGACAGAAGTAATAAACAGAATGCTGTAATATTTTCTATTAATAAAATTGATATTTATAAAAGCTACATTAAAAAATGATAGCCACTAATTTTTAAATATATAGCGGAGGTACTCACACTGTCGCAATTATTCCGATTGTTTCTATGTTAGATTCTATACCGCGCCGCATATTTTTCGTTTTATATATTTGATATCTTCAACAGCTCACAGAGGCATATATAACATCGTCGCAGAAATGCAAAATTGTATACACGTAAAACGTACAAAATATCTTCTCTGGCAGTCGTAGTCATATTGTACTGTGGGATTTATTACAAAATATAGGACTCGAATTCGCGAACAATTCAAACACTCGTATTTCGTACACATCTACAAAATAAGCGACGTGACAAACGTGATTTATATCGCAATACAAAACTTAATATCAAAAAATTGTTATACCCAATAGAATTAAACGAGAAATTGTAAGAGAGCCAAATTTTGTTAGAAAAATGTATAGACGAATACAAAATAATAATGCCGATACCGATACTACTGCCGCGATTAATACTAATATAGCTTAGTTTTGCCTAAAATTAACATTATCCATCACGCATTACATTCGTTTTGTAGAATATTTCCTCTTTTCGTCACTCTCAAAGCCAGAGTCTAGATCGTCGCTCTGACATTTTTTCAATGTACAACCCTTGGAATTTTGTCTGCAAGCTCCTCGCTCTACCAACAACTTCTTAATACTATCTATCAAATGTTCAAAAAAATTCGGATAGCCATCGTATCCAGGAAACACATTAACATCTATTATCGCGTACTTCCCAGTATGATTTTCAATTACAACATCTATTCCAACTAGAATAAGACCAAATATCTCTCGAATATTCTTAACAATTGAATCGAATATTTGATAATTTGGCTTCACAGTTAAAGGAATGTCTTCTTCAGACAATATAGACCACTTAGATCTACTGCAGCTTTTTGATATATCGTGCGAATTGAAGAATATTGTACTCAAGGAATTACAGTCTTCTTGGTAAAAGTTTTTAAAGCTAGGGCGCTCAACCACGTGAAAACGGTCGTCCACAACAAATACTTTATATAAAATAGCGTTATGATTAATGAAATCTTGAGCGACGCAAGGTAGTTGACAGTCTTTCAAGTCCCTTTCATTAAAGATAATCATCATCTGAAATCAAAAAGTTAAACGTGATTTTTATCAAACTCTTGATTTTTCTACATTTTGCATCTTGCGCGAAAATACCTACTTTGTGTGCGTCGCTCGAGCCATATGCAATAAGCGGCTTACAAACAAATGGATATTTAATACCACGCTTTTTTAATGTTGATGCTATTTCATGGACGTTTCTGCTCTTGATTTCTACAAAATTAGGGATAAATACATCTGGAAAAAATAAAGCATTGTTAGTTCAATTTTTTTACAGTCATATTTATGTAACTATACAAATTATAAATACATACTTTTAAACCGAATACCTTCTTGTATAAATTCGTAAGATTTACATCGATTGCTTAAGTTCCTAATATTGTCCAGAGGATCGATAATGATCAGATCTGGATGTTTGGCAATGTACTCTTGAAGTCGCGAAACAATATCTTCAGCCTGCAAAAGATATGTTGTAAAATAATTAACGATGCAAATGAATGGCTCTGAATTTCTTCCTTTTTACGTACATTTTTATCACCACTTTCTGCATGTGACTGCATATCTGTCAGCTTGTGTAAGAAAACGTGTAATGGTCCCTGCTTCTCGAAGCTTAAATTCACGTCGATCTGAAACGCACATGGAAGGTTTAAAAATATTAAAAACACTCCTCAACGTTACACTTGCAAAAATAATGCAAACAAAAATCAAATAAGAGGGACATCAATATGTATATCAAAAAAGAAAAAGCAAGAATGACTAATTGCCACAGTCATTTGGGCCCAGCAAATCCATGGATCTAAACACAGATATATATATAGACACATACTTGTAAATAATAAATAAAAATAAAAAAAGTTGAAAAACTATACTATACTATATAATTTTATTCCATCTGTACCAGAATTAGATGTCTTTCTAGAAAAAATGTGTTGCAATCAAAACCAGAAAGATATATCATATATCGTATAAATCTCTCTTCACAACATAAATTAAAGAAAATTAATTTCGCATGAGGGCCAGCGTAGGGTCAAGCGTATCATCATCTATCTTTCAAAATACTTTTCAAGACGTAGGAAATTAATGTCGCCAACGTTTCTCCTTATCGATATCGCACAAGGCGGAGACAGACACCCGCTCACCATTTTCAATCGAAACCCCTCGGAGTCGCATATGTTCGCGAAATCGGTCCAGTTGAACTTCTGCCGTTTCCTCTCGGGCACCCAGTAACCGATAACACACTTGTCGCACATCCTCGCTTCCTCGCTCGCGCTAGCCGCGCCGCGCTGGCACCGATCACGCGCGGATCGGCGCTCGATCGACGGCGCTCGTCCCTCGCGCTCGCTCGTCCCCGAAACGAGACAATCGGCAGCTCTCATCCTCGCGGCACCGCCCGGACGACTTTCCGCGAAGCCAATCTCATACTTGCGCAGCAACGTGACGGGACGAGGTTAGGTTTCTGCCCGCGTTGAGGCTCGCCGTATCTCCGCTCGTCCGATCCCTCGATAGCCGTCGTCGGGATAACGTCTTTCCAAGAATCGAAATCTTATCCTCTCGATCGCCGTCACCCCTGTCCGTCGGCCCGTTGCACGTCGCAACGTCGCAACGTCGTCGGGTCGTCGGCGTCGTCAATTCCGTTGTTTACCTTCTGACGCACACGCTGCACGTGCCGCCGGAAGTGCAATCTCTTATCGGATGTGCGCGATCGCCAGGTGAACTTGGCGAACACGCGCTTGTTCGATCGAACGACTTTTTAGCGAAATTTCTCAGCGACGATGCGCTCCGTCTTATGACCGCGAATTTTATCACGAGCGAATTTATACGGAAGCGAAAATATGCAACTTGAATTTTATTCCCTGTGTGTTGTTCAGATACGCCGTTGACTTTTCTGGGCTGTGACTCAGAGCTTCGTTTGATCACGGCTGAAAAATGTCGTAAACAACTTTCTGCGGTTTATCGTGCAAAAATTTTAAGTGTAAAGTACGATCGACGCAGGGTTAACAGATAACACTTGATCTTATCTGCAAATATATTTATACATTTATTGGATATACGATTGTTACACTGTTCCGATTGATCCTCAACTAAACAGCGACTTCGTTCTCTTAATTAATAAAATATAAAATGGAAAACTAACAGCATGTTTGCTGTTAGTTTCCCATTTTATATTTTATTAATTAAGAGAATACGCATACATATTTCTGTACGTGACTTTTCACGTTCTATCGCAATAAAAGTCATGTAAACGAAAGAATATTTCCCGTACAACACAGAACATCACAGCAATATGTATCTTGTAGCAACGTTGCAGGCAATACGAAACATTCCAAACAGTATCGCAGGAACGTACCGCAGCATATAATTTTCCGCGAATGTTGCAACGTTTGCTGAAATGTTGCGCACGGGTCGATAGCACGGCTTATCGCGACATACGCAAAAATCGTTGGAGAGGAGATCGGAGCCACCCGCGATAAGTCGAAGTGTCACCGCGTGTCGCGCCTCGTTCTAGACGCGCCCGGAACTTTCCAGGAGACTCTGCGAGAGAAACGACAATTAGAAAATCGCAGCCCCCTTCTCGCGTCCTCTCGGCACACTTACCACCGTGGAGTCGTTCAAGGACGTCAGCATGCTCCTGGTGACGAGGACCGTCGCGCTGCCGTCGCGACCCGCCGCATCGTCCTCGAACGAATCGCGCTTCCTCCTCAGGACGCGCACCTCGCCGAGGGAATACGAGCACGAGCTCGGCATGTACAGCTCACCCTCGGAATGAGACGTCTCGGGGGTCGTCCCGACCTGGGGTTAATTTGCCGATGTAATATCCGCTCATTCGAATTCTTTTTTCGCCACGAAATTTAGATTACATAATAAAATCCAATTACGACGGAATCATGTCATTATCGTTTCGTAGAACAATTTGGTTAATACGATAACGTTTGATCGCATTACTATGCTAATTTACAACGTCATTTGTAGCATGAGCATAAGTAATTTATAACATTATCATAATGAGAGAGGGGGGAGAGAAAGAGAAGAGCGGAAATTTCCTCGTATCCGCGTCGGCTTGATAATCTCAGTATTGTTATTACAAAAATTTCCCATCGTATATTTTCCTCTCCTTTTTTTTACCCAAGTATATTATACTAATTGAGAACTTCTTACTTACTCTCCTCGCGTCTGTCGAGGCGCCAGTGGTCGACCTGCAAATGCGCAGTAAAAAGATCAAACTCCAGAGTAGCGATTAAATCATTAGCGTTCTTTTTTCTAAAATTATTAACAACGTACGTATTTCTGACGCTCACCTGTCATCATGGTCCAGCAGCGCACTGCTGACGCTGGAATTAGAGCTGGACAAGACGTCTATTTTATACTCCGGTGCGCCCGTCAAATCAATCGGCTGACGCTCGTTATCGCTTCTCGCAGTTTTCTGAGATTCCGACATCTCATTTCCGTCTCTGCGGTTTTCGACCGCCGCGAACGTCATTGATTTGCGAATTTCCTCGTTCCTCTTATCCCCCATCGAATTATCCTCCTCGGCAAAGGAGATTCGCTTGTTACGCGACGCGACTTCCCGCGTGGATGACTCGCTGCTTTTCGCGCTCGGCAAGACGCGGTCTCGCGGAGGATCGCAATTGTCGTCCGCAGGACTGATCTCCTTGATCACAGCCCGTTGCGGATCGATTTTCGCTTCGCGTAGAGATCCGGCGTCTCCGACATTCGCCGACGAGCGCACGAGATCAACGTCACTCTTCGTTGGATCCTCATCGATAAACTTCGGTCTGGCCGAGCTCGCTCGCTCGTTCGTCGTCTCCGAAACTTCCGAAAGTGCGAACAGCACCTTTTTGTTCGCCGGCGTGAGGCTGTCACGCGTTTTCTCGCCTGCGATTTCTTTTACAGCTTCTCCCGATCTTCGAATATTTGATCGCGCGTCGATCATCCGATCGGTGTGTTGATCCGTATTAGCCTGCACATCGTTGGATTTATCACCTCCAAGCCTCTCGGCGTTCATATCATCTTCTTTATTTTCGGAAGCCACGATCGCGACAACCGAGTCGGCTGCTGCCATTTCGCGTTCCTCTTTTGCAGATGCGATCTTCGCGGACAAATGCGCGGAACTCTCCCCGGGATTTTCGTCGTCGTCGCTACGGATATCGGAGATTTGCTTTAACGATTCGACCTCCGAACACGAGTTTCCCTTGCTGTTGTTCTTGCCGTTATCTTTAGAGCCTCGAGCAGTCTCGAAGTGAGCCGCGGAACGAATGATTTCTCTCGTTTCCGGAACTGCAGAGACGGGCAAATATTTATCAGGGTTCCTGGAATCGTTAGACCCGCCGCCGATTCGCCCGGTGTCGGTCGTGTTACTTTTTGCTCGCAAAATTGTCTCCTCAATCGCATCCGACGTCACATTTGTCCGAGTCAAGGAACCAGTGACGTTCCGAGGAAATGTCTCCTCCTTCCTCGGATCGTTTCCATTCATGTCTTTGTCCGTTTGGTTTTTAGCGTCGTTCGAAACAATCCTCGCAACGTCCGTGCTTTCTTTCTGACCCGCGTCTCTCTTGCTATTATTCTCAGGATATCGCATGGACTCGCAACGGGTCGTAGAGCGAACGCTCTCTCTCGTCTCGCGACATTCGGAAAAATCGGAATCGAGATCTTTCGGCTCGTAGGAATTTTTGACAAATTTCCGCTCGATCTCGCACGCGTCGATTTCCGCTCGCGTTTGTCGCGCGCCTTCTTCTCGCGACGCAAACCCGTCGATCGGCGCGTTCGTTCGAGCCGAGGAATCGGGAATGTGTCGAGAAGACGTTTTCTTGTCGTTCGCGTTTCCTTGATCAGCCTGACCTTTAACGTTAGTCAGGATGTCTCTCAGAATGTCCAAAGTTTCCGTCTGACGCGCGTCGCGGATCGATTCGGCCTCGCGCAAATGATCCACGAGCCTCTGCACCGTCGCGGGCGTGACCGCCGACTCCTTCAAGGCGCTCGCGACCTTCCCTTCGACGCTCCGTTTCTCGTCCTGCAGGATGTAAGCGACGAACCGGTCCACGGCTTGGGACGCGTCCTTCCGGAAAAGCCGCGCGAAAATTCCGTCGTCCGTGTATTCTTTCTCAGACCGACGGATCTCGCGCTTCGAAAGTTTGCTCGCGGAGCACATGACGCGGGACTTCGCGTCCGCGTGATCATCCCGACGAGCGATTTCCTCGTCTCGATAACGACACGCCTGCGTCTCCGTGTGCGTGCTGGATAACGCGGGTACCAGGTTGGAAAATGTCGTCACGTCCGATCTGTCCATCGACGACGATTCAGACAAGCGCGCTTTGGCCGCCGACGGTCGCGCTTTGTCGCTGTCGCGAGATGTCCCGGGGCCGTCGCTCGCATCCGACGCGGGAAATACGCTAGATTCGACGGAGTTCTTCGAATAAATGCTGCGAGAACCGTTCTCTCTCGTGGAAGTCGATTTCATGCCCGCCGCGTTCGTTTCCAGATCTTTATCGATTTGACGTGTCTCTGAGATCGTTAGATCCTCGTTTCTCAGCTCAGTCTCCAAAATTGACGATCGAGCCGACCCGTTCAACGCGAACGGATATTCACCGTTGGTTGACAAATTTCGACAAAGTTTCTCGTCTTGCGGTACTCGTTCGTCCTCATCCGGCTTGTACATCGCGAATTCAGGGCCTGATAGTAATTCCGAAAGATTTCTGGCTACGCGAGCGACACGCTCGATCTTCCTGTCATTGGAGTACAGGATTGAATCCAAGTCGTCAAGATGCGGCCGATACAGGTCAATCTCGTTCAAATTGTCTTCCGCAGAAATTGTCTCCCGGAAAACGTCCGGACAGCCCGAGGCGAAAAATCGACGATGTATGTCCTCGCCGGCGACGTCGCACAGTCCATCTTGTTCGTTATGATTGTCGAATGTGTGCGAAAAGAGTCTATCGATCGTTCGATAAGGTCTCGGACTTTCCGCCTCTCGATAGCGCGAAGCGATATTTTCGCATCGAGGAAAAGCCGTTTTCCTTGAGGTGTCGCCGCCGGGCGCTGGCTTTGATCGATCGCTTTGCTTTTCCTCCGTCTGGATCTTATCTGCAGTGTTTTCGTCGTTTTGCAAATGGTCAGCACCGCTCCTCTTATAGAATACTGCGCCATCCTTCGTGTAACGTATCTCCGTATCACCGCCGGAGATGACTTCCTCGTTTCTCGCTTTGTTTTTCAATTTTTCATTCCTATCAGTTTCTGGAGTCTCAATCTGGACTCTAACGTCGAACTCAGCCGCTCCTTGATTCGTCGGGTTCTTCAAAGATTCGGATATTCTTTCGGCATCCTGCGGGTCGGGTTCTCGATCCTTCCTCTCTCGTCTGTAATCTCGGACTGGCCGGGATTCGATTCGTCCGTCATCTCGTCCAGCATCAGGATTCTTGACGTCTTCAAGATCCTTTTCCAACTTACCCGCAGGACTTACCGCTTCGGTCGCAGCTTCGGTGATTCGCTTCTCGATCGCTTTCCCTCTTTGTAACGTGTCCAATTTCACGCGCCGAGTCCTCGGCGATTCTGACACCTTTGGGTCATTCGTCCCATTATCCGCGTTCTGGATAACATCGTGACACAAGGTATAAGTGGCCGTGTTTGCGCGAGTCTGCGCCCGGGACGAATCCGGCGAGATGTGCACATCCTCCAGATCCTGCCTGGTCAATTCTCGATCGACGATGTGCAACGACGGTCCTATTTGGATCTCGCACGGATTCCCTCGCGCCGACAACGTTCTCCGACGATCGCGAGCACGATCGTCGCGCGCTGCCGTCTCGTTCACGATCGGGTCCCTTGACGACTCCCTCGACGACTCTCGAGCAGGCGACGCACGTCCGCGCGACCGATCATCGCTTCCATATCCCAGGGACGACCAGTCGGCACGTCGTCGCGACACTCGAAATTTCGGCGCCGACAAATCGACTCTGCGAACGGTGACACGAGGAAAATCACGTTTCTCCGAATCACGTGCGCTCGCTTTGCTGGTCGCCTCCGATAATCTCGAAAAGCACGCATCGTGAAACTTGGAAGTCACCAATTCGCGAACGTACAGCCGCTCTTCCACCTCGTCGTCCAACGGCGGCTCGTCCGAATATCTGAACGCATACGATAATATAAATTGCATAAATGATATATATTATGCAAAAAGTTATGTAAATACAAATAATAATGTAAATACCAATTATTTAAATGAAGAATTTTCAATATTATGGCTTTTATAATTTCTTCTGTGATACTGATCGCTCGACAAATTTCAGCGAAATACAATTTGAGAGTATCGTGAATATTAAATGTGTATAATTTAAATTGAGGACAACGAATACATAATTTTTGAAATCGATACTTTCGGATGACAATATATCATATGATATATACGAATATGATAAGCAAAATTTCAATTGCAGAAGAGATCTAATTTTTAAGTAAAACGAGATGAAATGTTTCTGTAAATGTTTCTTTTTTTTTTCTCAGAATACTCACGTATTTCTATTCCGTCGTGCGGAATCGAAGCTCGACGTTGCGCAAACTTCCATGAGTTGTATCTTTGCATTGTTAATAATCTTCTCGGCGTTTTCGAGCGCGATCGACGTTTCGGGACTTAAGACGGGATTGGAAGGCTGCGCTTCTACCGATCGGTTCGTGTTAAGCTGCAACGGATGACATACTTATCGTGAAACATGTAGTCGGGTGACTAAACATTAAATAAATGAAATTGTGAGAATGTTCAGTACCGTTCCCTCGTTAATAACGCGTCTCGCTCTTTTACAAGATTCCCTGTCGCCTCCGCAAGTTGTATTATTCGTGACTATCGATTTTTTAGATACGGCATTTGCAGGATGTCGATTCCCATTGTGTATTCTGATATCATTATCCTTCTTACGCGCTACATTCCCCTCGTGTTTGCAATAACACGTGCGAACGGAAGTCATCTCCTCTGGAGACGTCGTAGAACAGACTCCGTCGTTGTAGGTTTCCGGAGAGCTCGAATTTTCTCTGTAACAAGAAAAAGGAAACTCGTCTGTAATAATAAATAAATAGAATATTTTTCTCCACGTTGTCATATTGTTATTAATGTTTAAGCGAGTAAAATCTTTATCGCTGAAGAATAGTAAAATGAAAAACAATTATCACAACGGAACGTCTTCAGAAAATACGGACGCGTGTTTAATTAATTACTATCTATTGCATTAATTATTTAAATGTAATAAACTGAAGGTGAGCTTGATAACTTTTAAAGACTGGCCTTTACCAGGCGAAGAAAGTTTCCGCAAGCGGTGGTAAATAATTGAAGTCACCCGGTATGTATTTCCGACCACGTGTCATGTTAGCGAGAATGAGAAAAAATAATGTGACTGCTCTTTCTCGTGCGACACATAATAATATGTCGTACACTGAACATTAACAGCTAAATATCCGCTTGTAGCGATTTAACAATGTCCACTATACGTTTTAAAATATAAATTGGCAAGCACGTATCCTTAGACGTATATTTATCCCAATTATAAAGATCACGATTATAGACAAACAACAATAACGAGCATGATTGAAAAAAAGAATCGCGAATCATATGTGCAATTACAAATGACGTACTCTCACATTGTAGCAAAAACAAAACGTTAAATCTTCAAAGATATAACGCTCTATAATCAATATGTATATGTTACATACATATATATAGAAATAAAATATATATGTATATTATATATATATAATATATACCATAATTATAATACAATATAATAAATATAATAAAACATCTATTATAAATGAAAAATTGTTGATATTACTCGATATATTTCTACATTCAAGATTTACACTTCCGTTTGTGAAATTAGGAAATAATTTTATTTAAATAAATATAAAAACACAAAATAAACACGAGTTAATAATTTAAATACGAAAATAATTATTTTCATAGCGATCGATATCAATCGCTGTGACTTGGCTGGGGAAAACGAGAGAACGAAAGAACGTTGGCATTATGTTCGACCTGTAAAGGCGGGTTCAAGGACCGGCGATAATAAAGCTCTGAATCTCTCTCTCTCTCTCTCTCTCTCTCTCTCTCTCTCTCTCTCGTTCTCGCTCTCTCTTTGAAGCGGGGGTGGTCGCCCTCCCGTTCGTTCCAGCTCTTTCCCGACTACAACTGGAAATCAAGCAGTTCTCGCGCTACGTCGTCGAACCTTCCGCCATCCCGGCCGGCTGCAACCGACGTTTCTATAGACAACGGTATCGATCCTTAAAGGGGAGGCTCCAAATTTGCGCGCCCAGACACAACCGCGAGCACTTTCGTCTGCCGGAAGTTAGATCGCTCGAGATTCACCTCGTCCGACATCGATTCTTGTCCCTTTCGATTTGATCACTTCAGAGTTACTCCTTGAGTTACTCCGACATTTTAAGACGTAAATTTCGCGAAGAATCGATAAAAAGGGGAAAAAAAGGAACACGATGCAAGGATAATCTCCCGACTCGCTCGTAGCGTTTGACCTGTGAATAACACGCCGGCGCTTTTTGCTGCGCGACTAACTCGCGCGTGAAGCACGCGCGTTAAACACGGATGACCGTTCCTCCGTCTCGACCCCTATGCGTCATCGCGCGAAACGCGCCCTCCGGACCTCCCCCGGCGGGCGCGTCCACGAGGAAAATCGCGTTGGCATTTTTTCAAAGGAAATGTCACGCGGGGCGTGCTACAACAAAGGGGATGCGTCTCGCTCGGCAAGGACACTAATTTAGCAAAAGGCCGATGGATGCGATGACGTCAACGATCCTCTCGCCGATATACACGCGTTAGCCTCCCGAGAAGCCCTCGGCCGCTTTAACGCTTCCTCGCGCGCGTGATCAATAACGGTACGTCAAAGGTACGTAATGCACGACGTCCTTTAAAGACGATGGACCGACGTTCGATCGCGGCGTGTCAACCGAAGATTCGCGCCTTTTTCTCGTTTCGCGAATGGTCATTGACCATGAGAAATTCGCTCAGAAATACTGAAATCTTTACATCGTAAAAGGGATTTCGAAATGATGAAATGTACATTCATAGGTTAAACAAATTGTATTTGTAAATTTTGATTTTAATTGGCGCTCTCTCGAGATTTAATTGGATTCGATCGCTTCAGCCTTTAATTTTTAAAAGCGTGACTGTTTCATTTTATTTCGTTACTCTATTGTTTTCTTTCGATTTTGCGAGCAACACCCTCGCAGAGAATTTTCTAGATACGTTCGTGAATGTAAGAAATTCAATTGTCACGATCTCTACGTGGGTATGAAATTTACTGCTACATTTCGGAGCGCGGCACGTATCTAATCTTCAAAGTCTCAACGTGCACGCGGAGCGCAGCTTGTTTGCCGGGGCGGGGTGGCGAGAGGAGCCCATCCGATATCTCGCAATTTTATCTAGCACGGGATCGCAAAGGCGTGATCGTCGCCTCGCGTTAGTCACCGCGGCCGTAATTTACGCGACGCGCTATCGCACGCGGCTTTCGTCACCCTGTTACGGCAGGCTATCGCATAATAACGGTCTTCGTGCACGGTAACGGTCGAGAATGTTGACCCTTAAAGGCGAAAGATAGCTCGGACGCGACGAGAACCGCGTTGCCCGCGGAAACCGATTCTCCGTTTTGCGAGTTTCGCGAGAGAACTCAGAGAGAGAGAGACGTAAAAACTTCTTTCCTACTTTGCAAATTAGACTGACAGGCATAATTTCTGCGCATACGTCGCGCGTTTTTTTAGCGTTCCTGCACCTTTTTCTTTATACTGCCTACCCAAACACGATCGAAATCTTTCTGTCACTTCCTGTTACTTTTGCACCATCTCCGACTCTTCGAGTACAAGATTTTTTTGAAAATATTTTCTTTCATTTTTAATTGACGTCTGCCGAGGGAAAATCACATTTCCGGTCCCGTTGGATCAATCCAATTTTACCGAGATGATTCGGGAGCCGCGTCCCACGTAATTAGCCCTATCTAAGAAGTATCGATTTTATTTGCCCGGTCCTCATTCGTCGCGTGTATCGCGGGCGTTGAATAATTTACGTCTCATCCGCTTTAAGCGCGCGGAGTCATCGCGCAACGCTATACAACAGCGCGGGGAGATGGTGCCCTCCGAACCGTCTGGAACGTGCACAGATCAATATATCGCCACGTTGCGTTCCTCGTTCCGCCCTCCTTCCTTCATCCCACCCACTCCAGCTGAATATTGGCATTGATTTTCACGATTCGGGAGGGCACCCCCCTCCCCCCTCGACTGCGGACCCCGGGCGGAACATTCGGACTTAAGGTCGCTGTATACATTTTCAGTTTATATACATATGTCTTTATATACATATGTAAGACGGATTTTTCGCAAGTTTTTTCAGGAAACGCTGAAGTCCATGTGAAAGATGATCAAGTGGTACCTGAAATTTCGTCTGGTTTTCCCATATCGAGCACTTTCGTAGCGACCTTTAAATTTAGACGGCAAATATTGGCTATGAGAGTCACGCTGTCGTTTTATTCTTAGAGAAGTTAAAGTTGTCTAGTTGTCTAATAGAAACGTGACGGAAATTGATACGTCACGATCGATTTTCGCGTCTGCCGTATTTGGCGGTGTAATAAAAACGTGAGAAATGAAAGAGCAAACGTATGACGGTCTTTCTAATTTTTCGCTGTCAAACCGTTTCGACATTATCATATAACGGTTCTCGCAGAATGGATAAGTACGCCGCAATTTGACGGCGAAGGTTCGTGCGGAGGTTGCGGGAGAATAAAAGAAACACATTCGTTCACATCAACACATATATTTTGTTTTTGCTTGTTGCATACATACGATAAACAGTACAATGTTACGCGTTCCTCGAGGTATGGTATACTAGAAAATTTTTCATTATCCACTACTACAATTGCTATTCGACGTATTGTTTCGTCATATCTCTTCGACTTTGTGTATCTGCGTTAGCTATACGAGAATCGTTCAAAAAACAGAAAGAAGAGCAATAGGAGACAAACGGAACGAGTTACGAGCGTGAGAGAGTTCCTCGTTTCTTTCGCTTTCGATCGGGGAAGGACAATCGCGCGTCCCTCCGTGCGCGCCTCATCGAAGAGAGAAAAGCCGAAATTGGGGACTTTGGCCGGCTTGGTCGTCGTCGATAGCGGACGATCGGATGGAGAGCGAGGGAGTTGCGCGAGTCATCGCATTCATCGTCATCTCGTATTCCGCAACAATCTTCTTTCCTGCGCGCTCTAATTCCGCTCATCCCCCGGTCGACCGATAACGATAATGGCAGCAACAACGACAGCAAGGGGATAGACGGAGGGTAACGTCAAGCAATCTCGATAATTGACAGTTAATTCATATCGCGAAGTTTATACGACGAGGCACCGTCTCGAGAAATCTCGAGCGGGCATGAAACGATATGACTCAGAGATCTTCCCGCGGAATCATCGTCTCGGTGGGGGTCCGAGAAAGAGAGAGATAGAGAGATACAACGGATACACGTACGGAAAGTGTGACGCGATCGGACGCAGAGGATGATACGGCACGCGACGACCAAGTCCCCCCCCCCCAGAGAAAAAGAGAGATGAGGATCTCTCTCTCTCTCTCTCTCTTGTCTTCTCCGGATTTAACGCGTCCAAAGGAGAGCGTGGGCGTCGCGCGCGCGAGAAAACAGGTATCCTGCGTGAGAAAGATCGCGAGCCGCCACCGTCGAGCCTCGGTCGGGTCGTCTCCGCAGAAGACGTCATCCTCTCGACCAGAACTCGACGAGTGGCCGCCGCGTTACAGCTGTAAGAAGTATTTCCATCGAGCGCTCCCCTCGATGTCTATTTTGTCGCCGTCGGCGGCTTTTGCGCTAAGTGCATCTAGACTCGCAACGTTGACGCGTATCGTCAGGGAAATGAGCGTAATACGTGAGAAAAACTGAGGGACGCACGCACATTTATTGACAGAAGTTAAGAAACAATTAATCATATGTTCATACGTATCTGCTGTTTAATATATTTTACATTTAACTGATCAGTTAGGTGATCAGTTTAACTGATCAGATACTGACTGCACAGAGAAATAAATAAAATATATTTAACAATTTATGATATAATTGCTTTACTCCTTTCGCCAATCTAGGAGGCGAACTCTCGATGTTGCAATTTCTTTTTGCGAGTCGTGGGCATTTAAATCGCGACGAAACGCTATCATTAACACGTATCACACTGGTAACTTCATGGTACGCGATACGACGTAACAACGTTACAAATTTAGACGCACTTTAAGCGGAGACACCCGCGCGAGACGAAATATCGTCCGCCGCTAAATCGAGGGAGCGTGCCGTCGACGAGGAGGCGGAGGATATCTCGGCGGAATCCATTCGCGGCACGACGGGGCGCGACATTGTTCTTTCTCTCCTTTTCTTTTAATCCTCTATTTTTCCGAGTGCTTCGTTCCCCGCGACAACTTCCGACAACCGCTCCCCTTTCGCTTTTGTGTGATGTGTTGTGTGTGTGTGTGTGTGTGTGTGTGTGTGTATGTGTGTTTTGTGTGTACATGTGTGCCGATCTGTTTTGTACAAATATATACAAAAGGAGTCGCCCGCGCGCGCGCGCCCAAGAAAAAAAAGGGCATCCCCTTCCGCAAGAGAATCGTCGCGCGGAAGAAGATCCCCCTCGGGCGCGTCCAGCGAGTGCCTCTGCCTGCCTTTTTTCCCCTTCACTCTTTTTTTTTATTGTTTAGACATAGCGAGTATGTGGTTCCTATTTTGACGGGCGTGCCTTTTTCATCGGTGAAAATGAAAAACCAAAAGGCCCTCGACTTAAAGTCTAGCGCATAAACTTAAAGGCGAAAGTGGACGTTGTACAGTCGGACATTATCATATTACATAATCCGCATTGCGGAGTGACTGGATGGCGCAATGTGCTCACGTGTCTCACGTGACTCTACTTTTTTTCCTGTTATTTCCGCCCCGAAGACCGGACGAACACGATTGTAAGGAGTAAAACGCAACGTCGTGTGTCTTCGCGAGCGAGAAACCGAAAACAGACAAATAAAGAACAGATAGTAAACATCGTATGTCTCGCAAAAAAAACGTCTTTCGAAAAGCATGACAACATACAACCTCGCGAGAACAAAGAAGAGAGAGAGAGAGAAGAGACGAGAAAAAGAAAGAGAGAAAGGATAATAATAATTTAATAAGACAAAACGCAAAAACGAATATAGATTTTTGTACACTTAAAAAACGTTAAAAATTCTTTTAGTTATACGCTTTATTAATAATGTAGGTATGTACACATATACACAATGTACAGAAAACCCGTGCGCTGGGTCCGAATGTCCGTCGTATGTTTATTATATAATACAACGAGTGAAGAGTATAATAGGTAGAAAGAGTATACAAACGAAAGAATAGAAAAAGAGGGCGGCGATAGTCACGGAGACGATACTTGTCTCTCGCGTTAGTCATTAATTAAAATTCAAAACTCCAATCATCCAATTGGACGCGCGCGAAAACAAAATAAAGTATGGTCGCGTGCGTTTCGCGATATCAAGTCAGTGTTTTCGTTTCGAAGTGTGCGTGAAATGTGTTCCTGTACATTGTATATAGTGTATCTGTCTGCGTGTACGTTTTGTGTACGTGTGTGTCTGTATTGTCCATGCGTGTGCTGTGTGTATGTCTGTGTAAAAGAACGCGAGCAATTATGCCCGCGATACAAGAGACAATGAAGAAAGGCATATCGAGCCTAAGTACAAACCCAACCGGGCAACAAATTATCAGCATCGTCACTGCGACGTCCCAGAGTCGCGATACTGCTCCTCTAATCCACGAAAAATAATGCGCTGCTTCCATCGTGTTGATACAACCGCTCTCTACGAAATCCGTATGTACATGTGTGCAGCAGAACAATCGACTGTCAATATGCAATTTGCCAAAGACTTCTTCTCAAAACCGGTCACAAAAGATAAAATACTGTACGATACCGATCACATTATGAAAACGCGTCATTAACCTTTCGAATAAAATCAAATCGTCCACTTTCCCTCCCCCCAACCTTACCCACCCTCTCTTTCGTTTTCCCTCCCCTCCCATACCCTCTTATCAACAACTTCATGAGAATCCGTATCGCACCAGACAACGTCTTTGGCTCGAATCGTTCGTTGGCTCTCCCGCGTGTCGCCAACGAATTTTTATCACCGTTACCAAAAGCGGTGAAACCCTTCACGGTTCCAACCATATAACAGCCCCTCTGTACAAAGAGAGACAGAAAATTTGAGCCCTGATTCGACATTGAAAGAGGATGTTTTAAGTTTCTCTCTCCTTCTTGACTTTGAGCCCGGTGCCCGTAGTATCCTCGCCCAGGATGGTAGCTATCTCACCCTGCATGAAGGCCCACGGTACCTGGCTGTTCGCCAGCGGGCATTTCTCGCCACTCGGACAATAAACCTGAAATGAAAAACGAGAACGGAAACCGTTGATGAGGACTATTGAACATTTGGGAAGGGCACCAAAATGCATCCGAAATACTCACCTCCGAGCCAGCACCCTGTCTCTTTATGCTGTCTCGACTGCATGGGAAGCAGAACTTGTGATGCGGCACGCTGGGGCACTGCACGAAGTGCGTATCCTCCAGTCGTTCCTGGCACAGAGTACACTTGAGAGTCGGCGCCGTGACCGGTTCAGCGCCGGCAGCTTGAGCGACTGCGCCCTCCGAAGACGTCGTCACGGTCGTGGATGACACCTGTCTTGAACTACTGGACCGTCTGCCCGACGAGCCTGCAAATTCACACGATTTCTTTTGCGTTATTTGATGTCCCTCGTTCTTAGCTTACGAGAAGCTTGATTTTAACGTTTAAAAAATTCTTTCGATATCGCACGATTCGTCAATAAGTTTGATAAAATACAGATACAGCTAATTCATATATAAATATATGTACGATTATATCAAGATAATAGATAAAATGAAAATATGAAGATATAGAGATAAATAGAAAAATATAATACTACTGAAATTACCTGAACTGTTCGGGCTGTGCTGAGAGCCTCTAGAAGCACTGCGCTGTTGAGCGTTCGTGGCCGTCGTCGGCGGACTTCTGCTGGTGGGACTGGGATTGTTCGGCGGCTGTGGCACCGGCTCGGGCGATGTTAGATTATCAGCGACTGACATTAGGGCGGCCATCGGTGACGGGCCGTTCGCCGTGCCCTGAAAGAGAAAGCGTCACCGTCAGTTGGCAGTCTAGAATTACAAGCTTATAATGGACTCGCTCGCGTAGGCGTTCAGCAGGCCAGAAGGCGCGCAGAAACGTTGATTGTGGATATAAATATGGATCGTCGTCTATGAATGGGTCGCCGGCCAGCTGAAGCTGCGCTAGCTGCTAATTAACGTGCATTCCGTGCGTACCTGATGATGATTCGATTGCGAATTGTCGTTGGCGCCTTCCTGACTCGGCGGCGGCGGCGGTGGAGGACTCGTTCTTGGACGAAGAGGCGAGCCTCCACCGTTGGCCGCGACGTTGGCCGGTGCCAACGGTATGGATGGCCCCACGTATGCTCCTGAAAATGTATATATTGTCAAGTGTACGCTCTTTAATATATTCGACATATATATCAGCGCAAATATCCAAAATATCATGCTCTGGGAACTTTTCGAAGCGAAATTATTATTCATACAACATTTAGGAATTCATCCGAAAAAGACGCAATAATTACACAAAAAGAACGGTTTTGCTGAGGGATCTAAAATTTTGCTGGATATAGATCTAAAAATAATTTTGTTAGACCGTCAAAATAATTTTGTTGGAACTTTAAAAATAATGAGCAATGCTGCAAAAACTTTTGATGTTCTAGCAACTAGTTTGAGCATTTTATGTAATTATTTTGATAGTTCAACAAAATTGCTTTTCTGATCTGTATCCAGCTAAAATTTTAGATCTTTTAGCAAAATCGTACTTTTCGTGTAGGAAACGCGATAAGTACAAATTATGCAATATGTTTTTACTTTTTGCTATCTATTTTCAATTTGTTTACTTTACTCGTTTCCGCCTTTTTTCAAAGATACGGTTCATTTTTTTCTTTTCTTTCAAAACGCGATTACATCACTCCTTTTCAGAGCGAACTCCTAAATTATTATTTTTAACGTGCAAAGCGAAGAATAGTGACATCCCGCAACGTAATCAAATATAAACACACGTTCTCCCAGTTATTCAGCGTGGCTTCTTTTCATGCGTGTCACACTCGTTTTTTCTTTTTTCTAGCACGGGCTTTTGGGTGCGCGAAAATGAATGAATGACACGAAAGCAGGCTTGTTAGGAGTTTCCCCGAGGGTGAAACGCGAGTGATCGATACGTGGCGTAGCACGTCGGGCGGTCGTAACTTATCGCCGAGTCGAGATTGTCCTTGCCCACACACGTCCACTTTTTGCCGTGTGCAATCTGCGCGGAATGCTTCCCCCTTATAATAATCGCCTTTATAGCACAATGACTTCATTGGAAAGCAGAAATAAATGTCCGTTTTTCTGTCCGTCGCCGACGCCGATAATGCTAGCGAAACGATTACGAGGAACGAGGAAAGAATATGAGCGAATCGTTATCCGCGCACGTTAGATTACGTCAGTAACGGCGTTTCTCGAGCTCGCTCGATGGACCTTGAATCGAGATCTCCGCGAGATCCTACGTGAATCTACGGCTCGAGGAGATTCAGTACGTTAAAATACCTTCTGGTCGTTGCGAAGTTAAATATATCTGACCTTTGGCTTCTCTAAGTAGAGACGCCTGTTCCTGAAAATATTCCAGTATCAATTATAAAATTAAATGGAAATCCAAGGTAAGGTATCTTTATCGCTTTAAGATAAATTAATCTAAATCTGCAATCGCGTAATCGAAACTCAACATGGAATTTGTTCGCCTCGCGATTTTTTAACGTGAAAAACGTTATCGAGATCATTAATTTTTCAGAAGACGCCTTTATCACGTGGCACGAAAATGGAACTGATGGTTTTATCAGCTCTTATGTAAATAATAATTTAAATTTTTGATCGATGACAGCATCGTTGCTCATCGATCTCGTCTTCGTCAGAGCTTATCGCTATGTATGCCGAAAAGTCAACCTTGTTCGCGACGATTGCAAATTCGCGTCTTGTCACGAAGGCGGTGCATTTTGATAATGTTTACTCGGCGAGCCACTTAAGAGGCAGGCGATTAACACGCGGGTCGCATACGAGCACCGACTACGAAACAACGGAAACGGCGACATATCATCACGACACGGCCACGTTACCGTATTGCGTCGTATCGTCATTGGCCTTCGACACGCACCGATCGTTTACCCGACGTGTATCGCGAATCGATTACTCCTTCTAGTCGCTACGCTTTATCATATCATACGATATGCAATTTCCGTCAACGTATAATTCTCACATGCACGTCCCTCGTGCCTCTTTCGCTGCCTCCCGCGATCTGCGGACCAACAGATAACGTCGCGCAATTGGATAATTCTGATAATATTAGATTGCCGAAATGTTTGTCACACTCGTCGAAATAAAGTCGAAAGCAGAATGTCGATGAAATCGAAGAAAAATCGCTGTTCTATATTTTCTTTCTCATCTAGAGAGAAATTTTTCCATCCATCTCCTCGAAAAACTTTGATCCTCCAATTTCATTAAATACAAAACTCTCTCGATGGAAAAAAACAAATCTTTCGCATTATCCGGAAATTCGAAGCGTATAATTTCCCTTTGATATGCTACACCGAGACGAATCTTCTAAGAATTGTCAGCGCGACTTCGAAGTAGAGTGACTCGTTCTGAGAAATGTAACGCGCACAGAAAATGCATAGAAAATTAATTAGTCTTAAATCAAGACAGATAACAAAAGCAAAAATATTATAATTTTCTTAGGAAGGTTTTAGTCTTGATTTGATTGAATTTGTATCAGGGCTGGAATGATTTACATCAATTGATTAAAATCAGTAATTTAAATTGTGAATTTGATTAAAATTTTAATTGTTAATTTTCATGATGATTTAATTATGCCCAATACTGGCTGTGCTGTGCAATAATTTTATAAAAGAAAGAAGGATATAGGAACATGTATGAACATATTTTGTATATAATTATATATTGATATCTTCGAGATAGTTACGTGCTGCGACTTTTTTGTTTCTTTTTTTGATTCTTGTTTTTTGAAACTCAGAAATGCGTTAGGAAACGAAAAGATAGCTAAGTTAGTTTTTATATTTAAGCGTATGCGTTCATTTCCGTAAATAAAAAATTATGTATACAAATTTAAGTATTCAAATATATTCATAAAAAAATAAGTTTTATTTTATTCATAAGAGTTATTGATAAAAATTAATTTAAAATTAACGATTTCCATTTGACTATTTTGAATCCTAGTGTTTGAAATCACTGATTATTCACAATAAATTAAAGTTTAGTAAGCTTAGTAAAAAAATACGTTTATTATTGTAATAAAATTTATTTTCTTACTACTAAAAATAATTGACTCGAACAATAAATCTAATTTAAATAAATAAAAAAATCTGATTTTTTTTTAATCATGATTTTTCCCAGCCTTGCTGATTTGTATTGATGCGAGCGAAAGTGATACTTGCATCATATACACGACAGAGATTATCTCGATTTAAGACTAATTTTTTTTCTGTATGAACGCGATGGGCATTTTTTTCTTCACGCCGATTGTCGCACGATTCGTTCGTACGTCTCTAATCGCAGTCACGATTCGTCGCGAGAATACATACTTGCTTCAATTACGCGCATTTGGCGCGACTCCGTCTTCAACGTGTTTCCGCTCACGTACGATCGTTATTCGTCAATGAAATACATTATAAACACTCCTCGGCCATCCAGGGCTTTCGAAACTTTGGCGCCTGCCACTCCGCACCGCCCCGGAGGTCTTTATGATTACGCGTGAATAATTCGATGAATATTTGATAAGTCCAACTTCGAGACACGATATTCCGCATTTGAATTCTATGTTTAGCATATCGCGACCGGCCTGATATCGAGTCTTTTTTTTCGTCGAACGCGAGCGAGGACGGTTATTGCGGACGAGAGAGAAACGATTTGTCCACGCTTGCGGTTACCGAATCAAGCGAAATCCGAGAACAAAGTAGTTGTTTACGAGGACCTCGGTTCGTGTGTACTTTCGAAACGCACGTGTGGTGCGCTCGCAGTGACCCTGGAAAGTAACGCTGGTCGATTATATCGGTAACTCCGGAAAATTAATGTGATTAACGAGGAGAGACACAAAACGTATCGATGTCGGTCGTTAACGTTCGCCACGCGTATTCGTAATGATCGTGGACGGAATGCTAATCTGCGGATAGAACACGAATAAAATAGATATTCCGAGTTAAATCGGGGGATCGTCGTTCGAAAATCCGCTCTACAGGTATCCGCGTCACGAACGTTCGAACATCGATAACGAGCCACGCGAGCGTGCGTGGAGATCTCGGATTCTCTTTTCTCTCCGCCTCCCTATGTTCTCGCGAACACGAAACGTCATCCTCGTCCGTCAAGCGCTATTTTTAACTGCGGAGCTAAAATACGCGCGGAGCCTGTGTGTCAACACGCCTCTGTGTGCGAACCGCCTCGATACGTATACGTCGAACGCATCCTCCCCCCCCCCCCCCCGAGGAGTTGGAGGTCCGGAGGCGACAAACGGGCGAGAGGCGAGGAACGGTTCGTACGTACCGACGAGCAGCCGACTTACTGACTCATTGGAGCGAGCGAGCGGGAAGAATCATCATTCGGTCACGGCTGTTCGCGGTGACACGCAATCCCGCCGCACAGATACGCGATCCCTCCGCCCGCCCCGCGCCGATGCCCGTACCGTGACGACGTGTACGCGTGCGAGTCACCGAGGCCTCGCCTACGGCATACCGAACGGATGGGAAGGAAAGAGAGGCAGGCAGAAGGACAGATAGAGTGCCACCGGGTAGACGTGTGACTGGTACTTTTCCGTGACGGCTCCGATAGAGCGCCGAGAGGACCGTCTCTCCATCCTCGCGAGAGATCGCGCGAGGAGGAAGAGGAGCGTCGAGGCGAGCGAGACGGACGAAGGGGAAAACGCACGCACGCACGCGCGCGCGCGCGCGTTCGTGCTCCTCTCTCGCTCTCTCTCTTTCTCTCTCTCTTCCTTTCCGCAACCGCGACACATCGCATCACGCACGTAGGCGGCTTAGTCACACTCGATCAGGGCCGTGCCGAGCGTACGCTCGCGATTTATTCGGAGCGGCTTTCCGCGGCGTTACGCTCCCGACTCGGTTTCCTCGGAAACAAACTGCGCGGCGTTCACGCCGTTTCCCGGTAAAACGAACTCGTTTCTGTCCCGCCGTTTTCTTACGTTCGATTTAGCCGGGAACACGCCGCTGAAAGAGGGAACGATAAATACCGGAAGCAGATCCCAGCGAGATCTTTCGAAGAGAGACGCCGCCTTGCGCGAGGTATAAGGAAACTTGTGTTCCAAAGTGACACGATTGACGTTTGGTCTCTTCGTGTGTCAGTAACGAAGCAGCTGCGTTTCCGTGTGGTTATATATACTACATATCGACATTTTCCCAGAACCACTCTCGTTCGGAGCAAAATAATCTCAGGATTTACGCGGAATTCCAACATTTTTCAATCCTCGCTCTACGGATTTTCCTTTTATTTTACAATCCTCGTTTCCCGGATTTTCCTCTCATAATGAAATCACACGCGTCGCTCTGTAATCTCGGCCGCTTAAACAGACATTTTCCTCTATCGCCTACAAATGAAGCCTCAGTTCTCATCGCACCGTTCACTTTAACTGATAACAGAGTCTGAGATAACAAAGTCTTTAGAAAAAAAAAAACTCAATAATCTAATCGGATGCTCTCCGTCAGGTGCATCGTTGAATGTCGCTTAGAATCTAACTGCACACGGAAAGAAGATTTGCTGAAGTATCTAAAAATTTGATTAGATACAAGTTTGAAAATAATTTTGTTGGACTATCAAAATAATTATGTAGGACGCTCAAACCGCTAGAATGTCGAAACCTTTTGCTCACCATATCTTGAGTCTCCTACGTGATTACTTTTGATTCAACAAAATTATTTACAGCTCTGTATCAAAATTTTTTTAGATAGATACGTTTCTTCCCGCGTAGAATATATTTGCATAGCTATGCGTTTGGTAAAATTGGAAAGATTAACGTCGCAAAACAGATGCAGAAATATACGCATCGTTATCGGGAAAAAATTTTCAACCGGCGGTTACGCGAGTCGCACCGATAGAAAACGGCGATGAAAAAATACGTATTTACGACGTTTATGCTGCCGTTTCTGTCTGCTGAAATAAAATTTCATTATTTTCAATGACTCACAGTTAAAACGCACGAGCCTAGGCAATGATTCAAATAGAATCGTCTCGAACGTTTCCTCTTCGATTGTGCGGCAATAAACATCTCTCCGTAAATCACGTGAAGATTGGAATCTTCGTCCCAGAAAAAGTTGAAGAAGTGATCGAACTAATCTTATCGCTTACAAAGTTTCACCCTTTAGCCCCCTTTTATCTCTCGAGTGTGTAAACATTGTTAATTTCTACACCGAGAATTATCTTGTTACGTTTGCGAGATATCTCGAGTCAGAAACACTTGAAGTCACGCTGAGAAATCAAGCGCGAGGCGCTACTTCCTTCTTCTCTTTCTCTAATTTTTCCAAAAAGCTTCATTCCTGGATCGATGGTTACGCGATAATTCATGCAATTTGGCTGCACTCGCGGAAAACTCATCTGTGATCTCTTATCTGGACCCGTGCGCAACGGATCGCGTTCGACGAGATTCGCGCGCTGACGTGATCGAATCGCGAATCTTTCGCGAAACGCGTGTATTATGCGTTTACGCTCGCACGTCCCTGGACAGTGCGTATCGCTGGCCGGCGTATAGTGGCTTTGTTTCAAAAGTACGACCCCTCCACAGGCACGTCGGCGTCGTCGTCGTCGATACGCATTTATGCTCGCCGTGTGTAGACACCATACGTGTTCACGTACGTGAAACTTGTTCCGATGACGTAGAACAAGAGTAAAGTCTATCCGCGATCGATCGGCCGCTTACAATACGTAGCAACGATAGTTGTGAAACCCCACGACTCGTCGAGGCTGTCTATCTCTCGTTACTATGCCTTACTACGATTCACGCTCCACAGCATTCCGAAGTTTATTTTCACTTTTCGTTCTGTCTCCTCTTTTTTTTAGAAATTTATATCCAACTGATTATGGGGATAATCCAATTTTACTCTTTTTTTAGAAGAAAAAAATGTCGATAGAGCGGAGCGATCAACAAGTTTCATTCTTTAAATAGCGACTCGTATGTGATACAGAAAAACATACTGACATAGAATAAATAATTAGGTCTGTTCTTCCCAGCTCATATCTTACATCATTCATGATGTTCTCTTTTCTCTTCGCATCAGAAAAAAAAGAAAAAAAAATGAATGGTCAAGAAGCTGAAAAAAACAGATCAACTGACAGCTTTTGATCAAACGGAATCTTGGCAATATTTATGTTAGATTCTGTCAGGGTGACGTGCAGTTAAAGCGACTTCAATCAAACTTTGACTAACTTGATCGGATTTCTTAAGAATAATTAATCTCTAATCTTTTGAAATAACAGAAAATTAATGACTGAATCTACGTTAACAAAATGGTATTGCTTAGCAAATAAATCGTCGATTAAACTAATCAAAATTTCAAAATCACTCTTACTTAGGGACCGATTCTGCAATTCTTGACGACAGTCATTGATGTCGTTGCGCAGATATTCTGTAGGGTAAAAAAGCTGCGCAATGACATGAACGACGATCGTTAAAAGTTATAAAATCGGTCCCTAAATATCAGAACATTTTTACATATTTTTACGCATTTTCTTTCCGTTGCACGTGACGAAGAATTTCTTACTTCGGTCATGGGTTTGCCAAATTTGTTTCGTGCGCGGTTACTAATAATTTGTCTATTCTATTCCACGAAGAGTTTATTGTAGTACACACGACGCTCAAATGATACTCGGAATCTCGAGCGTTTATCGTCTCTGGTTTCGATCTGTTCGCTGATCTCGGGGAAGGCGCGCGGCGTTATGTCCGCGCTATGACCGCGTCGCGTGAATACGAGAACAAAGTCTCTGGTTTGCCCTTCTCCCTCCGAACGTCTTGGGTTCGCTTCTTGTTGCACGTACGCGAACGTGAGCGCGCGGGCGCTTTGGCCGGTCATCAAACAGGCCAGTCGACGGACCGTATCTGCCATCGCTCTTGCCGCATGATTGATCGCGACTGACGTTGCCGCACGGAAACCGATTGACGTGACGTACGTGCTTAACGTTCGCGAAACGAGATGCTCTCGCACAAACAATCCGGCGGATCACGTTCGGTTTAATTCCGAGCGTTTCGAGTCGGTGAACGTCGGACTCGAGAACCGACTTCTCCTCCATTTAGCACCGCTAATTCATTATTGATACGTTAATTCGCGCGAGAAGTTGCACCGCTAAATATGAGACATGAAGAACGAATAGGATAGATTCGCTCGGAAATAAGACGATGGAGTATGCAGTGTGAAATATCACGGAAATAGTGCTTGCTGACGCAATATTACGTGTAATGAATCATCTCGAATTATATAAAATGAGGAGATACAAATAATTAAAGCTATAAAGATAATAACATTATAGTTAATTGAAATTAAGAAGATTACAGTTAATTTATTAAATAAATTAGTTTTTTTTTCTATAGAACTTTTCTAAAGAACGAAAAATAAATGAACAAAACTAACGTTGGCCGTAATTTAAACGTTTGAAAATTTTGTTAATGAATGGAACGTGCGGCAATGGATTAAATGGAGACTTGTAGACAGCTACGTCCATTTACAAAATTCGGTTTCTATTAAGGAAAACGATACTGTCAGCACGTGAGAGCATCCGCTGGTGAACCCCGGATGATGAATGACGGTGCGGAGCAACGTAGATAGAAACTACGAGAAATAGATTTCGAATTTCGAACATTTAGAAAATGATTTCGAGTTTCGAGATCAAGTAATTTGTAACGTCATTCGGAGAAATTAAATCTTGACGATAATGGAATGGCTGTAACGATGGGTTGAAATAGAGATTAACGCAAGAAATATTTTTCATTCAATTACAAAATTTATTAAATTATATTATTAAATTTCACATGAAAATATTTTTATTATATATATTATTCTTATTACGCGTAAATGCTTCCCATATTTGTTAAAAATCGAGCTCGCTGGAAATTATATTTCAATCCCTGTTAGAGATACGCAATATTCGCATTCGCGGATTACTGGAATTATTCTCGCGATATATAAATCAGCGTCATCGTCGAGCAGGTGTAGCAATAGTTGCGAAAGATCAATAATCGATGACCGCGAATCAAACAAGCAAAATTTCTCCAGATCTCAAAGGCTCTCTCTCCCTCTCTCTGTCCCTGTCTCACCTGTTTCTCTCTCTCTCTCTCTCTCTCTCTCTCTCTCACAAGCTCTGCGTTTATTTCCAGACCCCAATCTTTGCCAGCGGTAATCTATTTTTATCGAAACTCGCGTACACGTAAAACGTGAACGCTGTCTTTTGAACGGAAACAGTAACCTCAAGGATAAAAAAAGCTCGGCAGGAAAAACAAGCAAATCTCGCTTCTCCGATGGGCTTTTTTTCCCCCTCGGTTACTTCGTTACAATGGTATTTTCACACGATGTAACAGCATCACGGGTAACCGCCAATACTCCGAATGACGTAGCAATGAAATTTCTTAGAAAGGCACAGGAATATAGAGTTAAGATTTCAATTAATACTTTCAAACAACTTTTATTGTCGACAAGTTTGACAAAAAAAACGCGACGATATATAAGAAACTATCATACACTCGCGCGATCAGATTTGAAGACGTTATGCGTTGTATAAGATTTTTTATAGAGACAGATTTCTGCGATATAAAGTATCTTCCGATATAATCAAGCGATCAGATATTTTTGAGACATATTTCTGCGATTGTAGCTGTAATCGAAGCGATATCGTTAAATTTACTAGGCTAGATATTCAATTCAAAATATTTTAACAAAGCGCACGTATGCGGTTCGTTCGCATTGAATAACATCGATAACGCGATCGCTTATCTCGCGGTCGTTATCGGGTGAGATAACGCGACTGATACCAGACGGTGCGACAAGATATTATATATTCAGCTGTTTGCGTGACGTTTTACGTCATTGCATCGGGTACCTTGAAAACATTGTGCGCGCGTTTCCAATCTCTACCAGGTTATCGTCCTCCGAGATTTATTATTCATGGGCAATCGAGAAACATTGTTATCCACGTAAACTTCGTTTCAGCGGAGCATTCCTTCGTTTCGAAACGCAATCTATAAATCAAAGATGAGAAAATGCAGGTTTCATTTTATAATCGAGACAGAGCATTCTTAATGGCATCTTCGAGAATTTATATGAATTCTCGTAAGAGAAACGAAATGATCTACGGAGTCTGAGTGAATAGAAGATACGCTAACACGAGGATAACGGATGATTTTCTTTTTAAATAATTAAGATAACTCTTTAATGTATCTGTTTACTCCACGTAGAATGGCTCCCGCCAATTCAGAGTGTCGAAATAACGGTCGGCGAGCAAGGTCACCGGTCCGCGCGCGTACGGTCAGGTTAGATTAGGTAAGGTTAGGGTAGGGTTACGCGACACCGACGTCGCCGTCATCGTCGCCGCATCGTCAATGAGCCGCGTATCTTCGCCGGCGCGAAAAGCAACGAGCGGCGCGAGCAAGAAAAGGGGGGCACGCTACAGTTATCCCGGCGAAATGTCACGGCGAACGGAGGAGACAATCTCAGGACCGGTTTCGTTGCCTCGACGCGAGAGACAAGGAAAGAGAGACAGAAAGAGAGAGAGAGAATCGATATTTATTAGGCGCTCTGGGATGTGGTCCCCTCAGGCGCACCAAATGTTTAAATTAATACATTATAAAATTGTACAAAAGAAATTACATAAAAAAAAGAGAGAGAGACAGACAGAGACACATAATAAGACGGAATCGAAAAGCGCGAGGAAAGAGCGATCTGCGGGGGAGGCTGCATCAGAAAGAGGGTGAGGGAGCGGAGAGAGGTGCGAACGTACCCCGCTCAGATATGCAGCGGACTACGATCGAACGTTGCGCGCGCAAGGCCACCCGCGTGCTCGACGTACGAGTCTCGCGCGATCGTAGAGATCTGCCTTCTTGATCTTCGGATGGCTCCGAATTTCCGCGACGACGACGAACTCGCCACGCTTCCATGATCCACAAAGATCTCGGAAAGCAGGCCGATCGGCAGCGTCAGAGTGACGTGGAAGTAACGTCACGAGGATTTGATCGCGGTAATCGCGGACTGCTCCGAACGTGCATTTTTATCTCCGTCGCGTCCGCGCAGGAGAAGCGAGCAAAGCCTCTCTCGTATCAACTCCGATAAGATATTTTCGCCGGAGAACAACGGAGACAATGTCGGAGCGTAGATAATAATTGCCGATGTTCGCGCGTGGCGGCCTCCGATCTCTCTCTCGTCGCCGGTTCAACGCACGCCGCGTCGCGTCGGTGCCATAACTCATTAAAAGGCAAAACCGGAGCGATTCTATATCGCGCCGTGACGCAGGAGAGGAATAACGCGGCGCGAAATCGCTCCGCGGTGACGAGCATGCCCCAAACGAGCGATTTATCGTCGCTTCGCGTGCTTCGCGAAGGGGGAGAGAGAACCCGTCGTTTCGTCGCGATCTCCCCCTTCATCTCACGCGTATTGTCCGCGCGCGTAACACGCGACGCGACGTAACGCGAGCGTTCCGCCCTGCGAAAATTTGCGCTCGCAAGCGGGATTTGCTCGTTATTGAGCGACCGGCACACAACGGTCTCATTCATCGGGTATAAATACGGCGGCGAGACGGTGGCGTGACGTCACCTGATTGAACACGTCACGACATGGCAACTGAATGTGTGTATCTTTTGGTCGTCCCATCACGTGCTCGATATACGTCTCTTTTGTACGCGTTTGGACGCCGATCGAAGGCAGAGAACTAGATATAGGGGAATAAAGAGAGAGAGAGAGAGAGAGAGAGAGAGGGGCGCGCTGGAGGGAGAACGAAAGGAAAGGAGGGAAAGAGAGAGAAAGAGAGCGGAGCGAGGACGCGACGGAGGACGTTGCTTCCTTTTAACGCAATCTCTCTATATCATCGTCCTCGTCAGCGTACACGCGTGTGCGTGCGTTGCCTCTTCGCGCCAGATGGCCACGAACGAATGGCCGTGCGCACAGCCCTCCTCTTCAACTATTTATAGTAGGCCGATAAAAACGCCAGAACACCGCCCGCTTAAAAAAAATTATGTCGAGCCACCGCGTGGCGTCCGGAACGCTCGGGACGCTTTTTGTCTAATTTCCGTATTTATTCTTATATGGAAGCAACAAGTCAGTCAAGTACGAGTCAGTTTCGTTTTAAGAAACGCGTGTTGACGCACGTTATGTTTAACACTAGGAATAAAATACAGAAGCAAATCGATGGAGTTTATTCGCTAAACGAGAAAAA
The DNA here is from genome assembly GCA_037157785.1 of Cephalotes varians. Classification (NCBI taxonomy): domain Eukaryota; kingdom Metazoa; phylum Arthropoda; class Insecta; order Hymenoptera; family Formicidae; genus Cephalotes; species Cephalotes varians. Next base: position 1,188,962 of record JANQDE010000029.1, read on the forward strand.
CGAGAAATATCAACGTGTTATTGTTAAAGAAAAACGAGAAGCATAATTTATACAGTTTCTTGTTAGAGCCGCAATACGATCTCCAGTGAAATCACTCGGCAATAATAGAACACTCGACAGAACTCGTATTTTATGCTTCTGTCGAGTGTTCTCCACTAATCACGTTAAATTGGATTCGTCGTAAAGTATCGGTTTTTTAATTTTGTGTGCGATCATTGTCATTTTTTAAAAAAGTCTTGATCGTCAGTGGCCGATGATCCTGTTATGAATGAAAAGACTATGAATGAAGCTACGTATCGCATCTGTGAAATCTAATCGCAACACCAAGAATCGATTTTCGCGAAGAGCTTCAACAGATCATTGGCATTTTGTAAGCAAAGAGAGATCGTTTTACTCGTAAAAAACGCTCGTATAAGCTAGTACAAGGCGCGCGTACTCGATTTATCTCGACTCTACACAACGTAAATATCTCTCTCGCATTCGGAGTAGAGAATTTTCGAAATAGATTTTACGACGAACGCATTCGTTCGACATCCGCGAAACAGAGCCATCGAGCGACGACGTTCCACGACATCGACATGTCCTCGGCTTCGTCAAGTTCCCAGAGCGTCACGACAAAGACGAAGGAGAATTCTCGAGACGATCGCGATTCGGGGCGAACCCGCCGCCGCCGCCGCCGCCGCCGCCGCCGCCACCACTCGATCGATCGATCGCGGCGGGCGCGGGCGCGACCCAAAAACGGAGGGAAAACTCACCGTTGGCCTTGAAGGTGGTCGCCGTCTCGAAGCTGGGCGCTCTCACCGGATGCTTCTCCTTGTTCCTGTCCACGTAGCTGACGGCGAGGCTCACCGCGGGCAGAGAGTCGCCGCGTGTCAGCGGCGGTCTCACCGGATGCTGCTCCTCGAGGGAGAGCCGTTTCTCGGCGTGCTCGTCCTCGTCGATGGCCGAGATGCCGCGCTTGAGCTGGGTGATGCCGCGATTGTGGAGGGTCATCTGATGCGCCGCCACCGCCGCCAGATGGGCGTTGGACAAACGCGGGGGATTGTTCCTTATGCTGTTGGCGATCTCGTGGCTCTCGTCGCCGTGCTGGCGGCCGACTTGCTGCCTGGCGGCCGCCGCCGCCGCCGTGCCCGAGGTGAACTCGTTGATGGAGTTACGGTGGTGCAGCTGCGAGTAACTGGCGATGTTGTGATGACGCGTGTGGCTGCTCTGCGGCGCGTTCTGGATCGGCAGCACGTCGAGATTCGTGCCGCCGTTGTGCTCGGTGTGGCCCGCGCTGGTGCGATACGTCTTGGAGGCGGACGGCCGAGCGTCCTGGCCGAAGCCGTGCGCCTTCTTCAGCTGCTTGGCCGACTCGAGAACAAGGTCGATGCGGTCGGCGCCCTCGTAATTGACGCAGCCGCGGCACACCGGTTCCGAGAAATCCATGATCATCGCCCAGGGCATTCTGGGCAGGTCGCACAGATAACACTGCGTCCGTTTGCCCATCATCTTGCCGGCGAGAAACGTGGTGTCGGCGTCGAGGAACCCCTGCCGTTTGACAAACGATCGCGATCGACGGTGACGATGGGGGTAGTCGTTAACCGTCCACTGTGTCGCTCGCTGACCTGTCACACTTCACATCCACCGTTTGTCTCGCGCACGTAATCTCCCGGGCTCTTATCTCGTCGACCGCGAGCTATATCGGAATTATACCCGCGTTTAATCGTCCGCTTTGTCTACTACCTCTCCTTTTCTCTTTCTATCTCTCTCTCTCTCTCTTTCTCTCGAATCACTCCGCTCCGCGAAACGAGAATTGATTCCGACCGCGCTCCCGAGCCTCCGCCGCACTACTCGTCCGAGAAATAACCGCCGCTCGAAATAACGACGAAGACGACGATAACGTCAACCACCTCCCGTCACGCGCGCACTCCGTCGCCGCGGCTCGCGAGCACATGAGCCGCGAGAGGACGAAACGCGTAGCGACGCCCGACGACGCCCGCGACTCGCCCGCTCCGCTTCGCCACGCGAGGAAACACCCGGACGTGCGAACGACCCGCGAAGGGGACTCGCGATGGCGCCGTCAACGATGGCGGGAATCCACGGCGTCGCTCCGCTTCTCCGGGCAACTCGCCCGCGCGCGCCCTCGAAGAGGCTCGAGACACCGCGCGCGTACACGAATCCGTGCTCTATATCTCACTGTCTCGCACGCACCGGGAAAGGAAGCGAGCGGCGAGGCACCGCAAGCGCGAGCACACGCGATCGCGACACCGTTGTCGCGTAATATTCTCTCTCTCTCTCTCTCTCTCTCTCCGACTCTCCTCTCTCCTTCTCCCTTCGCGAGCGAGCGATACACGAGAGACAAACACGCGAAATTAACACAGATCACGACGAGACGTGCGCTCGATCGTCTGGCTGCCGTACGAAGAGACGAACGCTCGAGAATGCGGCGGCAAAGCGGAGCTAGACCGTCGCGTTTCCCTCCTACCCGATCTAGCCCCGTCCCTCTCGATCCCGCGACTCCCTTTCGCTCGCTCCTTCGCGCGTCGCTCGCATTCGTTCGGCCACGTTCGGCGTCGCTCGCTCGATTCCCCGCTGTCCGAGAGTCACCGCGTTCTCTCGCTCTCTCGCTCCGTCACTCTCTCTTTCATCCTCTCTTTTTCTCTCACGCGCGCTCCTCTCGGCTCCCCCCGCTCCCCCACCAGCCATTGCCAAGCCGTTCTCCTCTCGTCCCGTAACACCCTCGTCTCTGAAAAAACAGCTACGACGACGCGACGACTACGACGACGCGCTCCGCCAATCGGACATTGTGGCGTCATGGTGCATGACGTCATAATCGCGAGACTGCGCATGCGCGCCGCGGAGTACCCTAGGGGGACACGTAGGCAGCGACCGGGATCCGGTAGAGCACGAAAGGGATGCGCGGGGCGAGTTCGGTGCGTCGGGGGTAGAGGGGGGAACGGGGTAGGAGGCTGCATGCTGCGTGCACGCGCGCGCACGCGCGCCCTCTCTCTCTCTCTCTTTCGCATCAACCCGGCGCCCACTCTTCGCAATGAACAAGCCGGTTTTACACAGCCCGTGAAAACGCGAGATCGGACGAACAGTACTTCGTACCGTATTAGCGATTACTCTTATCGGAGTAATTACCGAGAATACGAATGAGGACTGATATAACAGGAGGGGCTGACGTGACGTTGCGACGAGGATCTCACGATTATTCGTAACAAGATGCATCGAGTCACGCGCCGTCGCGATTATCGCGCGAGCGGTGCTTTTTTTTCAATAACAATTTGAGCAACCTGTGCGAATATCGCTGACGCTGATACGAGATGTCTACCGTTTGCGCGGATCAATAAACGCGATGTCGGAATTTTGAATGTGCCGAGGGTGTACGTACGTTGCAACGCTTCGAATGCGTCTCGAGTGTCTCGGATGCCTTTGTCAAGCGGCATTTTTTGCTATCGAACCATTATCACTTGTACACATCGCGAAATATCCCTCTGCTAAGATTTGTTTCTACTGTTTCTTAGTTATTTTGTTAAGCTCTTCGAGATAATTGTAAATGACTTTTGACTCAATTCGCATGGTTTAAATAGGAAAAAAATTATCTCGCAAACTCGTATTACACGATAGGACGGCGGGAAAATTTCTGGTCGCGATCGACTCTCCGCCCGCTATCCCCTCTAATCTCTGTGGCATAAACAATGATCATTATTATCGTCGCAACCGCTGAGTCGGCACGAATGGCGCGTTATTTTATCGCTTTTTCTTGGCGATAACACGGCCGGCGATAACGGTCGATAGAAGCGCCGAGGTGTAGGTGCATTATATCGTCAGTGTTATCGAGACGAAACGACATATGCGCTATGCGTCATCCTTTCAGCCCGAACAGTTCAAGTCTTAAGAATTGCCGCACGTATAAAATTTTAACGTCCAAGAAACTGAACACCGGCTACGTCTCAAGCCGCTGTACGACGTTGATTCAGTGTTAATTATTATATATCAAACGTCAATAATTAACTTATCTCGATAATTAATTTGTATTATAATATTAGTAATAAAGAGAGACGATAAGAATCAGAAAGGTGAATTTACAACGAAATTCGCGAAATTTAAGCTATATCGTCACTTGCCTCGAATATTTTCGTCGATTGGATATCTCGTCGGACTGGGGCCCGATAACAATTTATATAACTCGCCGCGAGGATTTCGTAATCGTTGTTGCTGCTACGCTAAAAAATCGCGAAAAATCGCGCTAAAATAAACCATCTCGGGGCCAAATGAATGATGCGATGTTTGTGTTTATATCTCGGTTATTTATATAATACCGATAAGATGATGCCGCCGCGACAGCTTGCATCATATCTCGAATTATTACACGCTCATTAATGACGCTCGCGCAACGCCGTTCGCTAACGAGACGATGATTGAGGCAGCGAAGACGCCGGTCATGTTGATCGGCGATCAGAAAAAAAAGAGAAGGAGAAGAAAGAAACGAACGCAGCACTGACGTCACGAGCAATTTGGTGAACGTCGATTATCGCGGCTGATGCGTGCGCTCTCTCTCTCTCTCTCTCTCTCTCTCTCTCTCTCTCTCTCTCTCTCTCTCTCTCTCTCTCTCTCTCTCTCTCTCTCTCCTCTCTCTCTCTTCAGCCGCCATGCGAGTGACATCAATCTGACATCATAGTGTACAGCACGAGATCGTAACGTGAATCCTCGGAAGAGGGACGATCTCCTAGCCTCGACCATGGCGCGGGCCAAGGAGAGGGTATAATTAGACGAACCGGCTTATCAGTGCCCATTCGTCGCCATCTCCGCTCGGATCCGAGTAAACAAATGTGTTTCTTGTCCGCCTGGATATAAATATACATATCACTCTCTCGAAAAGAACGTGTAGATTAAATCGAGTCGCGGTCGAACGAAAAACTGCGATCGTCCGCGAGATGTTGCGCCTGACGGATAACTGATAACGCGTGCGTTACGTAATAATAAAAGATAACGCAACCATCAATCGCGTGAGGTAACACACAGATAATAAATTCTCGCTCTCGTGGAAAGGAAAAAGTAAGTAATGTCCGCGTAGGCGCGTAATAAGAGATCGCGAGCGAGATCCGTCTGGACGGTTATCGATCGCGTTACATTCTCGAAGATACCCGCGCGATTTCGCCGTTATCGCGGCCCGGTGCTTAATCGGGTCTCATCTCTCTCTCTCTCTCTCTCTCTCTCGTGGGACCGATAACGAGGTTGCGAAGGCCAAATCGAGGGCTCCCGGAGCGACCGCAAACACGCGGCCGCGACGGGTAAATCGAACGGACGCCGAGGCGATTGGTAAATTTGGCCTGACCTCTGGATAACTCGGCCACGTGCCGCCTGTATATTACGGTGCAGGGCGTAATGCGCCAAACATTATTTATCAGGTCGGGACCAAGAATACACATCGACGACGGAGATAAGAGAGACGGTTCGCCGATTGATCGAGTCGGCTGGTCCCCTCCGCGAATCAGCGTTAGCTATAGACGTAATAAAACATCGCACCGCGACCTAGTGAATATTATCGGCTGTCCTTCTCCACAAAAATCGGACGAGTGCCCTTGCACCCGGATTCTGAGAGACTCGCCGTATGAAGATGTACATTTTTTCATTCCTACTTATTATTCGCAAAAATTAGACCAGAGATATCATCTTTCTCTACACTCTCAGAAAGGATTTCTCATAACAAGACAAAACATATTCTTGACGTACTTAATCTTACCGCAATCTTGTACAGCATAAAAATAAAATAATATTAAGATTAGATCAATAATTCCTGTTCTCCTCCTTCGAATTAAGTAAGATTGGCTTATTATCTTGAGATAAAAGTTACGCATGTAAAGCATTAAGTTTATATTCTTACATTTAGAATAACCATATCTTTACCAACGTGCGTAAATAAACTTTCCCCACGTCCGTGTAAGATTATCTTATTCTAGATATAAATATTTTCATTTAAGACTAAGATATTCTTCTTTCAAGAATAAATATGATTGACTCTATAACGATCCTATTTTACGATGGATCGAAAAGTGATAGCATTGGATCTTTTCTATGGGTGTATTTTTAATTATGATTTAAGTTCATAATTTAATTTTTAAGATTTGATTTTATGAGAGACTTAAGTGAAGCGACTTTTGGATTCGAAGTCTTTAGCTATAGGTAGAAAAAGAGCGGACGAATATCGGAAAGGCAGTTTTGTAGGTAGAGATCTATACGTTCTTAGATTAGATAACAGACGCGGGCTCGGCGTAAATACTGTATTTTAATACTATCGTCTATCTAAAATAATCCTTCGCTCTCTTTGCACAAGAACGATCGTCGGTCGTCGCGCGGCGCAAAAGCGCACTCCTTCCGCCTTGCGTCGCGCAACTACGAGCTTTTCCCGTTCCATCGTCAGCGAATTATAATTTTTCCTCAGGTCAGCCGATATGGCAACTTTCGCGTCGCGTTGCAAAACAACTTCCGGCCGGGGCTCGTCGATGAGAATCACTGCCGCCGTCTCGACGAGTGCGTACATCGAAGAAGTCGAGGTCTGGCTTCTAATTTCAATGCGCGACAGACGCGGGAATGAATCGAACGCGTCCGGATTTTCGCTCTCGTTTCTTCTCCCTCGCGATATTGAAATTTCGTCGACGAATCTTTCGACGATTCGCACCGCGAGATACGTCGTCCCGCTGTGAGAAATTCGTCGCGGAGCACAGATCTCTCTGTGATGCAACTCCGATTACATCACGGTGAGGGAGAGCGAGATATTGCTTTCATCATTTCTTAAATAACATCTTAACATTCTTAAATAACATTCTAAATAACATCTGAGCGATAAATACGGGATTACGCGTCTAACGATAAAAGATAAGAGCAGGATACATCGTTTAAACATCATGCTTTCGCCATTCGAAAAATACCGTTTGAATACGTAATTCCGCGTTCCAAGCGCGACATACGCGAAATAACCATGAAAGCGGTATCTTCTGCCCCCGGACTTATCAAGATTCTTTATTAAAAAAAAAGAAGCACGAGTCAGAGACCGTCACGTCCGTGCGTATCGTTTTCTTCGTGCGATACGACCGAACGTAATGGATTACTTTATCTCGCTGCTATTCCCGATATAAAAGCTGTTTTCCTCCCTCCCTCTCACTCTTTCTTCACCGTTATCGCAACCGGCTTCGATAACGATCTGCTAGCGGAAGATTTCTCGCCGATAAGCGAGACGCGGGACCGAACGAAAGGCAAACCCGCTGCGGGCGGACGTGATCGCGTGTCGCCCTCGTTCGATCGATTCCCGCACACGGGGAATCGGACGCGGTGAGAATTTCCGCCGACGGGGCGAATCGATTCGACACCTTGAAGTCGCGAAACACTCGTGTTCTATCGCGCGATCGAAACCCATTATTACGTAATCGCGCTCGTCCGCTTTTTTAACTACGGGATCAGCCGAAGTTTTCAAGACCCGTCCTTCAAACTTTTCCCGTAATTAGGCACAAGTAAATCATTTTACACGATGCCTCATCGAATCAATAGTGTTGAGAAAGGTACCGTTATGATAGGAAAGCAGCCTCGCGTATTTCTTTGTTCTCCGACGAGTGGAATTTTTGGTATCAACGAACGATAGGAGAACGCCAAGTACTTTGTGTTAAACGACGATGTTAGGTTTTAAATGACGATCTCTCATTCTTCCTGATCCCGTAAAGTAACGGAAGGTGAGATAGGACGGCGGCGCGTTATCGGCGGCGTGTGACGTAAGGAGTATCTCGTATCGGTTATTCGCGACCGTGCTCTTTAAATCGATGGAAACGCCGATGGGATGCGAACGCGTCTGTCGTGTGGCCGATAAGATTTCAAAAAAAACTGTTATTTGCAAAAAAAGACAGATAGTTGTTATTGTACCCATCGTCGCGCGAGGCTTAAACGTGCTCGACAGAAATTACGTTATCGCCAGAAGGCGGCAAAACAACCGTGTTTGTATCTCGCATCGAAAATAACGCTATCAATTTTTAATGAACCTGTCGTGATTTTATATTCTCTGTATTAAAAAATATATATACGTATACAAATCACGTATAAAAAAAAATACATATTCAGAAAAGAAGAATCTTAATTCCTTCCCAAAAGTATCTGAAGATTAAGGGAAGATAAAATGCGTATGAAAAGTATGGTAATGTAACATTTCGCTTCGCTCATTTCATTCGCCTTAACTCCACCGTGCATAATTTCGTTGTCCCGCAACAAAGGGATCGTTGTACTTTCTCGCGTGTAACTCAGGCTTCGGCGGAGCTCGCCGTTTTACGTGCTCGCCCCAGAGTCGTATGTCTCGTGACGTCATCTCGACACGGTCCGACAACGCCGCGCGGGCCGACGAGCGACGCGCGACGTTGCCGGCTCGTGCGAATGGTCGAACACGCGCGCGCAATACGCCGAGTCTCTCTCGCCGGAAATTCGGGACGTCTGGTCTCTTCTGGACCGGCCGTCCGTGATTTCCGCTGGCATTCCTTTCGTCACGCGCGCGTGCACGCACGTACGCAGCAAGTACGCACGCACGCACGCACGCACGCACGCACGATGACGAGCGTGATTCCATGCGGATACGATGTAGCCGCGACGTAACGTAACGAAAAGGATTTAAGCCGCGATTCAAGCTACGTCGACGCGTATTTTTACGGAGACCCTCGCCATCTCGTCGTCATCCGAGAACGAGAGAATCCGTTTTGGCTACGACAAATGAATAGTTTCGTGAGGATACACGCCCGAGGGCAATACCTTGGCTCGTATCCGAGAAAAATATATGAATATCAATTTATTTCGACTGTATTCATCCAAGAACATCTTTTGATCCATATTTATCGCTGCGTATCAACGTTTAGCGCTAAGCACGATATCAAGTAGAACTAGAAACCTAAAGAAATCGCCGGTCTTAAACATAAATTGTGACAAAGGAAATCACGACAAGAAAATTTGGAGATTGATTATCGGATCCCGTCTCAATTAACCGAATCGAGAATTGTCGCGTGGAGAGAGATGTTGTGGTCGCGATAGAGTCGGAGCGGTCATACCGGACTATAAATACGATCGCGATACTCCGAATCGATTCGCGTATGGCTCGTGCGAGCGAGGGAGTAAGGAAATCAGCCGAGGAAGAAACCGGTTTGAGTCGGGCTTCACGCTCGCTCGCGTGAAACCGTAAGGACGACGCCGGCAGCCTCTTCCGCCGATTGTGGAAAAGCGGCGGCCCGCAGGTAGCCTGGGAGCGGATAATATCGTTTTGTCACGTCACACGGTCCCGCCGCCGGTCGGTCGGAGAAAATCAATCCGCTCCGCGCGCGCGGCGCGCTACTAACCTTTTCGCGGAAAAGCGAGCGAGCGGCGGCTACTAACCGCCCGGAAAACGTCGGCGCGCTTCCAAGGGTCCGTTGCGATATTGACCCGAGGTTGCGTTAGGTTATTTCTGTCGGGGCGCGGGGACGGGGGGGTGAGGAGAAGAAAAAGGGGTTCGTGTACCTTTTCAGGTAGAACACTCCGGTTCCCGCTTCCTTTATTTTCCGCGCTATTTTTTTCGCCCCCCCCCCTCCCTCTCCCCTTCCTCGTCTCTCATTTCTTACCTCTCGCACTTTCGAACCCTCCTTCGTTCTCTCCTCGTCCCATGGGAAACGGCGGGGAGAAGGGGGGGAAAGGGAGAGGCCGACGCGTGCTGATCCACGCCGACGGCATGTCATTTCATGAATATTGGCCTTCGACCGTGTCCTTGGCCCCGTATCGGTTCGCGAGGGATATCGCGCGCGTATTGTGCCGCTCGCTCGCTCGCTCGCTCGTTCATCCGTTCCGTTCTTTCACGCTCGCCTCGCTCGCCACGCTCGCGCGTTCGCGAAATCCGCGGAGTAACGGCCGGCTCCGAAATAGAAGCTGGCGGCAGCGCGCTTTACGGAGCGCGTCCCTTTCTCTCCCTCTCGTTCTTTTCTTCGGCCGACGTCTCGCTCCGACTACCGCGATGCGCGTCCCTCTCGCGCCTGTGTTTCTCTTACAACGTTCTGAATTTTCTTGTACTATTATATTATACTATAATTAGCTGTACTATTATATTATAATTTTTTATATATCATTCCTACATTATAGTATTCTCGGTTTAAATGAGTCGCTTCTATTCCACTATTCCTTTCTCTTCGGATAGTTGCATGCCTCTCTGAATCTAGTTTAGTTCAAGAATGTCTATTGTCTGGTAAAAATCGCTCTCCGAATTTTCAAATATAGATACGCATATTTTGGTCATCGGTTCAATAACTAGATCATTGCAGAAAGGATGGTAAGAAACCACTCTTAAGATCGATTCCTTTTCCAATATTAGTCGTCGGTATCAATTACATTCTTAATGAATTTACACTTTATCACGTAATATCTCAAATTTAAGATTAAATAATTTTTAAATCAAAATTAATTGATTTGTAATTTTTGAAACAATTACGCGTATTTTATGATGCTGCGTTTTCTGAGATTTTTCGTAATTTTATCGCAACATGTAAATAATTAAATTGAACAATTTATTTTCCCCTTTATGCCTTAAACAAAAATATATATGTAATATACTTAAATAGTAGAAAATAATCGGCAATTCCAATGTCAAAAGAGCAGATAAATCAACCGTCAGTTAGTATTAAAAAGTCGACCGACACGCTGGACCATTTGAACATTAGACTTTAAACGGACAGATAACTGTAGTATTTCCTAGCATTTCAACTTTTATTATTTCACGCTAGGTATATGATTAGTGATGGTTAAAATATACACGTATACCTGTGAAGAAGAATACGTAGTTTAGAAAGCGACCTTTATTCGACACTGGATACTTTTCAACGGTAAAACCCTCCAAAAATTCTACTACCTGAGAAAAACTACGATAAAAATGTGCGATTTTTGAACAAGTGCCTGTCTGTTTCCTTTTAAATGACGTGTTCTGCTATAGTCTCATTTGAAAGGAAAACGGAATTATTTTATTGAATTAAAAGAAAGATAAAATAAAAAAGATATTTCTTAATAAATTTTAAATTCTTTCCGAAACTAACATAGAATAGGGAAACGAAATCGCTGCATAATTATGGCTGAAGATCGTAAATCTTCATCGTGCCTTTTTTAGATGCAAAAAAATTCTTCGAAACCTTCAACTTATAAACCACTCGAGCTATTGTCAAATAAACGTTGAATTCAAAAGAGTTTATAATATCTTCACACCCGTATTACAATACTCGGCTACCTAAAAAACTGGCAACGAGTAAAATACGATCTGCAGTAAACTTTGCACAATAGCACGGCATACTTGAAGGAATGTTGAAATTCAAACACATTTCCCTGAAGCAGAATATTGTACTTCCTGCAACTGCGCTTGAAAGAGTACTGATTAATAATCGTTCTCTCGAGGCGGTATCGCTGTCCCGTCGCGAGGACACGATTTCTTCGTAGAAAAATGAGAGTATTTGTTATCATCGTATCTCGGCTAGCGGGGACGATACGCCAGTGCCTTCCCCCGCCCACAGCTATATACAGCCTTGCAGCTATATAAAGGGAGGAGCAATGGGTCGCTAATCAGGATTAATCAAGCCGCAGACTGTCGGCGCGCGATTCGCCCTTTGGCCGTCATCCCGTTGATAGACACGTCGCGGCACAAAGGCCGCGCGCGAATTCGCCCCGGCAATTTTCGAATTTGCCGAACGAAAAAACGACGCCGCTCGCCATTGTGATGGTAATGGCCGGCGTGACGACTCCGATCGTTCCGGTCGTCGGGTGTGCGCATTCTTTAAAATTTAAATCGACCCGTCGAACGACCGACCCGGCGATCGGAGGGGAAGGAAAAAAAAAAAAAGAATCGACAGGCCCGGGCGTTCGACCTAATTCGACCGGCTCGCTGATAACGGTGACGTCACACAGCGTGCTCTACTCGTTACTAGTAACGGACACGTAGTACGTGACGAGCGCGGTGACGAGCGTGACGATAATAGTACTACCATCGCGTACTACGTGTGTTACGCGTTAACGTTAACCCGCGCCGCTCTCGTGACACGCTTTCGGCGCCGACTGATACCTTAACGCCACGAAGCTCGGGCTGCAGCCGCGGACCTTATCTCGCATTCGCGTAAATTCGCACGGTCGTAACACGGGGTGATTCTGCCGCAAGTAACTCTACAATCATTTTGCAATGTCTGAAATAATTTTAACGATATCAGAGTTACCTTCAATTTTATTTCAAATATATTTTCTTCTTTTTTTTTCTACGATTTCGCAACGCTGAGGCGAAAAACTGCTGTGTTTCTTCCGACGGGTTGCGCGAAGAGGGAGAGAAAAAGTCAACGTGAAAAGATGAAAATTAATGCGCGCGAATTTAATTATCTCGAGAGGAAACTACGGAATATTTCCGTGCAGCTGGCTGCGATATTTTTGTCCCCCGGATTGGGCGCTGCATGTGCGTGCGCGCGCGCGCGAGCGCGTGTCGCGTGTTCACATCGCGGAGAAGCGTGAAACGTGAGAAAACGAAAGTACAGTGGCCGGGGTCGCTCGCTCACAGATCGATAGCGGTCGCGGGAGCGACTTTTTCGTCGTCAACGTCGCCGCTGCCGTCGTCGTCGTCGCCCTTCTTCCGGTCGCCGTGCTGAACGAGCTTGCGCGGTGATGTCATATATTCGGCCGAGTTTACGCGTGTTTGTAAACAGGCCGAGCGAAAGAGATGCGCGAGCGCGGGAAGAGAAGGAGAGGAGAGGGTGAACGCGGAGGGCGAGACGGGGAGCGAGAGGGTGAACGGAAAGGAAACGTCTCTTCAGGGCTGGACTCGGATGGGCCCTTTATTTGCCAAGGCGATTTGTGCACCTGCCAAAGGGCTCTTAATGACGATGGAGATTGTCGGAATCGATGCTAGATAACGTTCTGTCTTAATTTCAGATTGTTAAATTTTTGTTTAAGGAAAAGTAAACGTCTCTGATGACTTCGTCTACGGGAGGAAGACAGTCAGTCCGTCTCTTATATGTCTGTATTTCGGAAATGAATCTTCATATATTATAGGGATTTTATACATCAATACTCAGTATTGTTATAAATATCAACAATATTACTAATTTTGTGTAATTAATATTGATGAATTATTATAGAATATAACTTGTAATCCAGATTTCTTGATTTTCGAACATCAGTATCGTTTCGTAGTAAGAGAATATTCCCTAAAATATTTGTTGATACCGACAGTATTATTGACCGCGTAAGGTCCCTGTTATACTATTGACATTATTCATTAAATATTTTTATAAATTGATACTTTATGAAACCGCTAACGACGGGACTAATAGATTTGTAAGCAAATGTCTTTGTTAACTCTTGGGACACATAGTCCCGGAAGAATGCAATGTCATTCTCGCGTTACATTCTCGATCGTAATGGAAGAAAACGAGCGAGAAGAAACGGTTTGCGATCGAACGACCGGCTCCCACGTGTCTCCAGCACTGCGAGTTGGGGCTGCGCAGACGTCTCGCGCGCGTTCCTTCCTCGTGCAGCTCGACTTTGTCGAGCCACGGTTGCGTCGCCCTCTCGTTTTCTCGTACGCGATCGTGACGTCACGCATTGCAAGTTGAGCAGTAAGAGAGAGAAACCACGCTAGTATTAGGTGGGGTGAGAGAGGAGCGGTAGTCAGGCCATGAGGGAACAAGGGAAAGGGACGAACGGGCGATATACCGGGTGTCCGAGGTATCGCGTCTATCGGTAAATCGACGAATTTCGATCTTCCTTCGATAATTTATGAAATTATTTGCAATTTAAAAATAACATTTAAGACATTTAAGAAGTTTATTTATCTTCTTAATAAGAAAAAAATTAATAAGATTTGAGAATTTTAAGAATTTAAAAGGTTTAGTCCAAGCTCTCGTGTAAATTTATTCCGGAATCTCATTTGTCACTCATCTCATATCCGAGATACTATCACGAGAACGAAATGGCAGTTCCGTGATGAATTTTTATCGAGAGTAAACTTGAAATTCGTCTTCGAAGTTGCATCCGGCGGACACCCCGTACGCGAAACAGCGCGTCGAGCACGCACGGCTGTTACCTACGCACGCGATGACGCCGTCCATGTGTGGCCGTTGCCGCCGGCGAATTTCAGAAATATTGGACAATGTACGTCGCTTTGACAGCGCCTCCGGATTCTATCAACGAAACAATGCATCTCACGATACGCGCAGATGCGGACGCGCTCGTGACACGCGTCTAACGTTAAATATCAAGCGAGTCTCTTAATTTGATGTTAAAATGGTCATCATTTTAGATAAATAAGAAATTGTCGCATTTAACAATGCCGAGTAATAGTATATAATAATAAAAAATGCATTAATTTCTTTATAAATATTATATATTATACATTTCTATTATTATATAATTTTCAATAATATAAGATCATCACAATCATTAATTTTTGCATTTTATGCATTTCCTAAATATCTTTATATTGGATCGTTAGATCACTGTCATTTGAAAAAATTATTTTCTTATTCGCTGCGTAATAAGATGACTCAGAAACATTTCTAAGTCACGTTTCAATGTTGCATCGCATGTGTCATACTCGTATCTATCGCTATAATCATCTATATAACCGTTAACTGCTTAATAATTCATTCACTATCAGTCCGTTCGTGTTCGGCTTTTGCGAACTCGTGAAGCATTTCGCAAACGAGATCGTGACGACTCGCCGACGCTTCTCACAACCAGTCCTCCTCCATGCTGTGTGCAGACTTTGTTTGTTCCCATCATTTTTTTTTCCTTTTCTTTTCCGCCTTACGGCCGTTCTTCGTGCCGAGAGGACCGTCGACGATCCTTTGAACCATTCTGTCATATACCGATCAGTCTCCCTCTACTCCGCTTGTTTGCGTTACCGGCTTTGGTGCACTCTTCCACTAATGTACTGTCTCTGGATTTCTCCGGGACCGAATTCAGACCAGCCTTCGAATTTCCGATACGTCTCTGTCAGTCGTGTCGGTTTTTACGATGTCGAAAATGAGATATCAAGTGAGAGAATCTCTTCCTCACGTCAAGAAAAATGAATGTCTCGTTTGTGCATTGGAAGCGGACAAGAAAGCAGAATTTTAATTTGTTATTAAGATGCTTAAGGAATCTGATCGAACTGTCGTTTGGAAAGAACGCTACGTTACAGCTACACTAATATTATGATACATATACAATAGAAAAAACATTTATTTCGAATAAACAGAGTAACAAGAATCTTATCATGAGGATTATTGCTGGCTTTAAATCGTTATGTCTCGCTTCGTCTCGAGCCAGCGCTATGCACAATTCATAGCAGACTCGCAAAAATTGATCGTTCGTCCCCGGATTCTTTCACATTGTTTGCGATTCGAGGTTCGCAAATTGCCACGTTGTTGATTTCTAGTGACTCGCGCCCTTCGATTTCGTCGAAAAACCGCTCCGCTGGCGAATCGGCACGAATGGTAAACAACGCGAACTCGATGACTCTACCTATTCATGCTACCTATCCGTGCATTCGCGAATCTCATACGAACCGCAAAGCTACAAAAGTCGCGAGCCGACGAATCGCGCATGAGCTCGCTGCGAAATCTGTCGCGATCAATTCGTGTCTCCGATTTGATGGACGAGCAGAGAAGTCGTACGATCGCGGCGACACGAACGGTACGTGCATCAGACTGGAAAACGGATTCGTGCTGAACTCATTCGAGATACTGACCGCCCGTCGCTTTCTGATATCGCTCCTGCCGCTGCATGAGCTGGATCATTTCTGCCTCTTGCACGATCGAGAATATATTGGTCTTGACGATATTCAGATAATAAGGGCTCAGTGACTTCAGAATTGGCGCGATGCCGGCTAGGAAGGCGTCAACAGAGTGGGACGACGTGACTTGGAGCCTGAGATCGTTGCTCGTCACAAAATAATTCGACTTTGTCAATTCCGATTGGTCTCGCTTGAGATTTCTCCAAACTGTTCGTTTCTCGCTGTCGGCTCTTCGTCGTATTGCGACCAGTCCGGCGAGGACTCCATCGCCACGGAATTGGCGACCGGCCTCGTTTGCAAATCGCAATTGTCCTTGCGCTTCACCAGCGGCGTCCCTTCCGCCGTCAACACCTCGTTACCTTCTCTAACAGGACCTGAATGATCGAGGTTTCGCTCCCTCATAAATGGTAGCAGGAAGGCTAACTGGTTCTCGTATTTGTATCCTACGTTCTTGGACAGTCGTTCGATCCGTTTTTCACGACTTGTTTCTTCAGGGATTTCTGATAGGTGTCTCTGATGCAGGTCCATCGCTTCTTGCACGTTATCGCTAAATCAAGTGCACAACACGTGTTTTCGGATTATTACGTATAATCGAGTTATCTCTCGATCTTTCACAGAAATTTCGCTCTCAATTTTCTTGATTAAATTCTCGTTTACTCTTCGCCTCTCTACTCAATCTACATTGAAATGAATCATGGTCCTAATTGTATATGGATTAATAATAGAAAGTTTGCAACTATTAACATAACTTGTCGCTAAATCCGAAACTAATTCTGCTTCCACTATATCCTAACACGGTGTCCTAACGCGAGAGATACAAAGCGTAATCAATAGTTTACCTGTGTGCCCGAGGTGTTGCAATATCTCGTCCCATACACGTTGTTTGTGAAATCTATCGCTGTATCTTTCGTCGGAAACGTCGTACAACTCTACGTGCTGTCGCACTCGATAAGCATCTCGTCGTCCATCGGAGATAAATTTACGCGATGCGTGTTTTCGTCGATTTCTTCGTTGCAGTCAATTAAAATCGGATTGATTAAACCGTTGATTTCGAACCGGATGACGCTAAACGATTAAACGCGAATCGCATCGACGTTATCCGCGCCGATTCGCGGAACGAACGTTACTGCCGCTCGTCGGAAAGTCTCTTTGTAAGCAAAATCTGACACGGACCGGCACGGTTTAAGGTCGGTTCAGACACATCCGTGTCGTGATCATATCGTTGTATTCCGTCAGTGACAATACGTCTAGGTACATGGTAAACGTCACTGACGGCACGAATACAACAGACGATCACGGCACGAATACGGCACGAATGTATCCAAATCGGCCTTTAACAAATTTAATTACCTGACACGAGCGATTAATGCTTATGACTGTAACGCTAATTTATTTTTTTTCCCTTCAATCATTCGTTTTTGGAAAGCTACAGTAATGTACATATAATATAGTTAACCAACGGCTCGCGTAAAAACTTTTAATATAATAAGAATATACATAAATATAATTTTCTCGAACGTTTTGTCACCTTCGAGTTTTCGAATGTTCTGAGAACTCTGTAATCTCTTTTGTTTATAAACGGACTTTTTTTTATAGAACGATAAAGAAATTAATATCCAAAATATTGAAAAATGGAGCAAGTAAAAATGGAACTTTTACGCTTTATATATAAATATCATAGAGTTCTGATAGGTAAGATTCTCAATTATCGGTTGAATATTATCTTAAGTGTCTGAATCATCTGAAACGAAGCTGATGAGTCCGCGAAACAGCCGAGACGGACAATATAATAACCGATTCATCGAAATTGATTTAAACTATTTAAAGTAATAATAAATGTCAAGGATATATAAAACGTTCGCCGTATGTTTATTTTTTATTCTGTTTCCATGAATTGACACGCGACGGTCAGTGCTTACAATTAGACACAGTCACCTTGTTGTCATTCGCGCAGCGAGATTCGAGGCGGGAGATAACAACGCGAGCGTCCTGTGTCATCGCGTCGTTATCTCTCGAAATGCGATCGCAATAAGTATCTAAAGAAAAAACGATCCCTCACAAAATTAACATTTGCCATCCTGCGCGGTTAATTTAATGTCTAGAATTAATTCGCAAGCGAAGTGACGATTCATCGAAGGAAATATTTCGCGCAATTTATTCTCATTTTCACACAAGGCAAGAATCAAAGGGCACAGGAATTGTAAATTATTGCTCACTATGGTCGACAATTTATGTAAATAATATAATTTATGTAAATAATATACTTATATAAATAACGGATATTCTTTGTGCAACATTCGAATTCAACTTCACATTCTGAATTTTCCATTTAAATCTAATTTGCTCGGCATTCTTTATGTAATTAAGTGCACGTGGTATACATGAGTCGCCAATCGCGAAAGTTTCAGATAATTGAAAGCTGCAACGAACTCGTCAATAACACATGAATTTCATGAAATTCGTTCGTTGGAAATGTATCACGTACGTGCGTGTAATACTGAATTTCGGGTAACCCCTCGCATTTTAATTAGCTGTTAATTTGATTCTATTAATCGCGTTGTATTTCACGGTATCAGGGAAAAACTGCCGACGTAATTTTCGACATTCTTTCGATTATTAAATAAAATACCACGGAATAAAATGAGTGGATTTTGCTCCGAATCCAAGCGATTTAACCAACAAATTGCTCGTGATACCACATTTATTATTAATGCAAAAATATCTGAAATCCGTGTTGTTAGGATAGCAAATAATAAATGTTATTACCGGAACTTTTGCAACGCAATTGCAAGTTAAATGTGAAATTTTTAATTGTCAAATTATCGATATTTGTCAAAGATTTCCGTTAGAGACTCGTCCTCCTTATGCTTATTCGTGTCGAGTAGATTGTCGTTCGCAATTTTTTTTTCTCGCGTTGTCTCTGTTACAGCATGATAAAATGCATTATACATCAAGAGTGCCGCACTGATACGTGGGCGATCGCAATTAATCGCTTTTTGTGCGAGCAAAGGACTTTGGAAAGAAGAAGAGGAGGCCTGGAAGGCATCAGCTACCGGAACAATTATAGGATGAGTAATTTAATTTATTTTTATTATTTCATTCGTTGTGTTCGCAAAATTAATCGTTCGTAATTATCTGATGCGCGTAACAATTATTCTTTGAAATAATAATTACTTCGCTCTTGTTATAATTTGGTAATATTCGTATTTTGTAGTTTAACGCAGTTCGTGTAATAATAAAATAGCATCTTTAAAATATGATAAAAAAGATGAAAAACGTTGAAGTAAATTTGTTCAATCATTTTCCCTTCTCAAATATTTTAAAACAAAATTTGAAGTCTGCATTTGGTCTTTCTGTGTCTTCTACCAGAATTCATGTAAATATTATATAAATGTTAATAAATATAAATACTATATAAATAAATATTACATAAGATGCAAGAGAAAGCAACTTGAAGAGTTTGTTTTAATATGCAAACGTCGCAAGCGGTCACTAAATTGCAGTCACGTTCCATCTAACTCACTTAAGAAGAAAAATTATTTTTAATTATTAATTATAATTATTCTTTTTCATCGCATCAATTTTTTTATAGCTCATTAATTATTGCAACAATTTCAAAATACCGAGCGTTCGAAAACGTTAAGTATTATAATTTTATAAATACGATATCGTGCGAAATTTCAAACCAATCTTACACATTCCACTGGAGAACAGCGGGAGATAGAATATTCGCGCCTTATACGGAAGGGAGGCTAATCTAATCGCATTCGTCGACGAGTGCACGTCGGCTTTATGGCACTGCGCGACTCTCAAAAAGCGGACGCTCGTTAGAGGTGGACGTTGCACCACGGTTCGTTTTCTCTTATTTTCGCCGTTTGACTTTCGGGTCGTGCCGATCGACCGGCCAAGCTCGAGACGGACGTCCTAAGGTGCATATTGCACCGGTCCGCCTTAATGGCGAGATGGCGTGACGGCTTGTGGGAGAGCGCGGGGTGGGAACGAAACGAAACGAAACGAAACCCGACGGGAACGCGATGTCGCGTGTCCTGCGCCGTGCGTTTCGCGGTCGCGTGTGTCGCGGATATTACACGCGATCCCTGGACCCCGTCCGAACTAAATGTCTCGCCGCACGAACGGATCTCTCGCGAGCTCGCCTCTCACTTGCACTTTTAATTTCTTCACTCGGTGCGCATTCGACACCGCGAGACATTGGCATCGTCTTCCCTTGTTGCAAAGGATTTACAATGCAAAATTACAGGAAATTGCAATCCTAATCTCGATTCCTTGATGCAAATCAGCGTAAAGCCTGTGTCACACTAAAATGTTGAAATTCAAAATAAAAAATTATAGAAGTTATGGAAAAAGATGGAGAAATCAATAATATAGAATTAAATATCAAATGAGGGAGTAATAAAAAAAATTCAACCAATTAGAAACAACATAGATTAAAGTTAAAATTATTCGATAGGTCGAATTCCTCCAATCTCCAATTCGCAATCTCCAATGCGTAGCGTGACACGGGCTTGAGATAAAAAAGTTTGCGATTTGTTTAATGTCCCACTTTACAAAATTTTTATTATTCCTCATTCGATATGTAATTCTAGATTATTGATTTTTCCGTTTTTCTGTATATATTTTTATTTTAAATTTCAATATTTTAGTATGACAGGCACGAAAAGAGTTAAATAAAAAAATTCAGTATCGATCTATAAATAATATCTCAACTCGTAACGTGTGCACACGCTGAATAGAACATCGGACCTAAGGGAAATTGATTCCTAGTGATCCAAATGGGCTGTCATTAAAATAATAGTGGTAGTTTCGGAACACCTTGTGTGATTTTATCTCGCGATATCCCGGAGATTTCAACTGTGTACAATTTGCTTTTTAATTTTACGACGTGCAATCTTATCTGTCTGAGAGAAAGCCGTAGGATATTATTAGATCTACCTACGTCTCATCTTTTTTCCCTAATGTCAGCGAGCTAGCATCGCAATACATGTCCCGGTAAAGTTAAAAGGCAAAACTTCTTGGGCGAAAAGGGCCGTAAGTTCCCAGCTCTTGGCGCACTACACCTTGCGCAGTCTCGCGTATCTCCCTTCGGCTGAGAACTTTGATAGCGTACGTCGACATGTTCTCCTGTTGCGTGGGAAAGTGCTGCATAATGACACGGTCATTCTTTGCACGTCGGGTGAAGCCAATAGCGGACGCGCCGTCGGAAAGTCCATCAAGACGGCGGGTAACTGCGTAACGATTTTCTCTCATTTCGCTCCGTGAATTATCCCTGATATTAACTGAGCCGACGCTAGTTTGTACGCGTCTCCTCGAAAATTACGGAAATGTATCATTTACGCTTCGTCGGCGCGATTAAAAATAATTCGATCGTTAAAGCCGAATCGTCAGTTTCTTATTTCATTAAGTCGACCTCTCCATTCATTCGACACAGCTATATTTCGTAACACGACTTTAAATCCACCGCGGGAATTACGCGCGTTAGCGATTTCGGCTTTTGTTAACACGTTCGAAATAGGAGCCTGCCGGTTATCGCGATCGTTAATCCGATACGTAATAATAGGTAGGATTTCGTCATCGTCGCGCGTCGAAACTCTCCCAGGTATTTTCCGGGCTCGGGAAGACGCCGATGCAGAATGCCGATTCTTTGTTCCCAGTCGCGTTGTGCCGTTAAGCGGCTCGCTGCTGAAACACCTGACGTCGCCAGGCGGTCGCCTGGCAGGCAACAAGCAGCCAGCCCAGCCAGCCAGCCAGCCAGGCAGCCCGCGTCGTACGTAAGTACATACCTGTGGCAGGTGAATCGAGTCAGGTGCTCCAACAGATGGGCGCCTTTACTCGAGAAAGCGTTATAAAAGCGGTCTATCATAAATGTGGGTTACTAGCTATGACTAACGCCCGACGGTGGAACGAGCTTGCGCTCGCGCGTGTCCGTAATTTCGCAAATTACCTTCGCGCCTTTTCACCCAATAACGCTCATCTGAAAAAGATGGTTTCGATATTTTAATCCTTAGATCAACGTATTTATTCGGGAACTTGCAGGGAGGCGCGTTCGCGAACTGCGTCGAACTCCGAGAGGAAATTCGTGAAAGACTGGCGTAAGGAATGGCGCCACGGCGTAAAATATATATTTTTATCCTTTTTCGCGGACAATTTTTCAACAAATAAATTGGTTCAACTTTGACTTTATTGGGTTTCGATTGCGTGGAAGGCCGTCGAAGGTCGAGGATTTAAATCCTTGATTTGCCAATTCGAGAAAGAGGATTCCTGTCGCGATGAAACCCGCTCGAACGTCCTTCGACGGCGTTTCCGCGCGTCTCCGTGAGGAAGGAGCGTAACGAGCGTGTCTTCTTCTCTTTTCTTCTCATTCTTTTCGTTTCACGGACACGTGGCGCGAAGCATGCGGCGTATGCATGCAAACGAGTCCGTATGCGTGTACGCAAGAGCGGGGCCGTATGTGCAGTCACGTGTAAGAATGGGACAGCGAAAACGTGACGCGATTATGCATTCTCGCTACGTCGTCATTTCTAGCTTGGTGCACGAGCCAGCGACGAGGTAGCGGTCTCCAGCGTGTGGTATGGTAATTTTATTAAACGTATTCTCCTATTTAAAGAACACGGCGTAATCACGGAATAAACCGAGCGTCAACGGACGACGCATTATCATCGTCATATATTGACTATCTTCAAACAATATTTAATTATTTACGAAGGTGAATAATGTATCCGTTTGGAAGATCAATCACTTAATCGTTTATGATAACAAATGTTAATTTATTAAAGCATTCCAACTTATGGAATAAAATGACTTGCAAATAGATTGATTCGTTTACATTTTAAACGATCTGATTTAATTTTCTTTAGATGAACAAAAGAAAACGATATCTATAATATAATAAAATTAATTTCTATTAAATTAATAAATTAATTTCTTTTACATTCAATTCAGGAGCATGTTAGAGTAGTTAGACAATTATTACGAATGCACATGTCTATACATTATAGCAACGAACAATGCTTTCCAAACTATAGACAATAAACTTGTCGACATAAAGATACATCTCGTAGGGTAGCGTAAAGTCAGCAAAATCTTAGAACATCTTCTAGAATTCTCTCGCCATATGTGCAAGTGTATATAGGAGAGGAAATAAAGTTTAGTTTATCACGGTCGAAAATAACTTTTCGTCACTTTCGAGAACTAGTCAGTGCGAACATAAATCGCAACGAATTGGTGCCTCCGAGAACGAATGTCCCCGTGCACGAGCGGAACGCTTGGAGTTCCGAACAGCTGCCGGCACTTCGTCCACGTCTGATTAGACGAAAGTAAAATATGTTTCCAAGTAAGATGTTATCGTTTCAAATCATAGCCGCTGCTCGTTTCGGCCGGGCCAGCCGTTCCTCTCGCGTCGCGGGGCGATCCAGCTGTTCCGAAAAATCATCGGGCCACCTTTCGCGCACGTGCGAGAAATACACGCTGATCAATATCCCAAAGCCAGTCGCATTAGCGATTGTTATTTCTGCCTGTAAAAGATTATTATTTTGAAGGCATTTGTCTCTATTTTCAGCACTTTTACAGTTACATGGACAAGAAAAAAGGATAATTCTATCTCCTGAGAAACCAACGTAAACGACATAAATAATCGTGTATTTTATGGTGTGCTTTGCATAATCCAACATGTACTCTGTCATTACGTGAGAAATTCAATTACGTTTCTCAATGCAAGGTTACTTTATTTATGATACGTTTCTTAGTGCAAAATATACAACATTGTAAGATGCAAAAAGTGAGATAAAAATACGCTTTACGAGGTGAAGCGGATTCTTGCATTAACTAACGTGTTCATTTCTAATGACACTTATATAATGAACGCTTATAGTAGTAATTTCAACTATTCTGCTTCACTTGAGACGCAAAAGAGATCGAAATAAAAGTACCTTGCTTCAGCTCGTCGCGATTTCATTGCGCTAGAGTTCGTTGCGATTTTATTGCATAAATGATTCATCCTCTACGCCGCAACTATCCTAACAGTCTATAAAAGTTGCGGCATATTGCTGTAGATAAATTTTGTTCAACGATACAAAGTGCGGAAAGATAATTTTCTTTTCCAACAATAATATTTTATGTAGCAAAGCCGTTTAATGTATAAGAAATTAAAAAAAAAATTTCTAAACGAAACAATGAAATATTTTATAAAATTGGATATTTCTAACTAGAAAAGTAAGGGCGACATTTTTCATTTGACGATGTCGACAGACAATGTACCTTGCTCGCTTTGCGAGCTGCTACAATAACATCAATTTAATTCCAACGACGTGCAAGTTCTACCGTGTTCCGTTCCGCGCGTTCCTGCGGACGGATTCTCGTTTTAATACGCGAAGGGAGCTCATTGTGCCCGAGCGAGTCTCTCTCTTTCTGCACCGATTCTCGCCGTTCGTCCTCAGCGACCACGACGAAAAGGAAGGACTCAAGGTCAGCGTGTTCTTCTGCACCGCTGCAACTCGCGCCCTATGCCGGCACCTCGCATTATACCACGTCTTTCCGTGGGCACACGTCGAGCTCTGTCTCTTATTACGCATATTATTACAGTGCTCTCTTTGAAAGAGCGTATTGTTGACTAAGAATTTCAAAGTTTTAATTATTTCCTGTCCTACATATATATATATATATATATATATAAGACAGGAAATAATTATAACTTTGAAGAACTTTGACTATATTTGACTATTCTTAGTCAAATATATATATATATATTTTTATATATACATATATGTATATAGGACAGGAAATAATTAAAACTTTGAAATTCTTAGTTAGCAATACGCTTTCTCAAAGAGAACATTATGATAATACGCATAATAAATTTATCTCAGCGATGTGTGTGTGTGTGTGTGTGTGTGTGTGTGTGTGTATATGTTGTAATTTCCTTAGTAATTATTTCGAGAATTATTTGGTCTGAGAATTTTAGAAAAATTTATAATTTCAGAATGTGTGTGTGTGTGTGTGTGTGTGCGCGCGCGCACACATTTTATGTAAAAAAATTTTATATAAATCAAATAATTCTCGATAGTTACTAAGGAAGTTCTCAAGGCTGTATCTGAATATTTAAGAACGATTTGTAAGAACGATACGGACGATCCTCGTAAGTCCAAGGTAAATTCGCACATGAGATACGTATATGATGTCAGAAAAGTGAGAGAATCGCGAGAAAATACGCGTGAGTGATCCTCACGGAGGAATTTACGTTCGCGTAAATGTCCCGGTAAAGCGAATCATACGCTGCCTTGGTCTACAACTAGATTTCGAAGGCTACGAGCGAGTTGTGCGGACGAATAAGAGAGACGATTTTCAACTGCATAAAGACGGCATTATGAATTGTAAAGACACTCGAGCGGTTGTAAGGGGGTAAAGTTATTTGCCAATTCGGCGATATAGTATCGCGCTAGTACTACGGTGTACAATAGCGGTGACACATCGCGTCGACGTTTTATCGCTGAGAGGCGCGATATAGGCGACGATGAATATTTCGTGCGCGAAATCGCAGGAGCTTCTGTGCCACGCGAATAAATACCTATTTATATCATTGCGAAACGCTCGTTCGGGAGATCGTATCGTTTCGCTCTTGTTTTTCATGGAGATGCGCAACCTCGGTAATTAACAAGCACTTTTTGTGCGCTATGTTTTGTATTCTGTATAAAAAAATATTCAAGCAGTTCTGAGTAAACCTTCATACATATTTGTTTAATATTTATCCTTATTTATTATCGTTATTCTCGCATGTACAAAAATTTATAATTTCAGAATAGACAAAGAGATTATAGATTTTATGGATATTTAACTCTTAAATCGATTTTTTAGATTCCGAGAGAAATTCATGTATTAGTCAATTAAATAATACCAACTTGATAAATTTAAGATTTATTTTGATAAGCTATAAATTAATCAATGAAACTATTTTTGAATAATCTTAAAGAATTCATTTACAGATATCAGTAAATCATGAGAGATTACACGTTCTACATAATTAAGCGCTTATCTCAACGTTATGATTCAAGGATTAAAAAAACGCTGTCATTAGAATTCTATTATTAGTTCCTGCCGATAAAATTACGTCGTGGAAAATAATTTATTTTCCCACGCTCAAAACTTTTTTACGCAGACATTTCCCTGAAAAACGCGTTTGTCGAGTTTTTAAACCTCAGTTCGGTGTATCCCGCGCTGAATAATTTTAGGAGGCGGGAGAAATGTGGAAAACACCCGTGTGCAACCAGGTGGAGCAGTTTTTGTCCCGCTACGTCGAACAAATTTCGCACACATTCGCGTGCGCGTTCGCCTAGGCGCGGCGGACGGTGACTCGCGTGAGGGAGCGAGAAGCTCCGTAACACGCGAAACTTTTCTATCGATCGGCGGCCGTCCGGCTCGGCTCGGCCCCGCGAGGCGCGCGGGGAGAGTCACGTTGTCCTCGCGTGTCGATACCGATACCGCGCCCTCGCCCTCGGCGTCGCCGAGCGAGCGACGCTCCGTTGTAGCTCCGGTGCGCCGATAAGGCGCTTATCGCCGCGCCGAGATACGCGGCGTCCCCTCGGCTCCTCGCGTAAGGATCGGGCCCCGCGAATAAAGACGGCGATGTCGGGCCTCGTCGACGCGAGCAACGCGTGCTACCGGTGACTTGGCATAATCTCGCGACGCTCTAAGCTTCGGCGTGCAGAATCGTAAAATTGACAAACATTGACGATGAGCCATTCGATCCTTCGCTGTAGGAGATTTCTCATTCATTGTTTATGGTTGTTAAAGCGATCCGAACAAAGCACGATTTTATGGACCGTGAATGTTCCCGTACGAGATGTTCATTGTCTGACGATTGCAATTGTTTTTTTTAGTGAGTTTCAATCCTTTCTTTACGAGGATTGAATCAGTTGATTCTTTTCTATTCTCAATTATTGACTTTCGCACGTTGATATCGATGTGTCATTGTGATTTTCTCTCCAAAACTTGCTGATTTGCGATTTTAAATATCTCGAGTGATCTTAAAATAATATTTTAGCATTGCCAGAATATTTTGCACACTCATACGATGAAACAAGAGACTCGTATTGTGTATATATTTCAAAGAAGCTTAAATATTTAAGATCAGAAATAGATTTAATTCATGAAATATATTTTAAGAATGTTATGATATTTTCTTAAATATTACGGATTATAAATGTAATTAAAAATACTTTTTTTAAGAAACTCTAATATTTAAAAATAGTTCTTGAATTATGAATTGACAAGTAGATATAAAAAAATTATAGAATGAATTTTACAGTCGTACGAATTTATTTTTAAAAGAATTATACGAAAAAAACTCTCGAATTTCTTTATTTTTCCGCGTTTGCTAACAACGTAACTTTGTCCGAGAGAAGCTCGCGTTGTCGGAGCGAATAATTCAAATCAAATATCTACATCCTCGCGAATGAGAGACGGATTAGATCGCGCATGGTTCCAATCGTTCTTCCCGCAAATAGCAATAAATATTTTTAATCACCGCGGCTGACATTTCGTAATTGCGGAATACTTAGCGATTCGTGGAAGGCGCCTCTCTTTTTCGAGAGAGAAACATCGCGCCGGGTGCTCGATGCCGGTCACGTAGGCCTCGTAGTTCCGAGAGTGCCCTGAGCACGCCACGGAATACTAGAATACTATAGCAGCGAGAATGCGCGGCGCATACCCGCAACGCGAGCGGATAACAACGCGCGAACAACGAGCACGACGGTCGTCGCGGCGACGGGCCCGGAATTTTCGGTTCCTCCATCAGAATGTTTCCCACGTTGCGGCAGCGCATGGACGCTTAATAACGTAAATTAACATTGACGTATTGTATATTTATTTGTACGTTAAACGCAGCGAATCCGCCGTCTAACGACAGGGTAGACGGTACGAAGGATCGAGCGATGAAAGCAATCTTTTCTTAGCGGTTGACGTTGAGGCACCTTCACGAGACACCTTCGAAATATCGCGGTAGCCGATCCCGCGATAAACATGAAAGATGACGAAACGCAGGTAACGTGAAATTGCGGCTTCAAACTCTGTCCGCGAGAATATCCGATGAGATGCATGCCACATCAGGTGGATTTGCATTTTCCTCGCGAGATAGGTCGGCTTCGAAGGTACGTAAATCTCTCGTGCGAGATAACTGCCGAAGGCACTGTTAGTCCCGTATGCATATTAACGCGCGTGTGAATCTAATAAAAAAAAAAGATACGTAACACCGAGGAAGAGACGTAAGGAAGAAAACGTTACGTCGGGCCGCGCAGTAAATCCCGCGAGTAAGCGAGTCGAGCGATTTCGAACGGTCATTCGAGCGAATGTTACATTCTCGCAGAAGTGGTCCTTGCGGCTGGACCCATATAAAGTTTCGCTGCCGAATCCGCCTGTGTCTCGCCGCCGATCGCCTTCATTCGCTTTTGCTTCGAGCCGAGCCACCTCGACGTTTCTCGTCTCACTTCGACGAACCATTACCTCGCCCACGTCGCGAGGCACAATCGCCTAAAGTCCTCCGATCGGGTAAAACCGGTTTTGGATCGCGACCAGTGCTGTAACTACCTACTATGCGGCCGGATTTCACGATCGGAGAGAAGCTCGCGCCATTTACGAGAGCTGCGCGAAGGAAGAGACCGCGACGATATTCCCCGACGAATTAAACTGCCCTGGAAACGTGACGCGAATCGCCGATCGACCTTTCGCACGTCTTTTCGCGACTGAACGAAGAGACGCGGAATAATTCGTAAATCTTCATCGGATCGCGATCTCTCCTCCCTGGCTATTTACACAACGTTGTTTACGAAGGAAACTTTGATTTAAATTTGCTTTCGCTACGACTGAAGTGTTGCTAACTAAGAAAATGAAACACTGAATAACATTTTGAGATGCTAAATGACATGATTAAATTAATTATCAAATCACGTATATTTTCAATAATGTTGCAAAATTAATAAAAATAGGAGAAGTATGTGCATTAACTGTACTCGTGACGCCGACAGGATTTCTTCTGCGTAACGATAAGTAATTAAATGATAATCAAATTGCAAATTCAGTCATTTCATTCCGCTATTTATGCGACTCTTGCTACTCAACGGGATAACTCGTTTCTGCGTATCACCATCCGTTTATTACGTATATTGTCCCGAGCCCAGCAGAGAGCTCGCTCGAAACGTGCATGCGCGATGAAGAATTTTTTATTCAACAGCTCGCTCGTCGATGAGGCGCCGATATGCGCTAGCGAATGCACGTTGCCGGTGTCATAAGATACGCGAAGCGGAGCGCAAAGGGTTAACGACATTCCGACGCCGTCGGGAGAGACGGAGAGAAAGAGAGGATTGCGCCGTGCCAGCGCGCTGTTAACTCCTAACCAACGTAGCACTCGGTCATGCACCCCCGATGCGCTATACGCTATGCAACCCTCGGAAGGTGGCGGTGGCACCGGCGGATCGATCGCTCGCGCGTTTCTTCGTGTCTCCGATGTAAAAATTAGTATTCCGCACTCGGCGTCGCGACGAGCAGCAGCGACCACTGCGAAAACGGAAAAGACGAAGGGGATGTGGAGGGTAGGAGGCAGAATGCCGAGGAGACGAACGTTCGCAGAAACGTTCAACTTCCCTTCTCCCGTCACGATTCCGCTCATATAACCCCGTCGAACCCCCTATTCGCTCTCTTCGATCTCTTTCTCGCTTTTTCTCTCTCTCTCTTTCTCTTTCTCGCGGTTTCCTTGCTTCGCGAACGTTTTACGAAAACTGCACGGCACGCTCGGGGTAGCACTCCTGAATATCGAGAACCGGACCGGGTGTCTCTCCTCCCCTCGGCTATACGTGGGTCGCATTCGTGTCCGAGACCGCGAATGCGGACCGAATGCCGATTCGCCCTCTCCTTCCTTTCCCGGACTCTTCGGCTCGCGATTCGTTTTAATTGCCGGTGTCTATCTCGTTCTTCGCACTCGGAACACCCCTAAAGCCCTCCTTCATCGCAGACTCGGCTGATCCTTTGTTTGTTACCAAGCGCTATTTTTTTTCTCGCCCTTTATATTTTAACGAATACATTCTTCGCCGAAACAAAATGGCTATTGATCCGTTAACAGCTTCTCGATTAAATACGAAGGCAAATTAATTTTTGTCCCTTCAATCTGCAATAAAATTAGATTGAAAATATAATATTGTCGGGATTCAATATTGATGTTTCTAAATGTTTGCGGGACATTCCGTACTTTTTATTAAAAATCGCTTACAAAAGTTAATAACTCGTCGAGGCAAGGGCTAGAAATAAAAACGGCAAGCGGATTGCGTGAAACATTGTGCAAAAATGTTCAACAAAAATAATTTGCCTCCTGTGAGGTTTGAACTCACGACCCCTGGTTTACGAGACCAGTGCTCTGCCACTGAGCTAAAGAGGCTGACGTTTTTCACTCTTAGTCAGGCAGCTGATACATCACGGACGCACGTACCGTTCCGAATTTTGCCCAAATCGAGTCCAAGGCACGTGCGTACGCGTTACATATGTTAATTATATCCTATCGACGTTAATAATCGCGATCCCCGAGCATTTCATTCCGTTGTTCCGAAACGTTCTGCCTTTTCTACGTCGCGTCGCGTTTGGACGTCGATATCGCCACCTCTTTAAAGGGCGATCCGGCGGCTGCGACGACGACGAATCTCGTGGAACCTCTCCAAAAATAATTCGACCCCACAAATCACGGGTGACGCAAAGCAGATGTCAGTCAGTTGCTACTTCCCGTTTCGCGCGAGCCGTACACAATGAGCCACGCTTTCGGGTTCATCGACGGGAGGGGGGAAGAGGAAGGGAAGGAGAGAGAGAGAGAGAGAGAGAGAGAGAGAGAGAGAGAGAGAGAGAGAGAGACATGCGAACTCCCTTTCCCCCCTTCTCGGTCGTCCGAAGAGGACAGATGTCGGGGCCGTCTTAAAGATTTCGAAAGGGCGACCCTTTTCGGGGTGAGACTCTTTGAGACGCAATAAAAGGGACTCAACGGTATGCGCGCGTAAAACCATTGTGCCATTTAAGCAGATGTTATCCAATGAATGCGCAATGTATAATATGAATCGCGGACAAAGAGCACAATTTTTCTAGGGTGTCTGAGAATTTTTGCATCTTTGCCTCTACGTTACCGCGCCACCGTCCTGATAAAGAGATATCTTATCAATCCTTTCCTATCGCATATCGTTCGAAGCTATTTCTTTCTCTCAGCATCGATAAATTTTTATTTATATTTCGCTCGGCACAGTCAATTAATAAGGCGCATCCTCAAATCAATCGTATCAATGTATCGATTGGATGATAAATCGTTAAATTTCTACTAACGCGTTCGCGTAATTAATAATTTCTAGTTTTTAAATCAAGAGTATAAAATATTAAAGATAGAAAAAAATTGAATTTGTAAAATGTAAAATAAATTTATTTCATAAAACTTACAAAAAACTTATTTTGAAATGTTTAGTATTTTAAAATGTGTTTTTGAAATGTTAAAAAATTCAAGAAAAAAAAATGGATGAAAAAAATCTCTCCAATTTCAACTTTACGAAAGTACTTTGATGTAATAATTAATTAACTTTTTTTTCAATTAAAACTTGTGTTCGAGTTAACGAACTTTCGAAGAAAAGAATTCTTTTTATTTCTCTTCGATAAGCCAGATTAGATGATACAATAATAAATAATCTACACAATAAATATTATCATAAAACATTTTTTAATTTCAATGAATAACTTTTTTTATTTTTCAGATGAATTGAAAATCGAGTTATCGTTTCATATTGTCATAATTGATCATGTAAAATATTGATTGTGCTTTGTCTTCAATAGACCCTTCGTGAATCTATCGAATGTACGACGCAATATTCTCGACGCTTGAAAATTCAGGGAATCCAATTAAAAGACCGGATGCCCTTTAACCGCAACGAACCATGTATTGTCTCGTCTGTAATTCCTATGACACACGGAAACGCAGTAACCCGTATCTGTGCCTGAAAATGCGCGTTCCTAAAAATTACCATTTTAAATCACCTTTTTTTTTATTTACGTTGTTACAATCTCTTGCTATGACGTGTACGTCAAGTGTTAAATCCTTCGAGATTTGATAGCACGATATATTGATAAAGATAAAAACAATCGAGAGATAAAAAACACACACAGATAAAAAAAGATAAAATTTGTATAACTCAGTTCTCTTAAAAATATTCAAAAGACGTTTATTTAAATCCTCTTCGAGTGAGATAAGTAAATATTTTTGAAGCATATATAAATACATAGATAACACTCGATAAAATAGATATTAAAAAATTAAGAGACTATGAAAATGTCGGACGCATCGATTGGTTCATAAAAAAAAAATGACGCTATCGGGCGCCAATCCTCAATGGCCTGACTACAAGGAACATCCTTTTGCAAAGCGCGATATCGTGTGTGCGCATCTTTCGAGGAGTTTCCCGTTGAACGAAGCGGCCCAACGCTGCGCTGGTCGCGGCCGCCGTCGCCACCGACGCCGCGCGGCGACGGGCGATGGCGAGACGAAGCCAACCTCCGCTCCGTACCCTTGAACCTAACAGACGTTCGCGACGTTGCCACCTCGTGCAAGTATGCCGCGGCGTGAAGCGAGGCGCGGAGGCGCGGAGGAACACGATCGCGATGTTCGGTCGCTACGGCTGCGTTCGGTTGCGCTCGGCTATGCCCGGTGCGTGCTTTCTTCGCAAGAATTCCGAGTGGCCGTGCCGCTCGCTCCTCCACCTCCTTCGCCGTCGTCGTTGTTGTCGGCGGTCGGTTGGCGCGACGCCGAACGGGCTGACGTCACGCGCGTCAGCGTTACGCGTAGCGTTACGTAAAAAACGTGCGGCTGACTGGCTGGCTGGTTGACTGGCTGGCGAACTCTACTCGGTGGAGCGTGTCGCCGCGTTGCGTTGCGTAGCCGCACGTTCGCATAAGCGGCATTCTACGCCGGCCACGTCGAGCCAGACGCGCTCTTTCGCGCCGATTATGTCAGACCTTTTAATAACGGAGACGAGCGACGTTTTAGCATATTCGCACTGTCGCTCCGGCATTTCTGCCAATCTTTAAATTCCGTTTCTTGCGTAGCGAGATGAAGTCGCCGTACCGACACCCACGTCTCGTAATTCATTCCGCGTTTGGCATTAAATGTACCGTCGGATCGCCAAGGTTGACTCGTTCAACACGCGGATCACGTACGATCTTATCGCGACGATCGGATAGCCGCGATTAGCGGTAAACGCGAGACACGGATACGACGCTTCACGCGGCGTTAAGCCCGATTTTTTCTTTCGTCTCTGTTTAGCGTCACGTTTAGCGCTCTACGTACATACGTGCACGTACCACACTATCCGCTTCTCTCAACTGCGCAGCACGAGAAAAAAGCCGCGTGTAACGTAAACACGCGGATGAGAATCGGATAGCCATATTTAGAGCGCTAAATGCGCCGTGCGAATAGCGATCCCAACAATGTGGCGGCGGCCAGCCGCGACGTTTTTCCTTTTTCTCTCCCTTTTTTTTACGTAACGTTGCGCGTGACGTCAGCCGTCGGTCGGTTCTGTCGGCGGACGTGAATTCTCGCGAGAGAAAGCATAGACAAACATAACCTACATAGAACGGTCCCTCGAGCACGGCGGGGTCAACGTACGACGAAACCGGAAATTCGTCGTCTGCCACGCGTCGCGAGAGTCAGGGCTAAGAGAGTTTCCTATTTCTTCCTCTCTCTCTCTCTCTTTTCTCTCACCTCTACTATTTTTCTGTTCGATCACGCGCCACGTCTTACTCCACGCGAGTCCGTTTTATCGGACCGTAAAACCGGGCTAGCAGGAGGCAGTACGTACTATTATTGGATTACGGAGAAGTTTTTGTAGCGGCGTTTGGAGAAGGGAGGGAATACTCGTCGCGGGCTCGAGTCGAGCCCGCATTCTCGAGCAGTCGATGCAAAATAATCGGCGTTTCGATGCTCCCTTTTCTCGCGAGCGCGCGATGAAGCCGACGACGATCGAGAATATCGAGACTAGATCCGCCGTGGATGCGAGTTAAGTGTACCGGTGCAAACTGGGGCAAATGGCAAACCGGTTTCGGAATATAAATAGAGTAACGATCCTTTTGCAAGTTTTGCCGAAACGAGCCCGCGCGAGAGCGTCTAAAATCCGAGAGGCCTTCTCGAATCCGCGCCAAGGTTGCGAACGAGATTTTATCGAACGGGACCCTTTCCGATCTCCCGTTTCGAACGTGCGGGAATTGGCGGAGTCCATCAAAATTCTGATTCGGCTTCGAGAATCCGACTCGCGCGCTGCGACGAGAGAGACGTTTGGATTCATCCTAGCGGCGCGACGCTTTCTCGTCGCCGGACGATCTCTCTTTCTCTCTCTCTCTCTCTCTCTCTCGCCGCGTGATTTACACGTCCGAAACCGCAGAAATCCGAGAAAAGCGAATTGCACAAAGGAGCACCGAGCATCCTCCGTGCTCCTTTATCCGCCGCGCGCTCGCGCGCGCGCGCGTTCGTGTCTCCCGTTCGCACGCCCGTGTGCCATTTACGAGGCAAACCGGTTTACGCTTTTTGCGGAGCCTCGCGCGGCTCCGCGAAGAATGTTGATTTTTGCGATATATACCGCTTGGGAACCTAACCTACATCATTATCCGGATGAGAGCTGACTGCGCACGAACGCGCCGAGTGGCGCGCGAGTTACACGAAACTGTCTCTCCTTAACGCTGACACAGGCGTCGGAAAATTCGTAGAAAGGATCGCGCCTCGCCGGAAATCACCGCCGGCGATCTAATTTTAAATCGCGTCGCCTGCATTGTTTGCAAATCGCGTTACGCCGCCGTGTCACGATTTCAAGTAGAGGCGAGCGTGAATATTTATCACGTATCGAAATATCGGAATTGTAAAAAAAAACGATATCCGTATTTCGTAAGCGTGGAATGTTTACATTAGCTCGCGAAAAACGAATGCGAATTGAAAGGAATCGATATAGGAAACGCGACGTACGAAATTGAAATTGAATCTTTCTGATTATACCAGGAATTTAATTTTCAGACGGAAGGTCGGGAATTCAATTTCATGGGAGGAAATCTCTATCTCGAGTCTAATCTTTTAATTCTTATTCGACCTTCGGCTTCACCGACGCGCCTCAATTGAATTAAACCGAAAATGTCGATTCGATTGTTAAAAACGATATTAGCGAATAAGAATAAGGTTTCGAAGAAGCGACAGAATTTATTGCGATCACCTCGACTGATTTAATCGCGAGGTGCTCCGCGTTAATTATCGAGAGTGATCTTGTATTCATTAAACTGGGACATCTCCGAAAAACAAGTTCGATCAAGGACTCGAGAGGAGAACCGACGAAGGTTAATTCGTCTGCTTCTCGTCGGAAACGATCTCGACGGGACGCGGGCGCGTCTCGGAAGCGGTTTTCGCGAGGCGCCGCGCGTTTTTTTTCGGCAGCGTCGTCACGAATGTAAAATGATAATGAGGCGCGCAGTGCTGTAGGTTAGTGAGAACAATAGCTCGCGCTTAATGAACCGAGCCGCATGCGGCTCGCGTGCTCGTGGTAGTAGAAATATATTTTCGGCGCCGTGCGTCGAATGACGAGCGCGGGAATCGCCGAATTCGTCCTCGACCGTGGAGTCAAAGTCGCTTCTCCGACGCTTCGCGTCGACGCGGAATTTCAATTCTGTCGCGCGACCCGGTTAACGTCGTTTCGTCGCACGTGTCGTCGCGTTGACAGCGATCCTCGCTCTCTGCCGATCTCGCAAGTGTAAATAATACTTTGTCGATGGAGTGATCAACCGTCCCGAATTTTGCGTCCCGATTTTCGATTCTCTATAAAGACGTTCCGAAAGAATTCTAAGCCATTTGTCCCGATTTATTGCGTAACGTAAGATAAATATATTGTAAAATAATATAAAATATAAGAATAGAAAGATTATACTAAATTAATTATTAGCTCTGGCTAACGTGAATGAATAGAAAGTTTAAATAAATGAATTCCCATTTATATTTTCAATGTATCCTAAAAAATAAGGATGTGCTTAAATTCTGTGTAAAAGAAATATAATTTACAAAAGAAATATAACTTCAAGTTTTGAAATATATTTATTTAATATAGTTTCATTTCGCATATTAATTTTTATAATTACTAATAAAAGAAAATTAGTTTCTGTTAATTTAAAAAATGTAGTTTCTTTTATTGAAATTGTTTAATTTTTATAACACAATTACATATTTTATTAATGTGTGCGGCCAAATTTAATTTGGTAGTGATATAATTACTTCTAAAATAATTACGTGTTATTTATGTGATAGGAGAAAGTGTATTTTATGTTAATTTTTCATTACTTTTATATTCCGTTGATAATTACTCTTTGATTTTATTCTAAGAAGTTTATCGGTCTAGTTTTATAATTATTTATCTAAGCTATATGTATAATACGTATAATAATCAAAAAGGGATACGTACAAACATTAATATTTCGAGATATTTTGTTATGTAATATATACCAATAAAACATCCTGATTTTTTTTTTAGTTGTGTCTCAATTCTGAAAATCAATATCCCGAAATTTGATTGAAGTGTTAGTCATCCTACCTGTCATTCTTATACAATATTTACATTGCCATGATACATCAAGAATCTCGAGACGAATAAGGTTCTACATATATCATAGTCGATTATTCTTCTCACATTCAATTGTCGATTCGACAATTGTTCAATTTCCTACGGTTTACGATTTACGACTCTATTGTAGAACCGGTTTAATTGTCATTTAATGATCCTTACGTTCTATGAATATGACGCAACGTTGATAACTGTAATGATAAATTTCGCGCTAATTGCATCGCGGATAAAGACGCAGGGATTATATCCGCGTATATTTCGCTCGAGTCGCGCGGAAGATTTCGCTCGCGCGAGAGAACGCCGGGAGATCGGTGAACGACGATCGGCTTTCAGCAAACGGTACGCGGTGTGCATCCCACCGAAGCGGCGGCGAGTCACGAACGGCGAGTCTCGGGTGCGCGCGATCGGAAACCGGTTGGACGAAACTTTCGAAAATTCCAGAATGACGTAGCTCTGCTCTCGGCGGGTGTACGAGCGCAGCGGGCGAAGACACACGGTGCCGCGTGCTTCTCTCATTCGTTATTTACAGTTACTTACGTAACGAGAGCCTCTCACTCTTTTTCTCCCCCCCTTCTTTCTCTCTCTCTCTCTATCTGTCTATCTCTTGATCTGTTGGAGGTCGATTCAGCTCGATCGACGCATGGATTCGTGCATACGGAGAGAACGTGCGTGTATGAGAAAATAGTCGCGAAACCGATGCGCGTTGCATGCATCATACGTGCGTAGCAAGCGGAAATGTTGCTCACTTACCTCGTTTCTCGCTTGCCGTTGCTCTACCTAGGACACACCGACAAGAAACCACTGGCGAGTAACGACGCGCCGGTGAACCGCACCGGGCAAAAACCGGGGTTTGTTGTGAGTTCGCGGCGAGAAAATAACTCGCGCCGCGATAACTCTCGCGCTGCGAGCGAGCGAGCGGACCACGGTCCCCGACAATCGGCGGAAAAAGTCGTTTGCGCAATTATCTGCGCCGCGAAGAAAAATGAATACAGGATGAAACGGTCGATTGAATTACGTCGAGCAGCCGGATGTCAGACGCGGATATTTGCCAGAATAAAACCTGATCGTTTCTTTAAAAAAAAATAAATAAAGGATTTTCACTCGATTATTACTCGACCGAGCATGTTTTGCGATTATCATCGCCTGTTGCCTCTCGCGATATGTTACAAAGTAATAATTGCTCGAATCCTTAATAAACGCGCACAATTATCCCGACACATAGTCCAAGATAATAATTCGTTTCCGCGAAACACGCGCGTGCTTTCGCGTAAATGTATGTAAAATATTTCAATAAATATAAAGATCGCATTCCCGATAAGAAAGTTAAATGTACTCACGTGCGCCGCGTTAAATGATCAGTGGCGTTGGAACTCGGTAATTCGTGGAGAATACCAGGATCTGGTAGATCTTTGACGACTGCCTGATCACGGTTATCTGAAAATTATGAAAATTTATCATCAAACGCGATAATTTCCAATCGACGTAAGCTAAATCTTGAAATCCTTGATGAGAAAACTCTCAATAATAATTTCACATCACTTCACACTTTTATTTAAATGTGTTTTACATTTGCTTCAGAAACAAATGGCTCGATATTTATTAAAAGTATTGTACAAAAGTACTACATTATAACAATTATATTATTTATTTTTATATTATATATTTATTTTATTTTAAAAATTTAATATTCTTTATGTTGTTACACGTAGCTTTGTCAAATAACATCATCGTTATTTACTTTTTACCTTTAATGGAAATCTTTTCTATTTCGTTTTCAGTAAGGCGACCATCGCGCTCAATTCCATCCACTGGTTGCCCGGATATCCTCCAGTCGCGTATCTCCTTCCGTAAAATATAAATCGGATCATTGTTATCCGCGCTGGCGACGCTGGTCTCGTCGGACAAGCGAACCTTGTGTCTCACGTCGTCGCGTGCCATTTTATTTTCCCTCCGCGAAAGAAGCCGCCTTCCGCGGAGACCTCGCGACTTCGTCGCGCAACTTTTTACGGCGTCCCCGTCCTCCGAAGACCGCGTCTTTTGCGACGACGTTCCCGCGGATACGGGCTTCTTTCCGTCGAGCATAGACGTCGCGCGTCGCTCGGAAGAAATGTTTCTCGAGGACACAGCAGCGGCTCTTCCACCGCCACGATATTTAATTCCCTGAGATATTGAACGGCGTGTATCAATTACACGAAATGCAGAGGTCGATGTACAATCATATATAAATTGGTGCGATAATAAACAATTAATGAACATTGGTATGATAACGAATAGTTGACATCGTTAAAAATCGATACATTTATTTAACACGTTCTATCGATGATACACACTGATATATTTATTAAATGCATTCAAAACATAAATTTTATAATAAGTTTAAGACTGAAAAATATATTACCATCAAAAGAAAGAGGCATTATAAAAAATGCAGTATAGAATAAAACAAATAAATTTATTTGATTGTTATTTACTAATTGTTAAATATCTTATAATTAGAAATATACAACAATACATAAGTAAATAAAAAATGGAAAGCAAACAAAATTCTTCTATACAGTAATTGATAATTACATATTACGATGTACTTTGTTGAAAGGAATGTATAAACAGAGTTGATTTGGACAATCGCTGCAAAATGTCACTATAATTTTTTTCGCTACTTTAATTTCGAATTTTTTTACATTTTGTCTATAGCAAGAAGTGCAATATTTTCGATATTTTGCCCTCTTGCTTTTTAATATTGTCTAATAATATAACAGACTTTAGTCAAGACATCAAATGAATAAAAAATCGAGCAAAAGCAGCTCAGCAATGAAATGTGTTAATCTAATTTTATTTCAAGAATAAATTTTAAAATAAAACTTCAAGCTACAGAGACTAGTGGACGTATTAAAATAACATGCATAAAAAGATCAATTGATTGCAACCAATTACAAATTATTAAGGAATGAAAAAACGGATTCTTCTCTGACGATGAAATATCGCTTGCCACGGTGCCAGAATCAAATTGTCAAAACAAACAAAACATCTTTCCTTACATCTTTTTCGCAATTTTAAATTAATATCGTGTTATGTCACATGTTACACTTTCGAATTTCTCAACGTGTTGTGACATTTGCTGTGATAGACGTCTCTTTGATGAAAGAGACCGAAAAAACGATATTAAATGCAAATCGGCGTGAATCGCCATAACTTACAATCATGTCAGCGATGGAGCGGCGACGGAGGTTATAAATCTACGACGGCGTTGCGGCGCGAATTAGCGCGGTAAACAATCGCGCGATGCATCATCCTCCAGCTGCCCTNAAATGAAGCTCTATTTGTCGTTAATTATCGCGTGGGATTCCGCGACGCGCGGGGAAAAGCGCGGCGGGTAGACTGGCGGATTTAACGGGCGCGCGTTCCCAAAGGCGTGTACCACGTGCGTGCAGTTCGTTTCAGGATTCGTCGAGAAACCCTCAGCTGTCCCCGGCTCGCGCTACCGTAACGAAGATAAAACGTTACGGAGACGGTCGTGCGGAACGGACGCTACGGGAACCCGGCTGAACTGAGCGGTGAAACTTCCCGCTCCTACCCTCGATTTTCCGCCGGTTCGGCTCGTGAACCTCGGGTTCGCCGTTAAGGATCATCGACGAGGAAGATCGAATTAAAAGCTCGTCCGTAAAATTCGCTCTAGATGATCCACCTATGTTTTTATATTCGTGTTCCAAATTCAGCATAGCGTTCTATTTATCACTTTTCTATCTATATAACAGGTCTATTTATATAATTTATATAATAAAAATAAATTAAGTATATTTCGAGCTCGTATTTGCTAAGCAAAAATATAAATGTAATAGGTCAAAAGAACGAGCACAAGGTGGCAGTATAAATTAATAATTTAATAAACATATAATTGATATAACGTATGTGGAACGTTTCGACTGTACTTAATTCTCTAAACTCAATTATATGTTTATTAAATTATTAATTTATATTGTCACCTTATTGTGCTCGCTCTTTTCACCTATTACATTTATATTTATATGATAATCTATATAATTTATATAATCTGTAATTATATATAAATTATTTGTGTAATTTGTAATTTATAGTAGGTCTATTTATATAATCTATTTGTAATATCTATAATTGACGCGCTATGTTTAGCGTGTAACATGAAGAATACAAGAATCTAAATACAAGCGAAGGTAAAATACATCGGATATAATCAAAACGCACGTGACAAATTAGAAACGCGTCGTTTTGATTCCTATATTATTACAGTTTATATTCTTATATTATTACATCATAATCGCGCGATTTGTGGATCGTCTAAAGTGAAGGCTTTAAAGAAAGTAGAAGAGATCGATCATTCTCTCGAAAATGATTTTCCTCGAGAAAATGGCATTTCTTTCTTTACATTTGACTCAATACCGATGAATATAGTACACTATCAGAAATGCTTCCTTTACATGTAAATAAAACTCGTAGTTACGAACGAAATTAAAAGTAATGAATGATTTAACTGAAAACTAAGTTATAAAAAATTATTTTAATGTATATGAAATTTTATAAAATTTTATGAAAAGTACATTACATTTCATAAAGTTTTATTGAATGTAATGTACATTAAATTTCAATGTACATGTATACAAATATACTTTTCAGTTACAAATACATTAAATTTAATGCAACGTCATGAAATCAAATTCAAATTGTGTAACTTAAAAGTACGTTAAAATTCATGACATTTTTAACCGTTGTACTTGATAATGTAATGAAGCGCGATAACGACGCATTGTTCGTCGAAAACAATATGGCGCGTACGACGGGCGAATACGCGGGCCTTTTTCCCGCCACGGGATCCGGCGTCGTCACCATACATCTGCCGCTCGCTTCCTGCGGGGAAGCGTCCGCCGATATCACCCGAATTCTTCCAGAAACCTCGATCGCCTTTTAATCGGCCCGGCCGATTCGTTTGACTTTCACCGCGTGCGCTCGGTTCCCGCCCAAAAATTTCTCCGCGAACTCACCTTTTAAATGCAGCTGCGGTTCGGCAGCAGCTGGATCCGAAACTCGCGCGCGGACGAGTTTCCCGTATATCATTTTCTCTCCCTCCCTCTCTGTCTCTCTCTCTCTCTCTCTTTCCTTTTCGAATGGATTCGATCGATAAGACGCTCGAAAGTGACGAAAGCGTTTCCGATATCCGTGTTTAAAAATCCCGAATCGGAGAGCAATGTCTGTACGAATAACGTCGAGGGAGCCGCACTATTTGCCGGTCGACCATTTTGACGGCGGTTTGAATTTTATTCAAACGGTTGCCAACTGCAAGCATTGAAAACGACTCTTCTGAGTGGGAACGGTTTAAGAACGCGCCAATAGAACCAATGAGT
The DNA here is from genome assembly GCA_037157785.1 of Cephalotes varians. Classification (NCBI taxonomy): domain Eukaryota; kingdom Metazoa; phylum Arthropoda; class Insecta; order Hymenoptera; family Formicidae; genus Cephalotes; species Cephalotes varians. The sequence continues at coordinate 1,230,766 of JANQDE010000029.1, forward strand.
ACGTAAGGAAAAAAGACAAATTGTTTTTATCTTGTAATAAAATGTAAAAAAAACAAATAAAAATTAAAAGCAGCTTAGATGATAGAGAGTACATGAGAGACTTACGAGACGATTTTTATATTTATTTTCGTCGTCGTTATATTTTCTCGGCGTTCCTAAAACACCTCGCTCGTAACTGTGTACATGTACCGTGCGCACGTGCTTCCTAACCTCAAAAGCGCCCGTCAAAGTCCGATGCGATATTTACTAAAACACGGGAACGTAGCGGAGGATATTTTGCGCGGATATTGAGCTCCAACAATGGCGATGCAAGTCCCGACTGACGTGGATGCCGATCAGATTAAATCTGTATGTAGCCCTTGAACTACTTTTGCTACACTCTGCCGAGCAGACTAAAAATATATTGAATGTTGTTGCCATTATGTTCATATGCATCTTCAACAAGATGAATTATTTTGCACGTATACGATGTTGTACTTGAATACTATTTGTGTATTTCTACAGTTTCGAGATTTCTTAACCTCGTACAATAAACTCTCCGAAATTTGCTTTGTCGACTGCATAAACGACTTCACGACGCGAGAAGTTAGAGCCAAAGAGGAGAAGTGCGCCCTCAACTGCATGGAAAAGTACCTGAAAATGAATCAGAGGGTGTCGCAGCGTTTCCAAGAGTTTCAAATAACTGCCAATGAAAATATTTTGGCGGCTAAAAAGCAAGGTCAGGCAAATTGATTTGATCGGTAAAACTAGGATGATCTTAATGAGTTTGTTTGAATCTTCATACCGTTATATATATCGTAAGATTGCAACGAACAATATCTGTAAGTTCCCTGAACCTCTACATGATAATCCAATTTATTCTGTCTTAAATTGTTCAAAATTTGTTAAAAATTTTTTATTTTGAAATTAGAAAACATTGTACAATAAATTATGTATTATAATATATTGTAATATAAAATGTAAACATGTGAAGTATGAGAGCGATGGAGTCAATGTACATGTTAAATAAGTAAACTTGTTCTTTTTTTTAAATATGAATATGAAAGTGAATTTGAACTACACATTAGTCTTACACATTACTTACAGTTTGTCCCAATTTTATAACATTTGCATATAAATATTACAATTTTTACAGTATTAGTTTATAACATATGAATAACTATAAATTTATTCATTAATTAAAAGTTGCAATAAAATAATTATTTATATATTACAGTTCTTGGTAAGATCTCTTTACCTCATGTAATTATTATATTAACATTTCCAATTCTAATAACATAAAAATTTACATAAAAAACTTGCATATACACATGCATTGAAAAAAAAAAAAAAAAAAAAAAAAAAAAAAAAAAAAAAAAAAAAACAATAAATATATGTATGTTTAACTAGATTTGGAATGTCCAAAATCGGGAAACTTTGGCTTTCCTTGTACTTCAACGTCCATACTTTCGCTTTCCCATTCGAACGAAGAAAAGGTTTGTACATTTGCTTGCATGGAGCCCATATTATTTTGCGTTTGATTTATGACTGGTGGACTGAAGCTCGTACCGGAAACCTGAGGTTCCTCGGTTTGCATCGTCTGAGAGTCCGAGTTCGGTGAATTCGGAGGTGTTTTACGCAGTCTCTTGTAATCCGAGAATCTGTTCAACGACACCTGGTCTACGCACACGGCCTGCGTAGTGTGCCGCGTTTTATATAATATCGGACAGCCTTGATCGCCCTTCATGCTCAAGCTATACAAATTGGCGAGTCGACGTAGCTTCTCTCGCTCGGGTTGTCGCATAGGATGGAGTTTCAGCTCGCTCTGAGTGGGATCTTGCAGGAATCGCGAGACCTTCTCGTTGGCCGACGTTATGATGGAGTAACCGGGCTTGTTGTCGACGTGACGTCGCCCGGCACGGATCTCTCTACCGCTCAGACCCTCGCGAATGCGTTGTATTCTCTGTTTGTAATTTTTCTTGGCCTCCGCAACCGAGTGTTCGCCGTGCAGTAACATTTGGAAGGTCGAATCCGACGTGGCTTTATCGTCGCTAGTGCTCTCTCCGTCGTCCCGCCAACTCGACTCTCCGATCCAATCTGACTGTTCGTCGTCTCCTGCCAGAATTAGATATATAATTTAAAATATATATTGTGTTTGAATATCTTGTGCACTCGGCACTGCCTTCAAATCCGACATACCTTCTCTATCTTCGTCGTTTGTAATAAGACCCGCTTCCGAATCACTGGACGAAATGCTGGAACTAGATATACGAGAACAATCCACGGTGTCTTCGCCTTGCATTTTATCTCGATTTTTCGGCTTTGCATTTTTAGTTGGCTTGGACACTCTCATCTCACAATCTATCGAACGCTCCCTGCACGATCTCTTACGTTTTCCACACCTGGAAACGCAAAAATTAGGTAGATCTATTTATTATTTATTACTGTAAATAAAAAAAGGAATTGGACTTTATTTCCTTGCCATATAGCGCTGTATCTAGTTTTACAATCACTTCGAAAGATACGTTTTTTTCCGCTGAATGTTGAGGTCGACATAATTGCCACCGCTTGAGAAGTGGACGCGTTAGAGTCGGAATCAATTGCCATTCTTTTGAACTTCCTCTTGCGTTTGATATTCGCTCTTGGCACAAAATTTTCATTTACCGAGTCGCTCTCGATATTACTGACGTTGTTCAAGTTGGGAAAATGTGCAAAACGTTTGGTCTGATTGGTGTCGTCACTGTCCGACTGATATTTCGAGACATTGGCAGTTTTTGGAATGCGAATTTCGCAAATGGAAGATGAGCTGTCGTCCGAATGTTTGTTCATGCTTAATGCCGCTGCAAAAATACACATTAATCATTCGACATTACTTGATAACTCATTGCATCGTTACTTGACGATTTACATTTAACTTCTTTGCGATCTGCAGAAATTCTTTTTTACAAGGATAATCTTGATAACAATCCCGACCTCGCAGAACTGCAACTAATCGTCGCATCGTGCGATTAGCTCAAGATATCTTGTTATCTCTACTTCGATCCAACGTTTTATTTTTATTCGAACCGATAAGTCTTTCAACGCATCGAATTCCTCCTTACACTTACGAATATTCCCCGTGGAGCGGGCCCTCCTCCTGATGCCCCATCTGCGTCTGAGATTCGCACTGTTGCTGCTCTCCTCCAGTGCCAAAGTCAAATCGTGCACAAGAGCCTCCATTTTTACTCTTAAATCCGCCGGTACTGCTTTCAGAACACGCTCCATTTGAAGGACGCGTTTTTTGCTGCAAAAAACCATCGGGAAAGATCTTAATTCTCTACTCGATCCTACAATCGCACGCGATCGACACGGGCATCGGTACGCGACGCGACATTTACATGGCGACCCAGTTCTACTGTCCCGCGATATTTCGCTCTCGGATTACCCCTAAAATTACGGCCTCTACGATCCGCGGTCTCGCTCGATGTGCGCGACGCGCGTACATCTCGCGATCACGCGGCGATCGATTTCGCGCGTCCGAGAAAATACGCTCGTTCACGAGTCGCTTATTCACATCTGATCGGGTATCTCTACGGCATGGATCCGTGCCGGACGAACGACGCGACTGATTCGCGACCCATCGCGAGGAACGCAACGCTCTCGTTAGCGCGCCCGGGACGGGAAACGATGCGGCACACCGAAAAGCGATGCCCCGCACCGGGGCATCCGCGTATCCTCCGCGATACGTCAATCGCCGAGGAGGGGGTCAAAAACAAATCGCGATTGCGTCGGCCTTTTTAACTCTCGTCTCGGCGGGCGACGATACGTAACATCCTGCCGCTCACCTCTTCCAAGTAATGTCCATGAGTCCCGGGAGCCTCAAAACTGTCTCATTGTCAAACCCTCGGCCCCCGCCTCGGTCGGCCGACGACGAAACGAGATGGGAAAGATCGAACGTTGGTTGCGCGAGGGCCGATCGGATCGCCGAACTATTTTCCACCGTAACGTATGCTCGCACGCCTCGCGGAAAGCGGGTTGCAACGGTACACGCTCGTTCGGCGCGTGCGACGCGGGCCGACGCCGTCGGTCGCTTCATGAGAACCCGTCCTCGATCGAGGAAGAAACACACCTCGCCGTTCGCTCGCGATGGATGAAGCGTTCGTTCGAGGGCACGAATCGTTTAAAGAATCGTGGAAAGTAGGCGAGTGTCGTGAGAAAAGTTGAATTTGAGAACAATGATGCAGGAATAAAGAAAAGAATTTTTCTTTTGTTACTTGCAAGGAGCGGGTAACAAAAGAAAAACAAGAGTTCGACGTCTAGATTTCATTCGATCGGACTCGGATTAATTTAATCGGCTATTGACCGTTGTCAGGAGATGTCTGTAATATTTTATTAACGGAAATACCAATTTCTTGTTGTTTAATCCTTTCGATGTTTGCGTCGAGTATACCCGTCATGGCTTTTTTTGTTTAATATCGAGTATACTCGTCGCGTAGTAAAAAAAATTTGCATTTGCCGTTAAAGTAAAATTTAGGTAAAACAAAAATTCATATTCGTAATTTTAATACATTTTAGAATACTTTAGGACATAAAAAAGAAAACATACAAAAAAAATTCGCTTAAAATAAAAAGAAATGTACAGCGTGTAAAATGTGCAGTTTACTCGTCACGACTTAAAAGTAATTAAGCGCATAAATGTACGTTCTAAAAATAAAGGGTTAATATACGTGGAAAGATAAACGAGAATTGTACAGTTAAAAATTTTACTTTAATCAATCCTGTAAGTTAAATTAATCGTCGGTTAAATTACAATACATATGAAAAACGTACAATACTTTATTCGTACAAACGGGGGTATTTCGAGTTCGGTCACTGTTTCATCTACTTAAAGTGATTCAAAAATCTATGAAAATTCATGAATATACTTTCAAGCTTGTAAAATAAATGTTTGTACTTTATTTTAGAAAAAGATCAAATATAAGGAGTAGGGGACTTTTCAAAGTTACGAGAAATTTTCATGGATAGATATCAAAATCGGACTCGAAATACCGTTTGCGGATTAATTGGAGTTTGGTCCCTTCACTTTTTTGCAGCATGCGTTTTCCATTAAGATAAACGTTACGATTTTCTGTCATTGACAATGCATAGTTTTTTTTAGTCTGCTTTATTTGTACAAATGCATACAAAGGCTCATTTCTACATTGATTGTCATTGATTAATTTTAATCTCAATTCAGTTTATTCTTTATCTTTTCCTAATTCTTGTAAAACTAGAAAAAGGTAAAAAATTATAAAAGTTAAATTGAAATCAAGGGTCGATCGTTTCTGATTAACTTGAATTACATTTAAGAATTGCTAACTGCGAAACTTAATACTGCTCGTATTATTTTGTTTTCCTTGTCCACTTTCCTGCAAATTGTAATTTTAATTATGTAAAATATAATACTTTTAATTAACAATCAAGTAATATGTATAATTAAAATAATTAAGAAATTAGGTTAAGGATGATTAATTTTAAGTATTGCCGAATCGATCGATCAAGCTAAATTGGATAAAATAGACCGGCCATAAAATTAATCTACATCGACGAAAAGACAGAAAAGCGTCTGGCATAATTTTCGTCGTAGACGCATCGTGAAAAAGTTTCACGTTAGCTGCGTTCCGAAAGCGATTTCAGGCTGGAGATCGACGAAGATAGCCGCGGATCGCGCGTGCGTGCGCGGCTTAAACTCCAGGTGGCGCTTAGAACGCGGCATGAGCCTGCCAGCACGGCCATTTCCGGTACTCTGTCGCGCGAGACAGACGCTTCGCGAGTGTGTTTTCGTCGTTTGCCGCCGGATTTTCGCACGGGATTCGCGTGTCAGTCGCGAGCGTATCCCGACGGTTCGGCGATTCTCGTCGCGCGATCGGCCCAGGCGACGGCGTGATGCGCGTTCCCTCGCGGACGTGATCCGATGATCGCGGTTGTGTAAATATCGCGCAGTGGTCGTCTGCGCACACCCGGTGCGCATCCGCGGCCAGATGAGCGCGCGATCGCGGCAACTAGACGCGAGATTCGCGAGGGCACTGTGAAACGCACGCGAGTGTGAGAGAGAGAGAGAGAGAGAGAGAGCGAGTGAGTGATTGATTGAGGAGAGGGGGAAGAAAAGGAAGAAGAGCGGGAGTAACTGGTGTTTGCGATAATCGTCGATCTGTTTTACGGAACCAAAGTGAAGGTACGAGGCGATAACGTCGATTGATTCGCGTCGATCGACGTACAAAGCGGAGTAATTTGCGAGACGCTGGTGGTCGCTCGGCTCCGTGATGGACGGCGCGAACGTGAATGGCGGGAACGCCGCGATACCGCGCGAGGATCCTAACCTCGAAAGTAGCGGCGGCGGCGGCAGTGACGGCGGGGCTGATGGTGATGATGCGACGGTCGTGCCGATGACGGAGACGCGCGATTCGAGCGACAAGGTGCAACTGACGACTGGCGGCGGTAACGCGGACGCCCAGGAGGTCAACGGCGAGTTGAGGGGCTCGCCCAGAAAATATAGCGCGCCGCTCCCTCGCAGGAGGATGAGAAAGTTCAAGGCCAACTCCACGGGCACTATGGAGATCGACGCGGCGGAGACGCCCGGGACGAGGCAGCGCAAGCGCAAGCTCTCGGCGGAGTACGACGACGCCAGCTCCGAGGACTCCGAGGAGTTCAACGGCTTCGATTCCCAAGGACTTGAACTGCAACCGGGCAGTCATGTTCTGAAGAAGCTCATTGGTAGGATTCGTTGTTGCGATTCCTGATTGTCGACGATAAGACTAATTGCAGCCTAAAAATATTTTTATCTAATTATACATTTTTTGAAATTGTTGGATAAATTGAGAGAGAAATATTGGGATTCTCAACGAAATATTCAATTTGTTTAAAGATTTCTTTGTTTATTTTCGATTAGAGAAGATTCTTTGGTTGTATACGTTAAAGTTTAGAAGGCTAGGAGTTGCATCAGCATGTTCGCCGAGGTTCCCTTCCGTTTGCGGATGTGTATCTGAAGGATAGAATTTTATTTTTAAGTTTCTGACGAAACTCGCCATTGTGCATTGACTTGTATTTATCTTTTTTGTTATATTCATTCGTTTTTATGTTCTAATTTCATTTTTTGATTAATGGCCGTAAAGTCCTTGTTAGTGAAGTTAGTGCCAATAAAAAAGAAAAGAAAAAGAGGATAAAATATGTAGCATTGGAAAAAAGCTAAACAAAGCTAAAGTTCGAAAAGTAGACAAGATATTACAAAGAAAAGTTTAAGTGATAATTAAAAGATGTAATATATCGTTATTTTTTTATAAGATATAAACAGCAATTGTTTTAGTCATTGAAAATTTAATATAAACCAGCAATTGTTTTATTTACTAGAAGTTTAATATAAACAGCAATTGTTTTATCTACTGGAAGTTTATAAATTTTATATGACAATTATGAGACCAAATATATTTTCAATATGTTATATAATAATTATATATCTTTAATATATATAATTATATTAATATATATAATTATGTCTTGTTTTATAAACAATCATTAAACTATATATATTATTAATGTCATTAACAAACAACAGCAAAATGTAATCGATTGTTTGATAGAGAATATAGTAAGGAATCGAAAAGTTTTGCATTTTATGCTTCTGTGCGATAATTATATTGTTCTGTTTATTAAAATAATTTTTATATTAAGAGAATAAATGTAATGTGTTTTGCTACAGCTGAAGCAGAAATAGCAGAGGAACAATTTACAAAACGTATAAAATATTCAGTGAGGACGTTGGATGCTAGAGAAAAGATGAATGATCAAGATTTTGATGACATGAGAACTTATGTTTACGAAACAGATAGTTTCGAGCATTTAAATATGACAAAGATTAAAAAAGAAAAGGAATCCGACAAATCAGAAACAGATTCCATTGATATATCAAACAGCATAGATTCTGAAGTGGAGCCACACAAACTTGATATAACTTCCGTTAGATCGGCAAATTCCTCGTCGGCTGCAAGTAGTCCCTCCGCAACATCGCAAAGATCAAAAAGTAGCCTCGTTTCTGCTGGCGGTGCCAGTCCAGGTGGAAGGCACAAAACTCCTATTGATATGTCAAATCCTTTATACAAAGAGCCATTTAAATATGGATGGAAGCGAGAATTAGTGTTTAGAGCTAGTCATGATTCTTCCTTTAAAAAAATGGCTGATATATATTACTACACACCAAAGGGGAAAAAAGTTCGAAGTTTTAGAGAAGTTGCAGAATCTCGTAAGTATGCAGAAAAAAAATACATAATTAAATCAATTGCACATATTATTACTTACATATTAATTACATATATATTAAATTATGATCTTTGTTACAGTTAATTCAAAAGAGTTGACGATTGACAATTTCACATTCTTTAAAGAACCTATTGGGCTTAATGATCCTGAAAAAGAGGTTATTCGAGATGCTAAAAGATCACGAGTATGTTTTTAGCTTTTATATTTTTAATAAAATAATAATAATTATCGCTCGTTACTTTGCTAAGTAAGAAGGAATTTAAAAAAAACGGTCACGATCAAGCTATATTAGATGTAAAAAAAGATAATAATTATTTATTGAACAACATTAACATTTGAGTTAAATATAAATAAACAAAAATGTTTCGACTGTACTAAGTCTTCTTCGGCTCTAAAAAAATTTGATATTTTTTTTTTAACATTACAGGGATTTGCAGGAAGAAGATATAACAGAAAATCTTTTCCAATGAAAAAGACAGTACAGGAATCTGTAGCAAAAAAACCAGTACAAGAACCTGCAATGAGAAAGTCGTTACCGGAACCTAGTACATCAAGAAAGCAACCAGTCCAAGAATCTCCTGTTCCTGCACCTGCACCTGCACCTGCACCTGTACCTGCACCTGCAGAAATTTCAAAACTTATTCCCGCACCTGTGTCAATATCTACAAAAACTGCTAAATCTGCAAAAGCATCAGCATCTCCAGCATATAAAACAAAAACAACTGCAAAGAAAACTCCTCAGATAAGTACGTTTTTACGTTCAAGAATTATATTTATATGTTGCACTATCTTTTATTCTCTATTTGATAACTTAATAATTGAATATATAATTTCGAAATATATGATCTATTATCAGATTTTTGTATTATTTTTTTGTCTTACAATTTTAAATGAATACTATTCTTTTTTCTCTGTTATTTTATATTATAAAATCATCATTCTCATGAATTTATTCTGAAATGTGCATAGCAGAAATAAAATCAACCGAAGAAAGTGAGATGCTTCCACCTCAGCGGAGTACAGCAAACACGAGAAAAAATCAACAATCAATTGAAAAAGTTATACCGGTCAAGACCAAAAGATTGTTAACGTGAGTATTTTAATTATTTAACTTTTTATATATTTAATGCATTCAACGTTACTGAATAGAAGAAATTTATATGAAAGAAAGACAAGGAGAATACTAAAACATCCATATAAAATAGAATAAAAATTTTAGATATTGTAATGTGTGTTAAATATCTCTTTAATCCGAAAGAAGAAAGAATATTTTTTTAAATTATAATATAAAAGAAAATATATAACAAAAATCTTTTTGAAATAGCTTTAAGTAATTGGAAATTTACGTATAATTATGCAATAGTCAAGATATATAAAACGTTTACTTATCAGTTCAATTAATTTAATTATCAACAAGTTAAAAACAATTTTAAGGTACAGTATTTTTAAATCATTTTATTTTATTGAAAAGTTAAACAAAAATTATTATACAACTAGAAAATGTAATAATATATATCAACTAAATTTTGTTTTATATAAAATACAAAATTTGTGCATATTTATAAATTTTATTGCAAATATGCAAATATTCATAATTGAAATACATGGATAATCATATGGAATATAATTTTAAAATGCATGTAATATATTTATACAAAAGTTACTGTCTTTGTACGAGAGAGAAGTTTATTGTGTCTATAATTTTCACACATAACTATTTTTCTCCTTTCCTATTTTATCCTTAACGGATCTTGTTTTTTCCTGAATTCCCTTTCCCGTCAACGCACATCTTACAGGCCCAAAGTTCAAGAACCATGCAGCATAAGATGTTCAACAAGTATGGGATTAATACCAAGCTTACAATGTCGAGTTTGTCTCTGTTTATATCATCCTGAATGTGTCGATGGCATGGAATTTGCAGGCAATGATGAATATGTCTGCAAGGTAGGTTTACTGTGCAGTATCAAGTAATTTCAAGGAATTTTAATAATAAATGTTTAATCCTTTGATTGCTATTAGCGCCTATAGACATTTCATTAGTTTTTTTATACACATAATATGTGATCAAGTTGCTTTAGAGTCTCTTATAGATTTCTTATTTTGAAACTCTCTCTTTAAGATATCACATTTTTTTAATACTTAAAAGATTGTTAATTAAAGAATTGTATTTTGAATGTACATATATATATGTAATGTAAAATATATAAAAATATTTAAACATATAAATGTATAATATATAAAATTGATTACTGCACATACATTAAAATTATTTTGATATTAAAATAATTTGAATTTTTATAATATTTATATGTGAATAAATCTGTTATAGAATTGTCAGCCGGATACTAAAGAATCTCACATGCCAAACAATCCGTCTTTAACACCACCTCCATTGATTCCAATTAGTATGTTAGGTGCACAAAATGCAAAATCAAAACATCAGACTAATTCATCTCCTCCGAAATTGCAAAGAATTCCAAAGTCCGATGGTGCAGAAACGCAAACAAGAAATTCTTCCAAAATTACCAAAATTCCATCTTCAAATTCGCCTTCAACCATAGACAAAAAGGAAAGTACTTGGTTTCCTCAGACGGAAAATGAATTTTTGCAAAGTCACGATGGCACTATGCCGAAACCGGCTCAAAATATCGCTGTAATGGGCGGCAAAAGATACATTGTAGTACCAAAGAATAATGCAATGGCAGTTCAACCGGCTATAACAGTAAAACCGGACAAAATTGGCGATAAGCCGCCATTGCTTCAAGATGGTTCGCTTACCGATATTACAGATAATATTACAGATAATTCTGTGGCAAACTTATGCGCACCTCCATCCTCAAATACTGATTTATCTGAAAAAATGAATATTACACCTGATGAAGAAATTTCAAAAGATATAATTCATCGGACAGATCTTATATCTTCAATTACCACTGAAATGACTGAAACATTTATGCATGATAATAAAGATAAGGATAATAAAAATACTCCTAAAGAAGATGAATCTGTTGAAAATATACTAGAAACCGAATCTTTTACTGCTAATATAGATTATGTCTCGGAAAGAAAAATAGTAGATACAAGTTGTAGATCACCTGAGAGTAAACCTGAGAATAAACGTGCACCTATACCAGTACATACGGCAAGTATTACAAATGCTCTTGAAGCAAGTGCAGAAACTGAAATAATTAAAACAGATCGGCAACAATCGTTATCAAGTAAAGTGGGTGAAATGAAAATAAAAAAGAGCAAGTAAGTGTATGTGCTTGAAACACATAGGCATTCCTGTTTTATTTCTTAGAATATTTTTTTCAAATAATTTAATTTCAAATAATTAAGTTACGGCAACTCTCTTTTGAGGTTTTGGCAGTTGCTTTGTGTACATATTGTATTTACAAAGTTTAATATAGAAAGACACTCTTTCTGTAATAATCCACGCTTCATCTAATTAAATGTTGTATTTTATTTTTTATATACTGTAAGCTTGATTGTACGTTAGATTTTACATTGTAAAATATTTTAGGTTGGACATTAGAGTCTTATTTTATATAGCAACACATATGGCAACAGACATTTTATTATCAATTTTATATTAATAAAATGTGATATGAAATTGTAAATGCAATATATATACCAATGCTTATTATATTTGGAAATATAAAAATCCGACACATTAAAAATGAATTTGATTTTATCTTATGACCGAAGCACACTGCCTTAGCTTCTTAGAAATGCGGCCAAATTTTCAACAAATGTAAAACATAAATAAGAGGTGCACCTGGTTAGTCGTCACGGTATTTTATGTAATTGTAGTATCAAGGTAAATTAATTTTTACAGGCATTAATTTTATTCGATGTTAAAATGCACATTTATGTATAAATATGAATGTTTACATTCATGCTGCAATTACAAAGTTACTGATAAGTGCTTCAGTGGGAAAAATCTAATTCATTTTTACTTTTTATATTTGCAGATATAAAGACATGTGTGCGAGCTGAAACAAAAACTTAGTGCGTTTTCCTATTCTCACAATCCTTTTCCTCCAATCCCATGTCCTTTTTATTTCTTTGTTTTTAATCTTTACTTACTTTCTTGATAGGAACATATAAATTCTCGATCAGAGATTATTTTTATCAGAGGCTTTTTATACCGAAAATAGTAGTATAAAACAAATGATTTTTAATTATCGTGTTTTTAAAGGCCTTTTTAAAAAAATAAGCTCTTGTCTCTATTTTATAAATTTTAACAGATAAATTGCCTTTCCGACATGCGAGACAATGTAAGCGTTTCCACAAACATAATTGTTGTTATAATGCATGTTTTTCAATATTTTCAGGAAGAAGCAAACTCAACAAGAATTAGAGCAACAGCAAAATTTCATGAATTCAGTTTGCGCCGGTTATCACGCTCTGCTGCGTATTTTTCAATACCTTAAGGTCCAAGAGTTATTGCGAGCTGCACGAGTTTGTAAAATGTGGCGTGATCTCGCTGCACATCCATCTCTGTGGAAGACTGTACGAATGAAGAACAGTCAAGTAACTGACTGGGATGGTTTGGCGGATACATTACAGAGACGTGGTACGCAGCATCTAGATCTTAGGAAAATGTTAGTTGCTGGCGAGTCTGACAACATCTGGAGGAAATTCTTGACTGTTATACCACGAGTGACCAGTCTCGTGAAGCTTGAACTATGCAGATGTCCCGTTGTGGTTGTGGAAGAAGTTATTAAGAGCTGCCCACAATTGGAAGTATTCAGTGCAATGTCAATCAAATGCGACTCTCTCACATTAGAATCGATCGGGAACTTGAGTCGATGTCAAGAACTTAGACTCAAAGCAATAACTGGAATGTCTTTACAACAAGATCTTACACCTTTACAGGAATTAAAACACTTGACACAATTGGTAAGAATTTATATCTCTTCAATTATAACTCCAATATAATTTTTATTATATTTGTAATTTTTATTATGATATTTGCGTGATTTTTACTTCATTATTCAACATTAGAAGATATTAAAAAATGATATATCATTTTTCTTGTATGTACAGAGTTTAACATCAGTTAAAGAACTTGGAAAGAAAAAAATTGACGTTTTGCAAACATTGACAAACTTGGAGACGTTAGAATTGGGCGAATGCTCCGATTTCCCTGACAAATTTGGAACTACCGTTTTAATCAACTTAAACAAATTGGAACGTCTTAGACTTGAAAAAGGTCAAGGATCTTGTTGTACATTTGATATCCTTGAAGGCGTATCAAAATTGGAGAATTTGAGTCAGATGGAATTGGTTAATTTTGATGTGAAGAATGGGTTTGATAAATGTCTTGCTAATTGCAAGAACATCAAAAGGTTATTGATCATACCGACTTACATATCCCAATCGGCAACATCCAACAACATGGTGCTCGGAGGTGTCACAGAATTGTCAGACAACTTGACGCATTTTATATGGGGCGTTACGCTCGAGTTGCTCAGGGTTACGGAACTGTTCGTTGATCAGTGCAACCTCATGAGTAAACAGGTTACTGGAGATTCTATACCAGTTTTAAAACCTGTTCCCTGCTTAAGATTAATTGCGGATGTTGAGGATGAGAACGAGAATCAAAAAGGTATATATTGAATGTTGTAAAGTTACAGTATTAACTGATTAACGTTATTATCTCCACGAGTAATTTGTGAAACCGTTATTTAATAATTTTACAGGCGATGATAAGCAACAGCCTCATCTAACAAGTCCGCAAGTCGATATTTTACCGTTGCCACAATTGCAGAAGCTCCTTTTAACTGCATTGCCCAAGACACGAGTCAAGATTTTAAAAATTCCCTTCCATGCTACGTGGCGGCAAAGCATTTCCGATACCACCACGCAATAGAAACGAACGCGGTGACTAGTGCGAGTCGGATGAGACAAACAGAATTAAAGTGACATTTGCGAGAGTTGGAAATTTTGTAAAGTTGACTCTATACAGTGTCCGTGCTCCTATATCTACTATTTTTCGGATGGAGAATAACTTATATATATTTATGTACTATGAGTTTTATAATCTTCAATGATTAACAATTCTTCGCAACGTATCGGTACACACTACGGTATATTTAGTATTTTAGTGATAAATACGTGGGACCATGTATCATGCACCATCTTTGCCACTGGCAAAATGATACGACAAACTGGTACCCTTGTATGGGTTAATTTAATCAATTAAAATTCCGACTTTTATATATCACGATTTTATTTTCTCGAAGGGAGTGAAAATGATATTCACACTATCGGAGTTGCTGTGATGTGTACCTGCGTTGAAAGTAATCGAATATGATTACAAATACTTTGAATTTTTATGATAAGAAATTAATGTTTATAAAATTACATATATTAATAAGAAAAAAAAAGATTTGAAAACGGAAAGAATCATTTTATTCAGTGCTCCAATGTTGGAAGCATTGGTCTTTTAAGATATCTACGAGATGATGTTCAGTAAGTAAAGTAGTTAAATTTATAATTTTACTTTACATAACATCGAGCGTCTACTTGAGTAACAGAAAGTATAAGATCACGTGATCTGTACGGCTCTATCTAGATTAGGCTGTAAAATATAGAATAATGCTATATATATATTATAATATTGTGACTGTATTTGTATCTTTATGTTTAGGATGAGTTTTCCGCTGCAAAGAAGCTACGACAAAATTTGGGGTAGTGTAGACATGTAATATACTTATTTCATTGCACAATACATAATCAAATATATTGTTACGGAAATATTCATTGATATATATTGAGTACAAAATGTGTATAACTGTAAGTTTTCAATAATGAATTCTATACTCTTAAAGAGGAGACGCAAGTCTTTCTTTGTTTTGCTAACCCTGGCATTATCTTCTCTAAAGATGCGTTCCACTTGGCGCTCGCAATGTTCTCGGGCATCATTTGTCCTCGTTTAACATTTGATAAATAATAAATAAATTTTGATAAACAACAAGGATGAAATGATTCCGAGAGCGTTACGAATGTCAAGTGGAACGCAGCCTAAGAAATGTATTGGAAGAAGAAAGGAAGGAAGAGATTTATATTTTATATCATGATAAGAAAGCAGCGTGTTTATATATATGTATATATACATATACATACATATATATACACGTAAAACTTATGTTTTAAGTAATATAAATTGGACATATTAAAATTATGTTGTAAGTAATACCACCGTAATTTATTTTGCAGATGAATCCTAAACATATACATATATTCGTAAACTTTCCCATTATAACATTTTTTCTTACATTTTACAATAAACTTTAAATTCTATAAATAATATTTTGGCACACAAATTATAATTTGTTATATCGTATATTTTATTTATATCTCTTCAACATCTTTTAGAAGTAATAAAGTTATTTTTTTACTTTGCAGCGTGAAAATTCAGGTATTTATTATATTTTATTGTACTATTTTGTTTTTGTATTTAACTTCATCCATGTTGAGTGGATTTTATGTTCACGCTTAACAAATTACATGTGTGTAATAAGAAGATAATTCTTATTAATTGTAAATGTTGAATGTTTATGAAAATTTAAAAGAAAAATTTATTCTTTTGCTTAAAAAATATATATACATACATGTATACATAGTAATATATAAAAAAATATATATATTTAGATACTTTATATACTTTTTATAAAGATAACAGAGGAAAAAGTATATAAAAATTATATATGTAAAATATATAAATTCAAACGATTGCTCTGTTTGTGTGTGTGTTTGTGTATCTATGTATAATATATATACTTCAGGAATATAAGATACATATACGAAACGCAGATCACAGTGCACACGTATAAAAGGAAATTCAATTCAATAATGTCGTTCATTCCGTTTTTATTTACAAGATATTTAATTTAATCCTGTTTGAACATATGTTTTAATTTTGTCGCGAAACGTGAGAAACGTTTAAAAATTGCGTAACCGAAATAATTCTTTGCATATATATTTCGATTAGATTTATTGTTGTACAATCAAATTTTTCGCGTAACGAGTACGATTTGCAGCAAACGCGTCGAAATTCGTCCCGACGGCGCGTACGTATTCCACATACGTTGCCCGGCTGTGTGATTCGGAGGGAACGCGAATGATCGAGGGCGATCCAGCTGGGAAGTAGCCGTGAAAGTAGGTGACCCTTTGTACAAATTGGAAAATCAATAGAGTGCAACGCGGCTGACGGGGCACGCGGGGATCCCGCTCGCGCTTTTTAGAGGTTATGTCGCGCGTGTATTACGACACCCGTGTCGCACACAGGCCGTCCGTACGTGCTATTTTCGTTGCGGCAAAAACTGTTTGTTCTCGCTGGTCGTAGGCGCCGCACTATAATGTATCTGAATGCGAAGGGGAGCCACGAGAGTGCCGTGAGATAGTAGACAAAAATGGGCAGGAAGAAGGCTCATGCATCGTCCAGGGGTAAACAACCGGGCCCGTCACCGCAACAGAAGCATATATCCGCGGCGAAAAGAAATGAGCTCAATGTACTGTGCGAGAAGCTTTTTCATCGTGAGTACTCCATCGAGTTCTCCCGCGAGTTAAAATGACAAAATCCTTGTATTTTCAAATGAGATTATACTTTAATTGTGTCATTTGGACTGTGTTCCAAAATTCATTGCTAAAACTCTATAGTTTATATTACGTGCACTAACAGATTTTCAACACTTGAAGTCAATTTTAGAACACAACCTTTGTAATGAACGACTAGGATCTAAAACTAGAGAAGAGATAATATATAAGTCAAGGATTTTGTACCTATGTACTTTGTGGTATCACTCTGCTGTCACATATTTGACTGTTGGAATCTAGTCTGCAGTTAGAGAAATATTTGTTTTTACATCCTATTTTGATGCACTTACAGTGAGCAGTAATCCAGCGTACGTGACGCAGTCATGGAACAACTACTTGGATATATCGGAAGTTCTGCTGAAGGTTAAACGTCTGGAGGAGATGAAGACAGAATCGTCCCAGCGATCCCAGGGGATTGGACAATTCGTAAATTGGCTGACGGAGAATGGAGCGCGAGTAGATGGTTTGAGTATCGCCGAGTTTTCGGGATATGAACTGGGACTGAAGGCGGAGACCGACTTTGCTGAGAACCAATTGATCCTGGAGATACCCAGGGCACTCATCTTCAGCACGTATACCGCAGCATCGGAATTGACTGTTCTGCAAAACGATCCGCTGGTGCAACATATGCCACAAGTCGCATTGGCCATAGCGCTTCTCATAGAGAAACACAAGGAGAATTCCGAGTGGAAGCCTTACCTGGACATGCTTCCAAGCAGTTATAATACGGTTTTATACATGAAGACTAATGAGATGATCGAGCTGAAAGGCAGCCCCACCTTAGGTATATAAAAATTGAGCGCGTTCAAGCTGGCAAAGTAGCTGGTCTGCTCGTGGAGCGAGCAGTTAAGTATGATTGATTCTTAGATCCAATCAATCACATTCAACTGCTGAGTGAGCAGGCTATTTCGTCCGACTTGAACACGACCATTATTTTTACAATTATTTTTATTTTATTTTATCCAAAAAATGAGTTCATATCCACGCATTTGTATACTTGACAGATAATACAAAATATAATAGTTTTAATCTCAATGATAAAAAAATTAACATTGCAGTCTTTATATAAAAGAAAGAACAGTCTGTAATTTACAATTTAGTTTTTAGCTTTTATGTTCTTAGACTTATTTTATATTTTTTTACACAGAGGCTGCATTGAAGCAATGTCGAAACATCGCGAGGCAGTATTCTTACTTTAACAAAGTATTTCAAAATACCAACAACGCCGTCTCAGCAATACTTAGAGACGTCTTCACTTACGAAAGATATTGGTAAGTAATTAGAGCAATTAAGTTATAATTAATTTTGAATAAGGACGGGTAATCACAATCGATTGAAACTTGAATAAAATTTATAATTTTTATATATAAAATTTTACTCTCTCTTACAACATATATATATATATATATATATATATATATATATATATATATATATATATATGTATATAAACCTATAAATAAATACATCTTATCTTCTACCTGGAAATTCAGCGAAATACAATAGTTTAGTAATTTTATGATGAGGATTCTTATTTATTACATTTAAAAAATATCCTGTTTAAAAATAATTTAACTGCATATTTTAATTGCAATTTTTTTGTACCGATTAATTGTAATTTAGAAAAGTATATACATCTATGGAATTGGTTTATTTTTTTCTCGGTAAAATAACGATGAGTAACTGAACAATCGATGTAACTCTCTCTAAAGATGTTCAGTCAACCTTCGGAGTATAACTCATTCTTGATAAAATACGCGAAAATACTGTTTATTGATTGACGAAAAGATTTAGACGTGTCTCTATTAATCTTTTGTTTTAAATAACAGACGTTTTGAAAATGAGAGTGAAAACTTTTTAGATGAAGAAAATATTAAAAATATCTAATGGCAATAATTTCGTTCAACGTAAATATTACTGTGAAATTAATACGCAATTAAAAATTAACAACTTCAAGTTTTATCAAATAAAGCTGATATACGAATTTTCTGCGCCAAACTAATAGGCTAATGCAGTTATGCCGATGAATTATTTCGCATAATCGGGTATCGTCTCCCAACTATCGTTTGCGTCTAATGAGTCATTGTCCATATCGCTCTTGCTATCAAACTCCTCTACGGCCTCCTGCATCTCCGTTCTTTCGGGCCTCTTGGTCGTCGACGTGGCGACGACGTTCACCATTACGGCACTCAGGCTGCTGGAATTGGACAGCTTTCTCGCTGCCATAACCGGGCCCTGGAACACTGCACGAGAGAACGTGTTTCTGTACGTGTACTTCTGCTTCTGCCGAATCCGGCACACGATGAAGATCGCCAGGAACACGACGATCGTCACGCCCAGTATCGCGCCGCTCGCAATTATGCTCGGCTTCACCTTCGATAGGGTCTTCTTTTCTTCTCTGTCGTTCGTACTGCTTATCGTTTCGCCGTATACCGCCGAAACATCGATGATGTTCGGTTCCTCCCTGACGATTTCTTCAACGTATCCAGCGTGGAATTCACTGGAGTTATCTGGTCTCTTCTCCGTCTCATCGATTATCACTATACTCGCGTTATCGTTGTCTACTGCAAGCTTCGCTTTTGCTTCGTGTTCGTTACTATCGACCTCGATGTCGAACTGCCGCTGCACATCCTTTGCGAAAGGCAGAGAATCGAATGTCGTCAGTAAATCGACGATCTGCACCGCGCGGTGGGAATTTTCCAGCTCATCGGCATTCGGCGTATCATTTTCTGGGTACGTTTCCCTTGACGCGTTTTTGTCGCGCTCGACGAGATCCAACAATCTCGACATCGACATATTCTCCGCGTCCTTATCGAAGAATGGATCGTGTAAATAGCTCATGATGTCTTTGAATTGATTCATCGTCTCTTCCGCCTCTTGCTTCGCACCTCTTGCTCCCTTTTCTGAGATCTTATCTTTGTCGAAATGTTCGTTAGAGTTGCTCGTGGACGACAATGGTGTGATAATCTGTCCGTTGTTCGTGTTGGCGGTTTCCAGAGTTTGATGGTTTTTCAGCTTGGACATCCTCAGTCGCGACACCTCCGTCAAGTGGACTTTGCTGGAGCCCCTTTGACGCAAAGCTATCAGCTCCTCCACGCTCATGTTCCTCGATTTGAGGAGACGTTCCAGTCGCTTGCCGGCCGAGCCGGACGCGAACAGCTCGAAGATCTCCGCTCGCGCCTCCGGTTCGATCTCGGAGACGATCTCCTCGTAGCGTCTCGTATCCCGATGATTTTCCAACACGCGATCACGTATTCTCTCTCCCGGCGATCGAATCACCTGATGATACTCGGCCGAGTGATTCTTGTCATAAAGCTCCTTTCTGTCATCAGTCGGATTCGCGGTTTGTTTTTCCTCAATCTGATCCACAGCAGCATCAATTTTACTCGAGTGATCCTCCAGCTTGCTCTGTTTTCCGTCGTCAAGGTTCGAAGGGGCGCTCTGATACTCGGCTTCGGTGTTGTAATTCTCCGCGGTGGGCACGCCGATAGGAACTGATTGACCGTTATCCTCAATCGACTCTCTATCATTATTATTGTCGATGTCATCATCCTGATCGTTCTCACGACCCTCCGCCGGCTTGATCCGCTCCGTGGGATTGAGTATCTGCTCGATGCTCAAAGTGGACTCGGTATCGCGAGGCGCTTGCTGCGAGACGATCCTCTCGCTTGACGGACTCGGTGACCAAACCGGCGACGCCGGACTCTTTCCCTTCTTGAAATCCGTGAAGTCCGAGAACTCCATGATCTCGTCCTCGTCGAGACTCTCGAGCCTCGTTGCGCGGTCGCTCGTTGATTCCGCGTTGCCGTCGTCGTTCAGAAAATACTCCGCGGAATTTACCGCGATCGGCGGCGGCGGCGACGTGGTGATCACCGTCGATAGCATCAGGGGAGTCGTCGGAGCTCTCAGCCACGAGGAATCGTGCGCGGACTGCGTCAACTCGGCGTCTTCCGATTCTTCTTTGACGCGATTCGTGTCGTTCGTGGAAACCAGCTCGAGTCTTCTCTTCGAGAGTTTATCTGTGACGGCTGTCATCTGGGATACCGAGCTATCCGGAATCGTATCCGTGGTCGTCGTAATTTTTATCGTGGTACTTTCGAACGTCGCGGACGGTTGCGTGGATCCCCAAGGTGGTGTCACCGTCGCGGCGAGCTTCATGAGCGAGTCGGACATCACCCTTGACATTTCCTCGATATATTCGTCGGATGACTCATCGACGATCCTCGACTTCAAGGCGTTGATCACGTCGGTCTTTCCCTTCAGGAGGTCACTCAGGGTCAGGTTTCTGCGCTGCAGTATTTCCGACAGGCTCGAGCCCTCCTCCTGCTGCATCTTTAGCAGCGACTTCAGTTCGAGCGCGTTCTCTCGTTCTTTGTCGGACGATTTCGTCGGGAGATTCTCGTCGCTCTTTGTTAGAGGGGAGTCTCTCGATTCCTCGTCGCCGTCGTTAGAGGATGCCTCGTTTGCCAGTGCGAACTCGTAATTCTGCGGTGGTCGCCTCTTCCTCGGGCGAGGCCTCAGGTACTCCTCGTCGCTGAACTCGTGCTCGTACTCGTTGGGACGAGCCTGGAAGGCCTCGCGATACCTCCAGGTAACCTCCCGGTCGTTCAATGAACCGTCGACGACGTTACGACCGCGTTTCCCGTCGTTGCTCGCCACGCGATCGATCGTTTCCTCGTAGAACGTCGAACTCTGCGGATTCTCCGACGGACGACGTCTCTTGCGCGGATAATCTTCATCGGGATTCTCGTAATCCCGACTTCGGTACGAGGCTTCGTGGTCGTCCGGGGACGGGACTCGTCTGTCCGGACTCCCTCGAGGACGATTCGGTTGATCGATCGCATAATGATACTTGAACGGTCGGCGACTCGTCTCCGATAAGGTCTTCTGCTCAACATTCTCGACCTCGTCTCTCGTGTTAGACCGGTAATGGGAGAACGGTAGCAGAGGCACGGAATCGCCGTCGCGCCACTTGGGCTCGAGAGCATCGCCGTTGCTTCTCCATCTGCCTGCGGGAGACTCGCTCGATCGTTCGCGATTTTTCGCGGAACTTTGCGGCACTTCCGCGTCGTCGAACTGTCCACGCGGTTCCGTCTAAAGAAAAAAAAAGAAAAAGTTCTTTTAAAATCTTCTGATAATAAATAAGTTTAATAAATCTCAAATCAATTTTTAATAAAGCTAAATGTGCGGATTTTAAATCAACATTTTGCGCAAACACGTTATGCGAAACACGATGAGAAAAATATTTTAATATTGAAATGCGCTTTTGTACGTACAAAACACAGGATATAACACGTATACGTAAACAGGATATTATGTAACATAATTATGATAAATGATACCATTATTTCGCAAGATTAATTTTTTATTTTTTCACTTAATTAAAATTTCAAGTAATTTTAAGTGTTCTCCGCAGCGAATATTATTTCCTGTTTATTTCAAAATAAGTTTCCTGATAATGATATTTCCATTTAATAACATTTAACGATCACGTCCGAGAAATTCGTTTCTTCATGAATCTTATGAGGAATTAACTGCGATATTTGTTTATTGATGTCGCGCGCGGGGATAAAATTAAACTTCGGCAAATTGCGATTCGTCATAAGTCACGCGGGAAATCGTTGTTAAACGAGGCATACGATTGTGAGCGACGGCAAAGGCCAACGACCATAACGATAGAAAGTATTGAGGTGTTTGTAATGTTTGTAATGTTTTACAAATACGATCTCGCGGTTTACATAAATGGCGAATCGATCTTTCACCGGAAAGAGATTACATTTTTCAGTAATAACGCTCGCAGTTTGCACTAAAATTCAGAGTGGAGTCTACTCGGAGATCAGCTTTCATGATTTACTTGCGTCCTTGATATGCCGTTTGCGAAAGTTTCTAGAAAGGACGTCCGTTGATTTCGGAAAACTCTTTGAACGTCTTCGTTGAAAAATCGTGTTTCGCGAGCTGACGGGATGCCGCGGAAGTACGCGTCGCGAGCATTGGATCTTGCGCATCCCTCGATTATTCGTCAGGATCTTCTTCGTGCTGAAAGGAGGATTCGGCGATTTCTCGCTTTTACTTTCGCAAGCCGGACGCGCGCGCGTGAGAATGTGCGAAGTAGAGAGCCGCGTGCGATTCTTCGCTCGAAGATGCTTTTCCGTTCTCGTTTCGCAGAAACGATCTTGTAGCCAAATTAATTTGCCTAATTGAAGTTGTTGTAAAGTAATTATTGTTTGCTTACAATATACATAAGTAAAATTATATGTGAAATGTAATTCATATACTTATACATTTATTTTTTTTATCAAATCTACATTTAACTCACTTATCAGGGTTGGAAAAATCAGTAAGAAAATAATTAAATTTTATTACAAAATAATAAACGTGTTGTTTTTTTACTAAGCTTACTAAACTTTAATTTATTGCAAATAATCAGTGGTTTCAAACACTATAGGATTCAAAATAGTCGAATGAAAATCGTTAATTTTAAATTAATTTTTATCAATAACTCTTATGAATAAAATAAAACTTATTTTTTAATGAATATATTTGAATACTTAAATTTGTATACATAATTTTTTATTCACGAAGATGAACGCATAGATTTAAATATAAAAACTAACTTAATTGTCTTTTCGTTTCTTAACGCATTTCTGAGTTTCAAAAAACAAGAACTGAAATAAGAAACAAAAAAGTTGCAACACGTAACTATCTCGAAGATACCAATATATAATTATATGCAAAATATGTCCATACATGTTCATATATCCTTCTTTCTTTTGTAAAACTACTGCACCGCACAGTCAGTATTGGGCATAATTAAATCATAATAAAAATTAACAATTAAAATTTTAATCAAATTCACAATTTAAATCACTGATTTTAATCAATTGATTTAAATTATTCCAGTCCTGTCACTTATAAATTATTTATAATTATAAATACTTAAAAATCTAATAAATTAAGATTATGCTCAATGACATTGTTGTTATGTTCCGTTATGCAAATATTGTTGAAATATCCGTGCATTAAACAAAAATGGATACAAGTACCATTGTGGCGTTTCATAAGCGGGCGTTAACTCAATCGGCTCATTAGCGTCACATTAAAACATTTCGTAATTTTTTTTAACACAAAGTTCCGTGCTTTCGCGGATGATTTTCACTTCGCTTTCTCGCAGCAAAAAAAAAAATTTCTCGCGCGCATTCCCATTTTCCACGGTCCAATCTCGGTATATTTGCGAATCACGTGGGAAATTATTCGCAATTACTCTCCCGCGAGTAACAGAAATCGCGGGAGAGTAATTTGCTCGTCGCATTTCGTTCGCGAGCCGACGATCGAGGCTACGCTCCGAATTTTTAGATTCGTAAGACTCTGCGCACAATGGAGGAATAGGAATAGGAATTAGGAAGAGCAGGAATAAATGTTAAATTTTGAAAAGAAAAATTAGAAATAGAGATCAAACATAACGTACAATGGATACAAATAGATACAAAATATAGCTATATTTTTTATAATTTTACGTTAATCTCGATTCCTAATTTCTATTTCCAAAATTTAATATTTATTCTTGTTTCTCTCTCTCTCTCTATTGTGTGTAGAGCCTTACTAATTCGTACGGGGATATTTCGAGTTCACTCGATTTCTATTTATGAAAATTTCTCGTAACTTTCAAAGTCTCCTCATATTTTATTTTTTTCTAAAATAAAATACAAACATTTATTCTACAAACTTGAAAATATATTTATGAATTTTTATAGATCTTTTGAATCACTTTAAATAGATGAAATGAATGCCGGACTCGAATAAAGGCTAAATTTTTTTGGCGTTTCAGCGCTGTAATAAATTTACTGTATCACGCTGTATCACACAATTTTTATCATCCACAATACGAACTGTTAAATTTATAATTGTACGTTTCTTTCCAGTCTCTCAGAAAGAATTTGTTTGAGTAAGCGCTTTTTATTATTAAACGAGCATTTTTGTATTTCTTTCTCTCTCTCTCTTTCGAAGGCCGGATTTTGCGTCGGATTTCATTCCTTGCCTTCGGCTGCGAGATCAGGGACGAAATACGCGACAAAACGCTCGTAAAGTCTCGAACTTTCCGCGCGCGGTACCAACTTTCTCTTTCTCTCACGGTTCACGCGCGAGTTTTCTCGTCGCAGCGCATCGATCTTGCGGCCAGGCGTATCGACGAAAAATTCCGAGAGGAAAAGCGCTCCGATAGAGAATTGATCTCGGATCCGATTTCGCGGAATACAACGGCAGTTAGGAGAGATACAAGCGGATGTACAAGACTGCTCGGAAATTGCACTTTCTCTGAAGTTATAAGCAGTAGAAGAATGATAGTTTTCGTGCTCATACAGGATCGGAACTAGTTTCGGTGATTTACGCTTCAGTGAATCTTACTTGCCGTTAACTTAATGTTTAAAGTGAAACATGCATGATGTAAAAGATGGAAAAGTCCGCTTTAAATTCGTCAATTCGTACTGTTGATAAAAATCAAACAAAGAGGAAGAATATTTAAAGAAGAGAACTATAATCTATATAATATGAAGTAATAGAAAGGTTTGTGAAAAGTTATTACAGCGAATAACATCTGATAGTCTGTGAAGTACACATTAAAATGATTTTGTTAAAATTTTTGTAACTATGAAAACGGTAACGTTCTGTCAAATATTTAATACTAACGCACGAAGTCGCGAATTAAAAAATCTTGACAATTTGCGCTTAACTTGAATCACTCAAGTTTAATGACGCCTAATGAACGCAATTACGGCGCAACTTGGTTGAACCTGTCACCCATGAACGTCACGATTGTTTCGCAATCGGGACATACATGCATATGTACCTGCTCGACTTGGAAACATTCAAAGGCACCGCGTGACGAATGTCGCTAGAAATGTCACAAAATTTTGCAACCTACCAGGTTTTTACGAAAAAAATCACGACCGGTTTAAAGCGTCTTTCGGCGGAGGTACTTTCGGCTGTGCGGCCGGAAAAAACGGTCGTTCACCTCTTCGCGTCTAAAATATTACTTCAGAAAGTTGCTTCGCGTTAAAATTGATGAAATTCTCGAAAAAGGAAAATCGTTACTTCCTAACGTTATTTCCCAATTTAATAAAAATCACTCTTGGAAGTTTGAAAGTTACGTAAAAAAAACTTTTATTTTATAATTAATATTGCGTGATATTGCAATATTATATACAGCAAATTTAATTTCGAATCTTAATCAAGTCTCAAAATCAGCGTTTCGGCTAATTTTTCAATGATTTCTCCATTCGAATCCTCGATTTACGATTCGGATGGGAGATTTCCACGTGACATCTCGCTCGCTCGAAGGAATGCCACACTTTCGTCGCAAATTCGCACGGGGTGCTCATCGAAGCAGGAACGACGCGGTTACCTGATACTCATAGTCGCCGTCGCTTCGTCCCGCAGCTTCCGCTTTCCTCGCGGGATCGCCGTGGACCAGAGTGCCGCGCGAGATGTCACACGCGAATGCGATGAGTGCGAGAATGGGAAACACCTTCCGCATAGTTACAGGGCGAGCAGGAACCTCAATGCCTGGTCCTCGCGACACCGCGATTCCCTTCCGCCGGTACACTTTGTCTCGTCGCCCCTCGCGATGAGGTGCACGTAAATCACCACCGCGCACAGAATAACAAAGATCGCGTTCTTCCGATTGCACAAACTTGAGATCCTCTCAAAAACCATGCAGGCGAACTCAATCACTCAATCACCCCTCCCTCCCCCCCAATCCGTCGAATCGATATCGGGATTTACGAGGTCACATAAAAATAGTCGGTTACGACGGAACGATCCCGTAATTAACTCTCCCCGTAATTGTCCTCGCGATGCACCAAATGAGATAATTATTAATTGGTCCGGTGTATCGACGTTCCTAATCCATCGTGCGGCAGTCGCATTTGCCGGAGATATTCCGTTTTAACGAAAACAAATTCGGAGTTCTGGGAATGTCACAACTTTCCTCCTTGCCACCCTTCTCCACCCTCTCGCTTCGTCAATTTTCCTCTCGGTTACCGCGCGAAGGACTCGCGATCCGCGGACGCGTTCCTCATTTTTGATCCCCCGAAAGAAAAACCGCCTCGCTCGTGTACAAAACTTTCGCGGACTCAGAACCGCTCGTCTGCGTTCTCGGCAAATCGCCCCTGCGAACTGACGTCGCTTTTCTCCGCGCGCGCTCCTAAGTAAGCCGGTGAAACTCGAGAGGAGTAAAAGAGTCTTCCACCGCGGGTCTCCTCCGCCGCTGCCTATTCGCGATCGCCCGCTCTCGACGGGATGTTCCCCCGGAATCGCGGGGAGACGAATTCCGGTAATCGCTACACGTCGACCGCAAGCCGAGCGATTTGATCGGCCAACATCCGCGATTGGCGAAGAAGCGCCGTGCGCTCACTATTCCAAATTGGGGAGCGTGTTATTTCGCGTCGAGCGTCGCGAAAAAAAGGAAAAAGGTGACGTCGGAGAAAGTCCAGCACTATTCCAGAGAATATTCAACTGAGTATCAAATGATCGGGATGTTAAAATGGAGTATTATGAGCGCAATTGCGAGGGCTACATTTTCCTCTGAGGATATGCAAACTTGGAATCTACGGAAACCTGATATGGAATATTCAATATACGTCTTATAGATAATAATTGCAAGAGGAAGACTAAAATTATAACGCAAGGATATGTGTATAGGGTAAAAGCAGCGAATATAGAATAGAAACTTATTTTTTAAACGAAGCATTGCATTCTAGTGGCAATCACTGGAAGTTGTTATCAAACATGCCATGTAAAACAGTGAACTCGATGCGATAACGAATTTCTCTAATATAAGCATTTATTTATTTTTATTGCGTCTGGAAATCTGATAGCACTATCTTAAAAAGTGTTCTTACAAGCTGAGTAAGTTATTTAATGTTTATATTACATAGACGCTTTTAATAATGTTGCATGAATAATATGCCGTTTGCGATTTGTAATTATTGAAATGGGAAGAATTTGTGTGTCATGTTAAGACGTGTTGGTAATATGCAAATAATTAAATTATATTATGGAATTAAAGAGATTCTTCTTATAATAGAAAATAATAAAGAATATTTTCGATGTTAACGTTTATTTTACATAACAATTTAACGAATTAGCATTTGTTTTTATTGTCCATGTTCATGATGTACTTTTATTTTCCATGTGCTACATTGTATAATAAAGATATGCTTTTTAACAGCGTTTCGATTAGTTTACATACAAAAACAAATTTTCACTTTATTTTTTGTGTTATTTATTACTCAAATTTGATCGGTAGTCCGTATCCCTTTTTTTACCTCCCTCATTTTCTCTTTTTACTTTTTTGTAAATACTGAAGTTGGCCTTAAATTTCGGAGACTTTCATTTATTGGATGTTATAACATGTTGCTCAAGAGTTCTGCGTTTATTAGAAGTAAATATGTTTGTACCATAATATTAATTTAAAAATTGATATATTTCATATTTGCTGCCTTTACCCTATAATTAAATAATTACTATAATACATAAAGAAATATAATTCCGTAATATAGTCATTAATCGATAGTCTTAATTTACTTGCTGACTATAAATTATTGGTTTCCTTATCGCGATTGACGTTCAAAATCCGCATCCAGCGACTACATGAGGAAGAGGGAGGAAGTCGTTAAGTACTTGAAGCGAAAATCTTGTTAACGCAAATGCCGCGTGCGTGTATCTGGTCACCACGAACCTTCAATTGCGATAAAACTCGCGTTCGCGTTTGCGACTCTTCGTATATCTCTGCATACCTGGACTTGTAGCAATAAATTATACGAACTGCGGATATTAATTTTACACGTTAATATACGCACGCTTGTTTTTTTTTTTTTAATGTCTATTGAATCTACGTAGTTCGCATATTATTAAATATAAGGTTGGAGTATTTCCCGCGCGATCGGAGAAGCAGGGCAAAAGGAATCGTATCGCGTTTTGCCGGCGTGTATTTAATGCATGTTGCGGCATTACAAATTACGATCAGTAAATTGTGAGCATAAAGTAGAAAAGTGTGTCGATCGTTTGCAACAATAGGCTATGCAAACTATCCTTTTACGCGTAATTTACGTAGACTTATAATAACCGTGATTTCTCCTCCTTTCTCTTCTTCTTAAAATGATACCTTTTGCACACGAAATTTGGAACGTAATTTATAATAATTCCCGAGAAAATTATAATATTTATCTATTTCTAACCAACTTTATTATCAGCAAAAGTTTAGCGTTTAAGTTGGTCTTTTATTATCTTACCTTTGTGTACTTAACTCTTTTATTCGGCCTACTGTATTTTACTGTCTTTGTACTTTCACGAATTTAACAACAAATTATTAAAGTAACAACTTCTTTCTCATAGGTTACTCTTAGGTTACTGTTACGCGGGAAGAACATAGTTGGTCGCGATCAGCAACGAAGTCCCTCGCGTGTGAATCCGTCATTTCTCGCGAAAACTTTGTACCAATTATCGTATTATGCAGCTAGTTATAACACCGTGGATAGTTCGCGCGGTTAACACGTAACGCGACCGAATAAAATTAATGAGGATTCCTCGGTAGATGAGAGCGGCTGTCGCGAGTTCGTCGCTAATGAACCACGATGAAGCGACGACGACATAATGACAATGACGAGGATAATGACGATGCGGTTCTTTCGCAATTCGTTGTGTTGCAGATAGACGGAGCTGGCTCCATTGTCTTAGGTTCGCTTTGGATGATCTATAATGCTAGACAAAATTTGATGTACGATTTCACACACGGAAAAAATAGTTTTTTAAAATATCTAAAAATTTAACTAGATACTGATTTGAAAATAATTTTGTTGGACCATCAGGTAATGTAGAACGCTTATAAAACATTGACGTCAAAACTGCAAAAAGTTTTAAGCATTCTAGCAATCAGTTTGAACGTCCTACATAATCATTTTGATGATCCAGACACAATTATCTTTAGATCTGTATCTAGCTAAATTTTTAGTTTTTACTTCAGCAAAAGTGTTCTTTCTTTTTTTGGAAGCTTTTAAGTCCCATAACATAAAACATCACATGTTATAATTGATAAATATAATTATATAGATATAGATGAAAAATTAGAAAAAGATTGAAAATTAAACCTTAAAGATATATACGATCTTTATTTTAAACGTAGACTTTAGGATTCATGATTCGTTCAGGAAATAAGCTTCAGTTATAGATCGCTTCATATGGACTCTACTAATAACACACCGAGGATGGATGCATACTCGAGCGCACGTGGGAAGGTCGCGCGATGACTCGGAGATCGTGAGATCTTCTCCATGCACACTTTCTACACGCGCCGCGGCGAAGGGACCGACCGATCGGCCTCGGACACGCTGGAAATAATAGCGATCGCCTTAGTTTATCGTGCGTAATGAAATTCTGCGTTCCCGTAACCCACAAGGATGATACTACCACGCGACCGCCGGCGATACTTTCCAATCTGACGTGTCTGCCTATCGTTGCCTACGTCCACTCAATGCGATGTCTATCTTCTTTCTCTTTCATTGAGAGACATATCACTTTGCATCTACGTCCAAGTCATTCGCTGAAATTTTCGTTAAAGTACCGTTGATTACCTGGAATTTATCGGGAGAGAGGCGTTCGAGAGAGATACATGTAAGAAATATTAATTTTTAGATAGAAAACTTTTATGCTTTTTAATCAGATATCCAGCTCCTAGTGACCTAGTTTATATTCCGATGCTTTTTTTTCACATATGCTTTTTTACACCGGTACGTAAATGCCACCGCGTGCACTGTATGCAAGCGCGTATTGAACTCACGTTGATTAATGACTACTGTAAAACGCATTGGCAGTTCAAGATTTCTAACGCGGGAATCCTGTCCCGCAATGTTCCTGTCCTGGTTAACTATATTACACATCACTAGAAAAACTTCATCGCGCATATTATGATGAAATATACATATTGTATATTTATGTGCTCGTCAATTTCGCATTATGAAAACTTCTCTGAAGCAATCTCTGAGCAACATTTTTATGTATAGATATGTATGTTAATTTTTAACAATGACGTAGATGTGTCCCACTAGCTCAGACTAGATCGATCTATTGGCAATCAATTTAAATTAATTAAATTAACAATACGAATTATAAATAGAATTCTTATGAAAGAACTTCACGTATATGTATAAAGATTTTTCATAAGAATCCTATTTATATTTGTAAGGCTAACGTATTGTTACTTTAAGTATATATAATAATATAATATATATTATATCATTGCATTATTATAACGTGTGCTAATAAATATGTGGATTATTTAAAAACTTCGCGACCTAACCGCGAAGCTATAGTAAACAGTTATTTTGAGAAACTTCAAGAAACGAATTTTCGTGATGGCATAAAAGCACTGGAACCGCTGGATGAAGTGCATTGAAGTCGCGGGAGAACATGTTGAAAAAGTAATTTAATACAAGTAATTTAAAACCTAAAATCGTACGGACATATCAAGCCGCGAAGGCCTGAAAGGAATTTCAAATGATCCTCGTATTTCAAAGCGTATTTCAAAGCAGTTACCTCGCGTAAACAGCTAAATACGGCACAAATTTTTTTTTTGTGCGAAAAAGATTATGCAAATTAGCGGACGTCAGAAGCGTGGCGTGCGATATCGCGTTCACCAATCTCACCGGTGTGTTATTGTTAATGATACGGTTCTAACGTCACGTCGGTGAACGCTGTCGCGCGGACCTCGTAAATGATACGCGTGATCGCTTTCGCAGCATGCGGCACGCACACGCAAATGCGGAGTGTTGTCGAGGAAACGGCGACGGAGGCAGGCCTTTCCTCGAGCGAGACCATTAGAGAATGCGCGCTTCGCTACTCTCGGCGATATCCCTCATCTCGCGCCCGCGAGAGCCAAGAAACTCGTAAAGAGTTGCTTCGCGCACTTTCACACGGATCTGTACTTTCATGACAAATCCGATCTTCCCGGCGCATCTCGAGGGTATTAAGACTGAGACATTTCCTCACGGCCCGCGATTTACATTGATAACAATTTATGCGCGACGATTCTGGAAGCGAAAGCGTTTTGCACGAGACAAAGCCCGAAGAGTCTCGACTATTTCCGCGCGGTGGGAAGAAAGTTGTTTTTCGTGGTCAAAAATCATTCGATGGTTGAATTCTTAACCGATTTTGATGTTTTTTTTTTTAAACACGCGTAATTACAGCGCTCTATTGCAGCGACCTGCTACAATTTTGATGTGTTTGTTTGTTAAAAATTCGTTGTAAATAAACGAACAAAATTGTTTAAAAAAAAAAAATTAAAATCGGTTAAGAATTCAGTCATTAAACGATTTTTTACCACAAAAAATGACTTTTTTCCCACTGTACATTGTTACGGTTTTGCATAGAAAAAAACACGACGCACATAGAACAAGATTTCGCGTCAAACTGCGATCTTATTGCAACACCGAATTATGAAGCGTGTCAAAAGCGAAATCTTACGGTTTCATCAAATTCTTTTTCGAAAATTCATTTTCAGCGCCCGACGCGTGCTTTCAACGCACGAGTAATCTGCAGTTTCTTGTTGCATGCACGACACGCTCGCGCGACTCCCAGAAGTTACACAGAAAATTATAAACTCGAATGCTATAAATGGCGAACTGTCAACGGACCGTGAAATTTTATTCTCTTTACCGTAAGAGACGAATCGGCATTGAGGCATGTTGCGGTGAGAAGATGCGATTTATTATTACTGATTTATTATTACGAAGAGAGTTTTCTTTCACTAAAATTTCATTTCCATTATCGTTACGACACGATGGTTTCTGCGTATCGATTATTCGCTCGCAATTCTTTCGCGCGCGGCGTAATAGATTACAGGCGGTTTGCCAAGTAGTGACGTATCATTTTGCGGTATCGCACAGAGAAACTGCACTTGGCGAACCTGTTCTTTCGCGCCTATCTCCCGATCGAATCTAAATATTTCGCACAGGGTCGATGACTTTTTCACGAATCAATCTCGCCGGCCTCTAATGCTAGATAATCTTTGTTTTCAAAAATTCGAGAAACTGCGCAATTTGAGAAGTAGAACTGTGCAAATTGAATTCCGTTCTGAATTAAACTTATTTCCAATCCACTTTAACAAACTTATTTTAAAGCTCTATTTAAGAAAAATGTGCAAGTTTTTTATATTAAAAAATAAGTTTTTATACACGTAGAAAAATATCGTTCTACCTGTTAAGAAAAGCGATTAGTTTACTTTTCTTCTTTTGAGTAATGATCATCTTCATAAAAAAATATTTTCTTGATAATTTCTTGAAAATTTTAAAATATACTCATCATAAATTTTAGAAAAACTCATTATCATGTATTCGAAATAAGAATTTATTTTCTGATGAAGAATATTATAAAATTGTATCAAAAGAAATATTTGACATAAACAAATCGAATTTTTGCTTGATTGAAGTATTAAACTTATTAGGATTCAGAATATATTTTAAATAAATTTGATGCTTATGAACTCGTGATAGATTTGCGAATACATGAACTTTTGAGATACTTGAAACAAATAATCTTTACTTAAACACAGTATTTTTCTGTGTGTAATGTATGTTCTGTGTGTATATTATAAAGCCTTCTGTCATTAGTTGACGCAATTATAATTTTTTGTAGAATAATCCTAATTATTTTTTAGTACGCACTCAACTCGAAAATGAGTTCTTCGGTTTTCTTCCGAATTTTAAGTCGTCTAAAATACTGAATTTGATTGCGAGGGTCATAAGAGCGGATCGTATCCTCGATAGACAATGAGGGTCATTCAGGGGCCCTTTAGCTCGACACAGTTTATTAGAATTAATTTATTCCACGAGGAAGAGCTCGATCACGCAACCGGCACAATGATCGAGCGTACGGATCTTGGTATCGCATACGCATACGTGATAAAATCTCGATTGAACGAGAGTAACACGCGACCATCTCCACGTGGAGGACGGTGACGGTGAGAAGCGTGCGTTTCTCCGGACAAAGAAAAAGAAAGAGAGAGAAAGAGAGAAAGTCCGCTTCGCTGGACGATAGCTGTGGCAATGAATCCTGTGAATCCTTTTGTATGTTTATTCCCGGAATTCTGGGTCAAGTTCTCGTGTATCCGAAAAGTAGCCGCTTGTCCGCGGCGAGTTAACAACGTTCTTCCTCAATTTCGCCCCGCGAAGGCGAAAGCGCTTCACGCCCCGGCGATTGACGCGGGTACGCACGCATTCGGCGACTTTTGATAGCCGACGGATTTCACCTCGAATCGGAAAACCGAGCGGTTATCTCGGCTTGGATTATTTTAACGAAAGATCTGGGACACCGAATAAGAAATCTTAATAGGGAACGGCTGTAATAGAGATGCCGGTAATAACGTTGGATGAATCTTTCAGCTGGGCAGTTTCCACGGTGATGACGAGGCAGAACCTGGTTCCGAGTCCGGATGGTTCGCGCATGATACACGCTTTAATCCCGATGTGGGATATGTGCAATCACGAGAACGGAAGGGTAAGTCATGGAGATAATGAGCCCGGCGCGGACGAGCAATGCACTTTCTGTCATTACTATAGATTACGACGGACTTCAACGCGATCTCGGATCGCTGCGAGTGCTACGCGTTGAGGGACTTCAAAAAAGGGGAACAGGTGTTCATAAGTTACGGTCCGAGAACGAACTCCGATTTCTTCGTGCACTCGGGCTTCGTCTGCATGGATAACGAACAAGTATGCACATTTATTTATTTATTTAAAATTTATTTACTTATTTATTGAAAAAATAACAGTCTATTGACTAAAGAGTTCAATATTGAAACTTACCGTAAAGGCGACTGATGTCTAATAACATCTTTGTTAAAGAGAAATCAGCGTCGATCTTATCAAAGCATCTGTAGCGAGTTTCACAATGCGAATCTCTATACATTATTTACAAAGGTAAATGTCGCAATATGGTGTGTTACAGGATGGCTTTAAGCTCCGTCTCGGTATTAGCAAAGCGGATTCTCTTCAGAAGGAGCGAATAGAACTGTTGAGCAAACTGGATTTGCCATCAGTAGGAGAATTTTTGCTAAAGCCGGGTACGGAACCCATCTCCGATACGCTGTTAGCCTTCTTGCGAGTGTTTAGTATGCGAAAACCCGAGCTCACGCATTGGTTACGTTCGGACAAGGTCTTCGACCTGAAGCACGTGGACTGTGCGTTGGAGACGGTCGTCGAGGAGAATGTCAGAAAATTTTTGCTGACCAGGCTGCAGCTTTTAATCGCTAATTATCCGACAACACTGAAGGTGAAAGTGAAATCTGATGTTGCGCCGTCTGCCTTTACTCTACCTTCTCTATCGATCGCGCGTTTAATCAACACGAATGTTTTCTTTTTTCGCAGGAGGATCTAGAGTTATTGGAGACTACGTTGCCGCAGATGAAAAAGATGGCAGTTCAATTGAGAGTCACGGAAAAGAGAATTCTTTCGGGCGCGCTCGAATACGTGGAACAATGGATAAAGGCTTGAAACGATGTTTTGTGGCGAGAGCATCGAATATACTTACGACTAAAAGCATCTCGAGAGAAACCAATTTTATTTTTACAATATCTCTGAATGACAATTTCAAATATAAAAGTAAAATATATATATAGATATATATATAAAAGTGGACGAATTATATGTAATAAAGCGTATGTTTATCGTCTGTTGAATACGCAAACTCTTCATGGTTGACGTGTGTGCCCGCGTATTAATTAGAAAGAAAACGCATTGTAAAATATATTGAGAATTATATAAACAATCGACGATTATATATGTACGTCTATGTGATATATAATGTAATTGTATAATTGTATGCTCAGCAAATGTCTTATTTTTTGTTTTCGTAGAACGGATATTTACAAACTTTTTCATATTTGTTCTTTCTAAAATTGCATACGAATCAAATACCGATAGAGAGAATGAGAGATCGAATGAGTCTAAGGCTATGAGAATTGATATTTTACTTGTTCTGCTTTGATATAACACTTAAAAAAAAATGATATTCGTACAAAAGAGAATATTGTTAATGAACATTAATTTTTTAAAACGAATACATAACAGAGCTGAAATTCTTGATGTGAAATTATAATAGCGTAGGCCTACGATATTAGATTTACATACGCCGCAAAATATTAGACCAAACGCACGAGTGAATTTAAACGACTCGCGTAAATATAACCCTGCGAAGTGTTTCCGAGTGTTTATCATACATTATAAATCGTGTTTAACCCCCCGTGATTTTCACATTATTGTATAAGTCGTTGTGAGGTTTCTAACCGCGTGTCTCACACGCTGATGAAATCTCTAAGATGCTAGATTTCACGAATCGAGATTAATTAAAATTAACAAAGCTAATTTGACGATGATCCAGGCTACAGCAGGACTGATAGCTCAGAATATCGCTTTTTTAAATATATTTCATTATAGGAATAATTAAAAGAATGTGTGTTACATAACATTATTTGACGTAATATACACATTTTAAACCTATAATGTGATCAGTATATATACCTTTACAGGCTGTAAAAAAATTCATTGCATCTGCAATTTTTCGAACGGGTAATTCGCATGAAGTGAGCATCAAATGTGATAGCGAAATGTATTTACATTACAAATTTAATTTGTATTTAAGAAATTGTATTTAATCAAATTTGTATTTAGGATTTGTATTTAGTCTCTGTAGAAAAAGACTTGTGTTGTCGGAAAATTTAGGAACACAATTAAAGAATTACAGACAAAATTTCATTCTTATAAATAAAAATAAAAGATATAATGTACATATTTAATAAAAATGAAAAATTATAATATATAATATCTAACGTTAATAAATTATTTTTAAAATTAAATTTATCACATTGCACTTTGCACATCAAATAATCAATTTAATAAAACAAAAATTATATTTGAAACCGCAAACATTGGCAATGAAAAAACTTTTAGAATCTCAAGACTCAAACTTTATTTTCATTTGCGGAGAACAAACCTACTAATAACTACTGCGCATGATATAATATATAAATCTACGTATACATATATAATAATCAAATTCTGCAAAATATCTCTTTAACATGCTAACATAGTGAACTGTTGATCAAAGAAAAGTAAATTGTAAAATCATTTAAGCATCACAACATTGTCACAACTTCTCTTTTCGAAGCTGCAAAATGGATTAGAATCACAATCGGTATTATCAACAATGCATATCTGAGTGTTCCTAAATTTTCTGATGATAGCACACAGAAAATTCGATCACACTACTCCGCATTGATGCATATTAAAAGCTGTACCATATGCGAAATTATATAACTGCAAAAATAGGTTGACTGATGAAATACAACATATATTCTATGTATTGGTATTTCTCATCGGTTGATATTAATATGTTCTTTTTTATTTAAATAATTTTAAATACGATACAATTTTTAGTATATCAGTGCGGAGTAGCACAAATAATCGAATTCGCTCTTAGATTCATCAGAAAATACGTACTATTTCGATCGTTTTACAACTATCTGTTTCATATCTATTTTCTTCTTAACTACTTTCGGATCGCTAATATATGTATTTAAATTAGCATCGATATGTTTTACGTAACAGAAAGTCAGAAGAAGAATGTAAAGATGTTTATGTAAAATTAACGTTCTGTGGTATAAATTGATATAAAAATCCTGAAGCAAACGATACATTTTTAAAAATAGCGCATGAGTTACATCTATAAACGGCACTTACAGTCAGTTTTATTTCATAGTCCGACTTGAATATCACTATTACGAGAATGCTCGAGAAAATGTTTAACAATAAAAGCTCACGATTGTTCGTAGGAAAAGTTTATAGCTTTTCATGATTCAAGCTCAAAGCGATATTTTTTTGTCTTTATGACGGATCATAGAGATCAGTCTCTTGTTTCAAGGACTCGATCTCGTTGTCATAATAGCTGTCGGAATCTTCAGGAGCTGCGACCATATCGATAGCGTTCCTTCTCAATTCGTAACCGTCTTCCATAATTTCCTCCGCTTTCACTTTTGCATTTCCCACGTTATGCTCCTCGGTGAGATGCGTGCGAAGAGCGGATAGGGCGTAAAATATTTTGTCACATAGATTACATTGATACGTCTTACCGTCGGCCGCGCGCAAACAATGCATGTAATCTTTCATGGGTTGATAAACTTTTCTGTGTAGGGCCATATGTTTCTCATGATCCATGGAGAGAATAAATTCGTAAGAACAGATCGGACACTTCAGATTGTGCTTCGACCACATTGTGTGCACCTTCAATCGATGAAGATTCTCGTAGACCTCACCACAAATGGGACATTTGAGGCATATGTGATCGTTCAGAGTCTCCATGTTCTCATATATGCCGCTACACTCGTTGCACTGATACGACTTTTGTTTCTTGCAGGTATGCTTGAACCAGTGTTTTTCTAGCTGAGCCAAGAGATCGAACATCAATTCGCAAACCGTACAGGCGAACATTCCGTGATAATTACGCTTGAGACCGCAATCCAACATGATGTTCGCACAATGAAAATGTTTTTCGTAGTTGTCTTTGCGCAACAAGCTCTCGTTGCAGGATTCGCATTGATTTTGGTGTTTGGTCAAGTGAGCAAATAACATTCCCGGCTCTGCGTTCGAGTAATTACAAAAATTACAAACATAATTCTCCGCCATCATGTGCAAGTGAGAGAGCAGGTGCCTCTGATACGTATTTGGACTGAAGAACGACGCGCCGCATGCGGGACATTTCAGATAAGGTCTCTTTTTATCTGTGTAATGCAGAGAAAGAGGATTCACCTTTTTCGCCCACTTCTTGTCCCTTTTGATCCTTTCCGAGTTCTCGTATTGAATATCCTCGATCTTAGGAATACGCTCGTGCTTTTCGGAGGACGTGCTCTGGCTGGTTTCATCCTGCGTCGCTTGATCGCTGTCAGCTGCATATTTCCGCAAGTATATCATCTTGTTGTAACTGTGTTTCCACCTGCCTTTCATTTGAGTCTTCGAGATTTTATGCATACTCTGCTCGAGCAATTCCTCCAGCCTCACTCCCGTATCCTCCAGATTCTCCAAGGAGGGTACCAGGATGTAATCGTCCTCGTTGGACACAGACGGTTCGATCTCGCAGGACACCTCGGAAGGATCCTTCGTAAGGTACAACAAATCTATGGGTGTCTCCTCTTCCTGAGGCTCCTTGTGCGAAACAGCCTTCATGCCGCTCCGTAGCTTTCGCCCATTGCCACCGACATGCTTGCTCTTTTTCCTGTGGCCCTTGCTCTTCTTCTCCTCCACCTTCCTTGATTTTTTGGATACATTCTCGCCCTCGATCTCATCCAGCTTCAACATCTTGTTGGTCCTCGGGTCGCGCCGCCTCATCGACGCTGTTTTATACGATCAATGCGACAGGGTACGCGTGTTTACAATCGCCAGACGTCGTGACATAACCTCGGCGTGTCCTGTTAACAGTAGCGCGGCGGATGTGAGAAAAACGTGAGAGACGGTCCCCCGCAGGGACCTGGCGTGTACTCACGTGTCGCGTTCAGTCGCATAGCCGACGGATGGGCCCCGGTCACGCTTCACGACGTGCTGTCACGTTGCACCCTCGCACATCGATTTTTCCAGGATCCGGATCTCTCCGGACGCATGGCCGTCCACCGTCCCAGGTCGGTGCGAGGAAGCCCGTGGAAACGCCCGGCGTGCCGACGTGGCTCGTTCGGGGGAACACGTATGGAAAATCCTGGCGTTTCTCGTCCCGATAACCCCTGGATCAGCTGTTCCACGAAATGGATGTGTGAGAGAGAGACCGAACGATCTCGTTCGCCATGCCGTAGCGTCGCTTACCGTCCTCCGTCCCGATTTCAAGTGTAGAAAGGGCTCGATAATGAACCGGGGGGGCAGCTCGCGTCGCGAATCGATGCGAAAGAAAGGAAGGAAGAAAGAAAGAAAGAATGTGCTTGATCTCTTTCTCCTCCCGCTCTCCTCTTTCCCCTCGGGCAACACACCCAGGGCCGATAAAGCCCGGATATTCACCTATTTTGTTTTAAACGAAACTTCCTGTTTGATGGGAAGTAAGAAGCGAAGACTTCTTCCAATTTGCACTGATTCTTCTTAATGCTCATTCGTCGCTCGTAGATCACGAGATAAAATCACATTTTTCGGCTGTATCGAATTAAAACGAAGTTGCGTCTTTCCAGTGCGAAAATATCCCTTTCCTCTCTCTTTCTCTTTATCTCCCTTTCTTTATCTCTTTCTTCGTTCATATGTACAGCGTCTTTCACAGATTTGTATTGCCTGAACTATTAAAAAATGCGGCGCCCGATATTACATTTTGTAAATTCAGAACGCAAGTTATTAACGTAGGTTTTAATGTAGGAAGCTCCCAGCAAACGAAAATGGATTGAAAATTTTAATCCATTTTAATTCATTTGAACAAAATATGGATTGAAAAAATAACATTTACCTCATTTCAATCCTACGTCAT
Source organism: Cephalotes varians (assembly GCA_037157785.1). NCBI lineage: Eukaryota > Metazoa > Arthropoda > Insecta > Hymenoptera > Formicidae > Cephalotes > Cephalotes varians. The sequence goes on from JANQDE010000029.1 coordinate 1,271,152, forward strand.
GGATTAAAATGAATGTATGACCCGAGTAACTTTTTTTTGGATTTAAAAAGTAGATCATTTTGTTTTAATCCCGCGTAATTGATTAAAATGAATTAATGGTCTGCATATTTTTTTTTTAATTGAAAAGAATAAGAATCGCTTTGTTTTTATTCATATGGATTAAAATGGACTTTAAAAAATTCGGAAACTTTAATTGGATAGAAATGGATTCAAAAGTTCAGAATCTGGATTTGACGCGAACGAAACGAATCCATTTCTGTCCATTTCAATCCATTTTCGTTTGTTGAGCTACAATCATTCATTTTATTATCGCGTTATTATTCAACAAAGCGACTGCCTTACAAAAATCTAGAATATTTGTTGATCTGCTATATTTTAAGAAGATGCATGATCTATTTCTCGACGACGGAAATACAGGAGGAAAGGAAAAGAATCTCAAGAATTATGAAAAAAAAAAAAATAAAGGCGCGAAAAACATCTAGTCTTTCAAGCTTTTAGCTTCCTCGAGACTCTTTAAAAAAACGCAATTTCTGGACTTTCGCATTTCTCTAAGGCAAGAAACCCCCGCTACTGCCATTTTTCACAAAGCCCCCTCGATATAATTCCAATGAGAATTCTAAAAAAAAAATCTAACCGCAGAACACGTAAGTTAGAACCCTTCCTTTTATTCTATTGAAATTTCCCTAAACCTACGTAAACGGACGTCGGACAATCTGTCTCTCGATTCTATATACAATATATTCTCCTCTCTCTCTCTGCGAGTCAGTTTTTATCGGTTTTTCTCTTTTTGTGATCGTGCCCATGGTCGACGTCGTAACCGTGGCCGTAACCATGCACGTGACCAAGCCCATGGTCGAAGCCATGGGCGAGAGGCGCGATATCGTGGTTCAAGTGCACGGTGGCCGGCGGCGGATGGACGTGAAGATGATCGAGTGCGTAGTCGCGCGCATAGATGGCGCCAGCGAGACCGCCGGACGGGATCAGCGGAAGCGGCGGGTGCACCGGAACTGGGATCGGCACTGGTACCGGCACGGGCACCGGATGTCTTACCGGAACTGGATACGGCTGCCGCACGGGCACCGCGATCGGTTGTTCCACGGGGATCGGCACCGCCTGCGTATTGGAAAAATGTTTCGATTAATTACGATTTAATTAATGAGGCTTTGTTCCGATATAGAAATTAATAGAAATAGAAAAAAGAAAAATATAAAGAGTAATCCTAATTTCTATGCACGCGTTATCCCAGTCAAATACGCGCGTTTGAAAAAAAGTAAGGAATAATCCACAGAAACGCGTGTTGACGTTCTAAGGGTTTATTCAGACAAACTTGCGTAACTGCAAGTCTAATCATATACATAAAAAAAATTATCCAATCACGTTTTATTATGTGTGTCTTTATAACAGAAATGCGATTGGATAATTTTCTTTATGCATATGACTATGTAAGATTGTTTGGATAGGTCCTAACACACGACAAAGCATGCATAAAAACAAAGGGCAGCAAATGATTGCGTTTGATGGAAGAAACACTAGGTCTGATTGTAATTTTAATTGGAAAATAAAGATGATTTTTTTAAGTATTAGGTCCGTAGCTTCGAACCATAATTGAATTGCAAGGCTTTTTTGAAAATAAACTTGGAGGGTGCGACTGAACTGAAGATGATATTCTTCATTATGATGCAGGTCGATGTTTATGTTTAGAACATTAGCTTAAAAAAGATTTGCTTAATATTATAATTTAAATATTAAAAAATTTCTACGATTTTTTTTTCGCATTGCTTTCCGCAAAGTTGCTACAAAAGGAAGAGTGATCATCATTAACAGACTTCGCGCGCCGATGAAAGTAAAATTGGCGGAACGGTACCTGAGGTACAGGTATCGGGACCGGGACCGGTTTGTGAACGATCTTCTCGATCGGTAGCGGTACGTGATACGATTTCTCTATGATTACTGGCTCTGGAACTGGCACCGGCTTCTCCAGCACCACGTGCTTTGTTATGTACACTGGTGGGGTTTTCAAAATTCCGGGTGTCAGAGCGATGTCACTTTTACCATAAGTTACACTTGCCAGAGGCAACCTGTCGATCAACACGAAATATTCGTGAAAGTAACAGTTAACGTTATTGTCATTAAATACCCTAGAATTTTTAAAATGTACATTAAACAAACAAGAGTCGAAATGAAGGAATATAATTCATATGGAAAAATGTCCCAAAGATATTTATTAACGCTCTTAATAATGTTTGTGTGATCTCTCGTTTGTTTAGTATTTTAATGTTTAATTAGAATTATTTTAGACCGTTAAAACTTAACACAAAACGTCTATACAATTTAGAAATTTATTCTGAATTATTAAAAAAAAATTTTATAAACCTCTCTCTTATTTGTCACTTTCAATAAATACTAGATATTTTTACCCTGTCTGCAAGTTGATCTCGGAAAGTTTGAGTCCTTTCCAAGGGGTATGGTCGATTGACAGTCCGTAAGGACTCGATAGGCCGATCCATCCCTCATTATCGATGATACCCCGTTTTTGCTGCTTCGCGTCTTTCGACACCGACGCGAATGCGCAGGTGCATAGTAATGCCAGGAACAGCTGAAATACAGTACCATATAAAGAAATTCAAATTTTAATAAATTAATATAAATATATCTTACAAAACTATCAGTTATTCAATGAATTGTAAAAAAATCAAAAGAGTTTAACGAAGAGTTTGGAAGTTTTATGGTTTTAGAAAATATTGAATGAGATCGATTTATGATCCAGTTATTTTATATTTACAACTTTAATCTCGATTTATGCGGTTTAAGTGAGAAGATGCGGTTACTTACAAAGATCTTCGACATTGCTTTCTTGTAGCGAACTGTTCGTAAGATCGTAACAACGGAAGCCTTTTATATTTGCGAATCGTATTAGTGACGACGGGTCCAGAGCGAGGAACAGGTCAAGTTCCCATTTACGATCAAATCGAAAACCCTTCTCGAACTTCCGGTGATGAAAGTTGCCTGCGATCGTCAGCGGCGACATTTCAAAATAATATCGGATACATAAAGTTTCATAGCGAATAGAATAAGATAATAAATGTATCATAAACCCCATAATACGATAAATATTAATTAATATGAAATCAATCTATTCGACAGATTAAATTGATTATTGAAATTTGATTTATGCAGATTTATGCAGAACATCGGATGCTTAAATTAAATATTTAATATTTAAGATTAATACTGAATAATACTGAATGCTATTTAGTATTAATACAAATGCAAGTGTCTTTTCTGCCAAGAACGACACCAGTTTCTCATTCGATTATTCATTACGAACTCGTGTTTACAATGTTGACATCGTAATTACGTTCGACGATTAATGCGTTCGTATTACTTACCTACATTCATATACCTATCTAATTATACCTAGAAACGCACTTCCGCGCACGTACGGTGAAAAGGAAAACGCTTAAGAATTCTGCGCAACATTCGATACGATGCATGAGTATGATGGTTGAACATTGATAACAATCTGCAATAGCTAATTGCCAGTCATACTGATGTTTGGATTAACTAATTTTAACTCTCTTATCTCTCTGTTATTTCTTTCCTTCTATTTTATATTATTTCCTTGTTTATATAATAATAAAGTGTGAGAATTAATACGATGGATTAAAGAGATAGAACGTGTTAATTGCTTGTGATTAACGTATTAACTCCTTGTAAATTTTTTTCATTAGTTTGCAAATAGCATTTTAGGCGTTTAAATATAATAAAAGGATTAATATTTATAGGCAAGAATAAAAAGCAGAGAAACGGAAACGAAATTAAAATTTAGAAGCTTTCAGAAGTTCATAAAAGAAGAACCGTTCAAACAACGAAAAGTTTCCTTGTTATAACATTGTTTCCTCGTTGGAGGAATATGTTACTAGGCTGTTTCTTTTGTTATACTTCACCATCGCATACGTGTGCATTCCGCTAATTCGCGATACGTGGCTGACGAACTTTGGTCAGCGTCATTGGGCGTGTTGTTACGCGTTGTTCGCTGGTTCGAACTCGTCGCTGAATAATGAATGGCAAGTAGTAGCGTGGCCGGCATTAGGAACGCGACGGCGTTGGGCGTTTAGAAAATGAAAGTTAGGAAAGTCCCCACGGTTAACGCGGAAGCAAAGAGGAAAACGCGTTCGTCTCGATCTCATTGACCGAATAGGGCACGCCGGAGAACGCTGAAAGAAACCGGAGTTGCTATTTGCATTCGCTGCCGCATATCTTCATCTCTCGCTGTTGCGCGAAACCCATGAATTACATCGACGATAATTTGTTAATTAATTGTTAAGAAACATTCCACCTTCATTTTTCGCACACCAAACAATACTGCATTACTGATTAATAGCTTAACTGCAGTAAATTTATATAGTAAGTATTTATTTTGTTAAGAAATAAATAAAAAAAGATTTATTTGACGAACTACATTGTCTCGTGACAATTTAAATAATCCATAATTCGTCAATTAAAAATTTTAAAATAAAATTTATAATTTTATAACTTTATACATTTAATGTGCAGTCACGAAATTAACTGTCCAAACAATTCGCCATCTGCTAAATTGCAATTAAGTCCTAAAGCACAATCCTATAGAATAAGTATGTCTATGTAAAAATTATTGTTCTTTTATGATTTTTTTAAGAAAATTACTTACTTTAAAGAAACATTTTCCAAAATCAAGGAGAATAGAGAAAACTGAGGCAAAAGTAATTCTGATGTCTGAACAATTAGTTTCATAACTGCGCATTAGATGTATAAAATTATAAATTCTCTATTAGTAATTTCGTAATTAAATAAATAAAATTTTATATATAATAGAATTTATATCATTTTTATATAGCGTATTTTGATATATGTTGATTATTGTGTGTAATTTTTAAATGTTTTTTCTAACACATAAAATTGTAAATAGAACTTTATATATATATTAAATTCTGAATTTACAGAATTCATTTAAAGTTAACTCATGTTTCATAATATAATTGTTGATGCAATACATTTCGCACGCATCGATTCCAATCGTGTATCATAGTATGATTGAATCGAATCACGTATCGGGCGCGATCGTGGCTATCTAACGATCCAGAGACCAAATTATCGCCGGTAAACCTTCTACTAGCTGCGCCACTAATGTATGCTCCAGGGTTTTTCGCGCGTCTTCCTCGTTGCCTTCGTTCGACCTTCTAGGAAAGAAAAGTGATTGTCATTTGGCTGCCGTCCAGATTCGGGTAACAGCGAAAGTGTATCGGGCCATAGAATCGTTCCTCTTCTTCGAGCGATGCGTCGATTGATGCTCTATAAATACATATGGGGGTCACGATTTCCAGAGCGAACTCAGTTTTTCGTCGGCATCGCGACCGGCAACTGGAACCCACGAGCGACCGATCATGAGGCTCCTCCTGGTACCAGCGCGAATTCTCGCTTTTGTTTTATTATTGTCGCGATCGTGCCGTTCGATAATCCGTGCGATTTACATTCGGATGCATCGCGGCGAAAAATGGAGAACGCTTGATTTAGTGAACTTGTGAATTGTTTGTGTATTACGATGGATGATTGTGCGCTTTAATAATAATAAAAACAGGTTTAGCAATTAAAGTGAAATTACAAATTGTACAAGTCTCATCTTTTTTAAAACTTGTAATCAGAAATACAATCAGAGAGCTTATTATTTTCCGCGTTAAGTTCGAAAAAATTTCATGCGGCTTGTGACATCTGATTAAGTTGTGCTGTTTTATGATAAATTTATTAAAATAAATCGTGCGAAAATTATCTGCAAAAACATCACTCGATATGTCATTTTTTCATCACGTTTTTACAGGTAATAATGCTGGTGTTAGCCAGTAGTTCAGCCATTACCGTTGAACAGAATTCAAAGCAACGGTACAGCATAGAGACAAAGAAACATGGAAAAAGAGGTCTGGATGGTTTAGAATACGGTCTACATGAATATCAAGAACAAGCATACGGTGCATTGTCGGTCCCACCACCACCACCACCAGTTTATGAAATTTCTGCGCCAGATGCCGGACATCCGATACCGGGACACGTACCGGAACCGTCACCCCCCGTTGGACATCCATTTGGTGAGTATCGAAGATGTTCTATTGTTTCTGAATTTATTCTGAAATTGTGAAGCATCGATGTAATTAATTTTTGTAATAATATTCAAATTAATTAAAAGAAACCATTTGTAAATTGCCTTCTAACTTTATGTGATGAAGAAGGAAGATATGATTTCATTTAGTTGCTTTGGATTTTATTCATTATATAAAATGTTGCAATTATTGTTTACATATTAATGAATATATTTGTAAGTAATCTCTGTACTCTTTTTCAACAGCTGTACCCGTGCCTGTACCTGTTCCGCAGCCGGTGCCACATCCGGTTCCGCAACCAGTCGCAGTGCCCGTGGCGGTGCCAATTACCAAACATATACCGGTCGCCGTGCCCGTGCCGATTCACATCGATCGTGCTGTGCCAGTGGCGGTGCCGGTACCTAAACCTTATCCCGTTACCGTAGAGAAGATTGTACATGTGGACCGGCCAGTCGCGGTGCCGGTCGAGAAACCGGTGCATATCCCTGTCGATCGGCCGGTGCATGTGCCGGTACCGATACCGAAACCGTATCCCGTCGCTTTCGAGAAGATCGTGCATGTGGACCGACCGTATCCGGTGCACGTGGCCGTGCCAGTGCACGTGCCGAAGCCATACCCGGTACCGATCGCCATACACGCTCACTACAAACCACACGGTTGGTAACGCACTCGTCGAACTCCGTTTTAATGCAACGACAACATACTATTATATATTTCCTCTAATATCGTAACATATCCATATAATCTTTATATGATATAAGCGCAGCCATCTTATTTTTTTGTTCTAGATTTATTATTGATAATTAATTACTCATTAATTATATTATTCATAATTAAGCTTGCCCGACTGAAATGTACATTAGAAATTGATTACTACATCAGTGAGCTTTTATATGTGCCTGTCTTTTTTTAATAAACAACATCTTGTTAAGAAATTTATTTCTCGGATACACATACCTTGCTGAAGTTCTTCTCTGTCTTTTCGTTGCTCATTGCTACGAAAAGATTGCGTAAAAATGGAGAAGTCAAATAAATATTCTTCTACCAAAATCTCTGTTTCTGAGCAACCTTGAAAATAATATTTCTATCACCACATATGAATGGCGTGAACTTGATCTATTAGTAAGTATCTTTATCATGATTAATGCAATAACAATGTTGCACACCAGAGATAGTTACAAGGTGAGGACAATTTATTTATGCATTTATATACCAAACGGAAAAATTTATAAACTGCACGTCCTTGCCCTTTAAGTTAACGTTAACATTAATGATCTATTCAATCAAATTATACATTTTATTTAATTATACATATAATATAACAATAATTATACATAACATTATGCTTTGAATTAATAATATTTAACATTATATTTGTCTTAAAATATATCAATAGTAATAATAATAATTATTATTATTTCTAATTCAGAAACTTTATCAAAGCCAGAATAAACGATCATATGTATCAAGAATATTGACTCGTAAGACATTGTATTTTTAATTGATTTAATTGGAAATAACTATAATTAAAATTTATATTTTTTGCATAAAAAAATTTTTTGTTTAAAACGACAATTATGTAAATGAATACACAGATTGCATATTTTATCTTATAAAGCTTATCAAAATCAAAAGAGCCAATGATAAGTCGTGATATAATCACGAGATCACCTGAATAGTGATAAAACTTTGAAATCAATAAAATAGTAGAAGATGTAGGAAAATGCCTCCCTAAAAATGCGAAAAATATAAATAATAAAAAATTTGACATATTGTATTATCTAACTACTTTGTTATCATGCTGGAGGGAAGTTTCAATGGCCAATGAAATGCCATCGCGTGTCTTCTTACCCGTTCTTGCGCATCGAGCGATGTGGTGTGGAAAATGTCGCGTCTACCTCCTACGATTGGAAAAGTGTACCAATAGTGGCGGCAGGGAAAGGTCGTTTTCCACGTAGGGGCTCTCTCATGCATTGTTGACGAGCGAATTGCTAGGGAAGGCGTCGCGCGCTACCACTCGTGTTAGGAAGCGTATATACAATTCTACTTTCGTCTATAGATCTAAGAATTACATTCTTCAGTAATTCCCGAAGAATCCGCGAATTTTCAACTATTTCCGATTATGATTGCGATTAAATCAAAATAGATAGATAGATAAATTAAAATATACTAGTCTATATTTTTCCTGATAAAAATAATATAATTTGTGCCTTCATTATTTTTAATTGACATTAAACACAAAAAGAAAAAATTAAATAAAAAAATAATTACTTTTTTTTATAACTTGTATGCTTAGAAAAAAGTTATTATTTAATGTTGTTGTTACATATTAATTAGAGCTTGATTTATGTAAAAATTAATAAAATAAATTTGAAGATTGTTCTACTCGATTCCTATAAATCCTAAATATATTAATATTTTAATATGTTAATATTTTAACATGTTATCTCTAATTATCTTTATTTTGCTATTTTGAATTTTGCAGTATTTGCATTTATATTTCAGTATTGCTTTTATTTGTATTTATATTTTAATGCAAACTTGAGGCATAGAGAATAAAGTTATTATCTACTCCCACACGAGGATTATAAGTTGCTTTTGTAAATAAATTGTTTAGCAAGTAGATTACAAAGTAAACAGGCAGCGTTAGCTAAGAGGACTTGCTATACACGATCTTGATACATCAGTGATCGTGTGAACAAACGCAATGGTTTCCTGGTTATCGACCATCATTCTCACCGATTACTCCGTAAATAAAACGAGAAAACACGTGGACGTTCTCGCCCTATGTCATCCGAGAAAAGGCTCATGTCATCCGTCAGATCACTATGCTCCGAAAGAAACCCGTAACCCCGTTACGATGAACCGCTATCTCTTTGCCATCACAGCTTTCAGTATCTGTTTAGCGAGGTAGATACGCGGATTTTCTCTATTTCAGTACGAAACGCGAGTGTTCTGCCTCTGCGAAGAGAGATTTTGATCGCGATCTTACATTGATGTTCAGTTTCTCACGCGAAAAATTAGACAATCGCTTACGTGAAGAAATACTACAGGTCCGAGTTTCGTAGTGCAATAAGATAGTTGAGTGTAGTTTATTTATTCGTAATTTATTTATTTACGTAACGTAATTCACATGAGTTTCTCATGGATTTAATGACGTAGACATATGATATTATCTAGTTTTTTGTGATTCAATTATACACATTGTTTAAATGTTCAAATAATTTGCAACTAAAAACGAAGTGTAGGATTAAGAGAACAGAAATGTGAAAATAAAATCTTATTATATATAGCTATCTAATAACTGCATTCTTCTTGTTAATTAATTATTTATAAAAAATACAAAAATAAAAATTTGTCTAATAAATGACGAATTTTGTTCTTTTTAAAGACTGTTTTAATTTTTTTTTTTTAAGTGATGGTTTTAATAATAATCCAGCATGCTGATATATAAATTTATATATATATATATATATATAAAACTAGTATAAAAAATATTAATTTATATTAAAATTGTTTTTTTCTCTTTTTCTATACGTATTGTCGAAATATGTTATTCTGAAGCGGGATATTTTGTGTTTCACAAAGTGACAGTTAATTGCTAGAATTTCTTCATGAATTTTTGTGTCATGCGATCGCAAATGCATTGACTTCGATGACAATTTATTTTTTTGACAACGTATTTTTGAAAAATGTATATTCGAAATTTTGAATGCAATTTCTTTAGAAGAAGTGACTTACCTTTAGATTCTTGTCTTACGCAAACTTGGGTTTTCTTTTACATATAGTAATTTATTTTAATGGTACCTCGGTTACGGTAACTACGTCTACGATAGACATAAGTAATAATGCATAAAAGTTGCTCGTAGCAAGTGCTATAGGGTATCTATAGCAAGCTCATATTTAATTGATTCTTCGGCGCCTTTCGCGTTCGATAGGCGTTACACTTGACACCAAAGGTACGAATCCATAACACTGACTTAAAGTCGACTTAAACATTATCGTTGCGATCGAAGAAAATGAACTCTAGATGGCAATTCGCAACAGCGTACAATATTATATTTTAAACAATAAAATTATTTTTATTTTCTATCGGCGTTATTGTATATTTTTCTTTTTTTACGCTAATTTCTTCTAAACATTGATTTCTTACGCTAATTTATATATTTTTAATTTACTTTAGTTGCACATCATTGATAAATTTAATAAGTTATAACATTTTCAAATTATTTATTTCTTTATTAATTTACGTCACCTAAAATGTATAATCATAATTGATTCGTACATTTTGTTTAGAACTAATATATTTGAATTATATTTGTTTTGATAACATTTATTAATTTAATGCCAATATAATAAATACTTTATATTTAGTTTATATGTTAAAAAATTTTTAGGTGTAAAATTAAAGGAAATCCGCGAGATATATATATATATATTTCTCGTTAGTTAACTATCAGTTAACTACGTCAAACGGATCAATAGGTAGAAATAGATAAATTATGCATTCTTATTTAGTAAAATTTAATTGATAACATTTTTGCGTAGATATACATACATATTATAAATAAGCAAAAATATGTTTTGTTTGTTAGCAGTTACTTTTTATCAATGCTAATTATAAAATAAGTTTTATTCAAAACTTTTGTCTTCAAAAGTTTTATAGAATTAATTGTTAAAAAATTTTACATTTCTGAAATGTCTTGTAGAAGTAAAGTACTGTTAATTTAAACGGTATGATTATTTTTTATGTTATTAAAAAATTAATTGTGTATAGTTTTATAAACCAAAATTTATTTTTTTATATTTTGGAAATTATTAGAAAATTTGTTTAGCTAATCATCAGTTCGGACAATTTTGGTTTAATATTTTAGACTCTTTGAATTTAAAAGGAATCTCTAAGGAATATAAATTCATCATTTTGAATTTAAAAGATAAAAAATTTTCGAAAATTTGATATGATTCCTTATTTTTAAATTGATTTTTAAATTTAAAATGTATAAATAACAAATATTATATAATATTAAGTATTTAGATTTTCTAATGTTCAGCACAGTTTTATAATACACTACATTACACTACACGCGCGTGCGCTGTTTTAAATTTTATAAAAAAATATGAATTTGAAACACTATATTGTTACTACTTCTTAAAATTTATGTTTGTTTTGAATATTGTAAATTTTGTGGATTTTATATATTGTCCTTCAAAAACGCAAGCTGCCATCATCTTGAAAATGTAGTAATATCTTTCATTTATTCGTCGTACATATAATTTTTTTATGTATGATTATGTTTTAATTATTTTTCTACTCGATAAATACAAGAAATACAAATATCATATAGAAAAATCCATTTTTATTCGATAAATCTCAAAACTTGCGCAGTCGCAATATACGATGTCGTCGAATCACAGTCAATGGACAAATAAAGATACGCAAGTGTATGTGAGAACGTGTGAATATGAGAGCAACTCCGAAGGAGCGGGTGAGGGTTCGCCGATGAGAATTGCTGAGGAGGACCAACAACAAGTAGACGTCCACGTCGAAGCGCAAAACGTCGACGGAGATCATCATTCGCACATTAACAACCTTTTTGAAGAATTTCCCCAGGTGTGCCACAGAAGCCTCACGAGACAGAATTTTAAGACAAAGGAAGCACAAAATTTGAAAACTTAAAAAATCGAGTAGAAAATTTATTAATTCTGGAAATAAGATCTTGATAATTTTGAAGATCAAGAAGTATTTATTTTGAAATAAGATTTTTAGGCATTCGAATTATATCAATTTAAAGATTTTATCAAATTTGATAATCGAGAAATTTATTTAAAAATCGAGATGTCAGCGCAACGAATGAGAGTTCCTCAAGAAAATTTTGAAAGATTGGAAAATAACACGCGTCGTGCTTTACGCCGAATAAGCGACGCGATGCGTAATCTAAATGTGAGGCATTTATTATCCTTTTTCGCGATCGGAAAGATTCTCAACATTATGCTACAAGTTATTGACAGATACAAGGTGCCAGTCTGCTATCGAAATTGTCTCTGAGACAAGAAATGTAATTCAGTTCGCGTGGTGTGTTCTCAGATTAATATGGTGTCCGTGAAAAGATTAGGACTCGCCGGCTCCTGTACGTTCTCCATCGGGCTTATCAGTTACACTCTGGGATTTCCTTCTATGCTGAAATCGCAAGTTAAATCTGTAAGTAATAATTGATCATCAGTATCCCGAATCTAGCAATTCTATTTGAAATACTGAAATCAGGACTGCAAGAAAAAGATAAGATTGTTCTCTCGATTTTGAATCACTATGAATTTAGTTTCAAAGTATAATAAATGCCTTGATAATAAAATCTTTTCCAATTTTATTATGTAGATTGCATATATTTTATTTAAAGATTATTAATATATACGAGTATAATTATTAATAATCTTATAATAATTATATATTATTTATTTAAAGATTATTAATACTTATTATATATATATATATATGTGTGTACAATAATTATTTAATGCTGGAAACGAAAATATTGCTATGTAATGATCTGTCAAATTTATTTTTTCTTCATATTTAAGAGAAGAAAATCTAGTTCGTGTTGAAGTATTTTTACAAAATTTACAGCAAGTTAAATTGAAGAAAGGGACCGAAATACGTGATTTTTGGGAAAAACTTCCGCAACCGCTGGATTTTAATATTTATGTCTTCAATGTAACAAATCCGACTGAAATTGCATCAGGAACGAAACCGATTGTTCAAGAACTAGGACCTTTTCACTATGAGTGAGTAATCTTTTTTATATGTATAATACAATAATTTAATTTACAATTACAATCATTTGTTAAAAGTAGCGTAAATTTCGAATCTCTCAACATAAAGAATATTAAATACGTAAAACGTACGTGTGCAAATTTTTATGTAACATACTTAATATTTTAAAAGAATTTGGAAAGTGTAATTTGTCTGTTATTTTGGAAACAAAAGCATTCGCTTATTATTAAATAATTTACATCTATAGTAGACGTAAATTTTATTCTATTTAACATGTGGAAATACAATGATGATCGATTTCCAGTTTGTATCGAGACAAGGAAGACATCGTGGATCGAGAGGAAGATGATACTGTTGAGTACAGTTTGCGACAACTTTGGTACTTCAATCAGAAGAAAAGCATCATGTCGGAGAACGTGGAAATTTACACGTTTCATCCCATCATGATAGCCGTAACCTTGATCATTCAAAGAGACAAACCATCCACGATGGGAGTCATTAGTACGTATTTAACGTTTGAAAGAATAAGCACACATTTTATACAATCAAAGAAGTTTAAATGCCCACTTCAATGTAACATTTAATGCGTAGATAATCAGTTTCTTTTGTCAATTTCAAATATCGAATCTCTCATCATTTTTATAAATCAAGGATCTTGTCGAATTTGAAAATTGAGAGATTATTAATCGTGGTAATTGAAGACTTTTATTATGCAACTCTTCTGTTTCAAAATTTTTCTTATTATTATTAAGTCAATTGTATCAGTGTAATTTGCAGTGTAATTAGTGTTGTGTTACATATGTGTATATTATATCCTAAAACATATGTATATAATGTTATATTGTATGCTTCTCTCTCTCTCTCTCTTTCTCTCTCTCTTAATATTTACAAGATAATATTATAAACAGATTTATTTATTCTCTTTCTTACATTATCGATATCTCTTTAGGCAAAGCACTAGACAGTATTTTCAAAAAACCCGAGTCGATATTTGTCAAAACTACTGTACGAGATTTGTTCTTTCACGGTATACCTTTCGATTGCACGGATGTAAAAGATTTCGCTGGATCCGCAGTGTGCAGCGCGTTACAGGAAAAGGAACAGATATTAATCCGAGAGGAAGGCTTACGTTTTAGATTTGGTTATCTCGCTAAGGTAATGCATTTGCATTATTTACGTAAATATTACGATTTTTTTGCGCTATTATATTCTTATATTGCCAATAAAAATGAGATAAAGAAAAATTCTCTTTTGCCTTTAAAAATAAATCTTTAAATAATATCTTCATATACTCTGTGTATCGTTTCAATTATATAATAATAAAACAAAACAAATTACTGTTTTTTTGTGTATGTTTTGTGTATATTAGAAATTATTAAAAATTAAATAAATTTTAAAATATTTAAGATGATGCATATTAATTTAAATCCGATATTAAGTTAAATCCGAGAAATTAGATTAATCCGGGCAAAATTAATATATTTTTTTATCCCAGATTAAATTTCAAAGAATATAACATTTTTATATATGTATATTTTGAAAATGTTATTTGTCTTTCAGACAAACGGGAGTCGCTTGCCGGAACGCATAAGAGTATACCGTGGAATTAAAAATTACGAAGACGTGGGTCGCGTGCTGACAATTGGAAATGAAACGCAGATGGGCTTGTGGTCTGGCAGTCCTTGCAATAACTTTCGCGGCACGGACGGAACTATCTTCCCACCGTTTCTCAGCAAAGAAAAAGAAGTCTGGGTGCACTCCCTAGATCTTTGCCGAAGTATTGGCGCTTATTATATGGAATCAGGGAAAGTGCAAGGTATTCATGAAAAAATATCATCTCCTTTAAACTGATTTGTTAAATTCGAAAACGCTTAATTGCCATGAATTTTGGCAGAAATATTCTAAGTGATGTCAAATGAATTAAATGGATTTCCACTGATAAAAAAGTTTAATATAAAAAATGTTAAAATAAATGATATAAGGAGCTGAGTCAAGCAAGATATTTATGCGAATAAATCTAAGATATATTTAACATAAAAATAAAAATTAAATATTTAATTTCTAGACATTTCGACCTTATATTATACATCTTCAATGTGTAACGCAAATTGAAAAACAATAAATGATAGAATGGATGCTAAGTTGAATTAAATAATTAACTCGCGCTTTCGTTTCAAGATCATGTTATATAAAGGCTATAATTTATTTAAATTTAAATTTATTTAAATGTACTTTTTGAATATTTATTTGAATAGTCACCAAACATTCCTGTTTTTGACATTTACAACACATGCTATGATGCTTTTGCTTGTAATTCGTGATACGTTCTCTTGCATAAGATAGTGATATATCTCTTGTTAATTTTTTCGATATTTTTTTAGTACATTGTAGACTCATCTATTTAAATAAGGCGAAGATTTAATAGATACATTCAGTTATTATTTGTGATGTCTTGAATTAACTTCTTGTTTAATTTCATATAAGCTTATTTATTTATTATATTTACATTTATTATATTTACATGAAAGTTGTGGAAACACTAGAAAATCTAGAAAATTCTATTTTATAGTAATCTAGGAAATTTTAATTTAAATTGAATAAGTTGAGTCGATCTATCAGTAATGTAAAAATTAAGTCAAATTGTGAAATATGCGGAATATTTAAATACAGAGCCAATAACACAGAATCGAGTATTTTTCAAAATTTAGTAAAAAGCCATGCTGTGTGTATGTGTATGCGTTTGCTCTTCTAAGACACGCTTGAAAACAAAAATCGATAAATTGATTTTGTTACATAATTTTACAACGCAGGTTTCAAGACGCTGCATTACACGGCGGATCTGGGCAATCCATCTGAGGATGAGGATGTGAGATGTCTCTGTCTTGAGCCCGAAGGATGCATGCCTAAGAACGTATTCGACGCAGGTCCCTGCAAAAGCGTGCCTATAAGGATAAGTCTACCTCATTTTTACGATTCTGATCCACGATACCTTGAGATGATCGAGGGTGTGAATCCCGATCCAGTAAGTTTAACAGTTATTTACTTATTTGCTAAAATAAATATAATTTATTATTTGTCGCCTTACATACAAGAAATGGCTTCTTTCTTTTTATATAATCCCAAGAATTTATGTAAATATGTAATGCTAATTTTAAACAAGAAATAATAAGGGAAATACTAATAAAATTAATTTGATAAAAATATTAAGGAGTTTATAATAAAAAATAGCGTGAATTTATTGTGACAATTTTAGACCGCCCAAATTACTATGACTTATCAATCAATTACAAAGTTTTTACGAGAATTATGAAAGATGTTGCTTGCAGGAGAAGCACCGAATGACTTTCAACTTTGATCCGATGACAGGCACCCCAATAAAAGCGTATAAAAGGGTTCAATTCAACGTGCTAGTTGGACCCATTCCCAAACTTCGATTAATGAAGTCTTTCCCGGAAGCGCTCTTCCCGCTATTTTGGATAGAGGATGGCCTCGAACTCGGGGATATTCTCATAAAACCGTTGAAAGTTGCCTATAGACAAATTTTAATCGCGAAGTAAGTAATGGTACTAATCTAATCTATCATCTTTTCGCAAACTCCTTGCTTCTATTATCGTTTCGGTAACTTAGCTATGAAATGTCTGACATTGTACTAAAGAACTTTGTGAAAGAATTTTTTTCGTGAGATGCTTTCGTATCGTGAGAAACTTTCACAGTGGATGTTTGATCCGGCTGTCTTTATAGGACAATGATGTGGCTCATGATCTTCAGTGGTCTGGGCATGATGGTCACCGCCATGGTGAGACATTACAAAGAAAATAATGCAGGAAATGTTGTACCGGATTTCCTACCCAAAGAGCAAAATAACGTGCCACAAGAGAAGTCAACCATCAGTACCATACAAGCTGAATTGGTGTCACCAAGGATTGATTAACAGGGAGTAATAATTATTATTATGATGAAGAAGTTGGGATGCGACGTTAATGATCGCGCAACATCGATCCCCCCGTGTCGAAAACAATAATTCAAAAGATATCTTTACTTGGTTAATATTTGGATAATATTTCGACGTTTATCTCTTAGAGCTTATCGCGATTAAATATCGTAATTAGATAGAAATAACGTATCCTTATGTTATATGAACGCGCGTGGGCCGTAGTCAACTAATGTTTTTATTGTATTATAATATTCTGAGAAATATTGTTGTTGAGTGATACATTAGATATCATATACATTAGATACAGAGTACATTTTAAAATTATATTAGAGTACATTTCTACTATTAATAATACGGAGATTCTAGATTCCCGATGATTCAAACAAGGAAGAAAAAGGGCTAATGGGAATAAATGAAAAACTGAAGATGGTAAACAGTTGGCCAAAACGTATCTATTAAATTAATTTTACTTATTAACAATTTGCGCACTAATTACCGCGCCGATTCCCGTTAGCCCTTTCCCCTCTTTGTTTTCTATTATTAATGTTAATCGTTTTTAAGTTTATTATAGTAACGATGTTCATGATACGCGTATTAGCAGACGACTGCCGTAAATGTGTAAATAAAAATTATTAGCAATTATCGTTGTTTGCTGTACGCTTATTATGAAAGTTGTCACTGACTCAGAGTTTTTCGATTACAAACGGCGATTAGTACTTAAAAATAAAAAGACCAACGAACGAACATCAAATGGTTGTCATATAAAGTCAAAAGTTTATTAATATAAACAATGATATAAAATTCAAAAACAAGACGTTTCGACTTCACAGAGTCTTCTTCAGTACAATATAATATAATAAGTTAGTATAAAAGAGAATAAAGAATAAAAAATAGAAAGAAAAAAGAGATACGTTAGACACATTACAAAGTTATTATGAGTAACGCAGCAACGTCACAAGTTTAACGAACGGAAAATTGTGATATTAATTATAATGTTATATAAGATAATGATCCGGTTATCGAACATTGTTATTGAAATTTAAAATGTCACATAGTAGTTAGTCATTAGTAAAGATCATATAATAAAATTAGGTAACCAATCATGAAAAAACTATTCTTCGTTTGATGAGACATGGGTAAATCTATGATATTGATTGGTAGTCCAGAAATAAAAAACAAAAATATAGTCCGCAATCGGATAAAGAATGAATTCTGTAATGAAGAAGACTTGTAAGATTTATATGAAAAGATTTAATCAAAAGATTTAATGAAAAGACGAAGAGTAAAAAAGAGCAAAAAAAAGAATTTTTTTGTAAAAACTTACTCAATTAGTCAGAATGTAAAATCGTGATCTTTATCATAATCAGAAATTTAAAAACTATATGACGGTGGTTTTCACAAGTCTTCTGTTCTTAACAATTTTCTTTCTTTTTTTTATGTATTCTCTTTTATACTAACTTATTATATTGTACTGAAGAAGACTATGCGAAATCGATATGTCTTATTTTTGAATTTTATATCATTGTTTATATTAATAAACTTTTGATCTTATATGACAACCATTTGATACTCGTTCATTGGCCTTTTTACTATTTTTTGCTTTGCATAACACAAGCTATATCTAACTTTACTTAGTACTTAAACTACTCATTAGTTTTTATTGCAATGTAGAGGACAGTTGTCTAATGTATACCGGTCATCTAAACCGTAATCTCATCAATTTTTTTCTATTATTATTGAATATTAACGATATCTAATAATAGAAATATAAAATAAATGAACAATGAAAAATATATAAAAATTTCCAGATTACATCTTAATTTGTGCGTGATACAAAAGAACAATCATGATTGATGGAACTTTTAATGTTAGATTATTATTGGCTATTTATGTAGCCGATATTAATCTAACAATGCAATTTTATTTTGCATAACACAAAATATCTTAAATAATACGATTTTGGCAACTTTCCTTTATATAAGTTAACTGCACTTGTAATGTAATTTTTATTAAGACGCCGTGTAGCTTATATTTTTCAATGATACGACATGCATTCCCTAGAGACTTATATTTTAACAAGCTAAATAAAAATAGAGTTTTAGGGATTACAATAATTTATTTTTTTTTTATTGTGGTTGTAATATAATAATTTCTTAAATTTATTGTAGATAATCTTCAATAATAGTGAAAATTACGTTGAAATTTCGGCAATATGCTATTTAAATTCACTTACCATTCAGTTTTTAATAAACTATCAATAACTTAATAATTTCTTTTGTGTCATTTCTGGAGGAAAAGTTAAACATTTGAAAATTCTCTCAAAACAATTTAAAACAAGACTGGACTATAATTAATGTGTTGTATCTTTGCTTCAAATATTTCTTTTTTAATTATAAATAAAATTTGACTTAATATGACTGAAATATTCAAGTAATTATTTTGACACAGTTATTTCAAGGTATAATACTAACCAACGTTGTAGTCTATTTTTTTTTAATTTTCTTAGGCATAATATTTATGAATGACTAAAAGAACTAGAGTAAAACTTTATAATTTTTATAAACTTTATAAATTTGTTGGCTTTGTGTAAAAACTAAAATGATCAAAATTTCTACAACTGTTTACTTTTCTTCTTGTGTATTATTGTCGTATTAATATACATATATGTCATGTAATTGGAGAACGCTCGATAAATAAAGGTCATTATTCAGTTACTACAGCTGGACTCATGGCCAATTAGAGTCTGACTCTTGACGCAAAGCATCGAGGTACTATGACTTCGGGCAGATACCTACAGGCCAAATAGAAGAAGAAGAAGAGTCATTATTATGTTTGGGAAGCGCGCTATCAACGCTATCAATTTTATTCACTGACTTACAAATACGTGACGCTGAAGATATTCCGCTCATGAAAAAAATTAGACAAAAATATTAGTTGATATTAAAATCATAGATTGCATTCGAGGCTAATGGTTTTGCGTCATTCTAGCCGTTTTTACATCTAATGAATAATAAATAATGAATAATAAAGAATATCAACAAACCTAATTTTTTCATAACTTTGATTGAAGTGTCATTGAGTATCTTAACGTCACATATTATTGCCTTTATTTGTAAATCAGCGGGTAAAAGAGGTAAAATTGCGCGTTGCCAATCGCGTTGTCATTGGCGCATCCGATTCTGCTGGAGATGCCGCGTTATTAGGTAGGGAAACCGAGAAGACCATGACGGGGCCGAGCAAGTAGGAGTACGCCGACGCCGGTCTGGTGTTAAGACATTGGTGTCATTATCGCGCGGGCAGTCCGTTCGCGACGAGCCGCGCACGATCAACGGCGACGGCGACGTCGACGACGACGAGGACAAGGGTGGTGGCGAAGAGTTCGGCTGGAAGACCGCACAGGTGCGAAAACGGTACCACGGCGGGAAAGTCTTTCATCTCGCGACTCTCGATAGCTTAAGATACCCGCACGAGATTTTAAACGCGGATAAACGGACGCGAGCAGTGTATTTTGCGAACAAAGGACCATTGAATGAAATGAGGAGCTCAACAACCGAATTTTAACGCGAGTTCGCATGACCGATCTGACCTTTTCGTATATATTTAATGGCGATAAAGGAAATCACGTAAACTGATATTTGTCTACGGAAAAAATTGTTCAAGGAATTTTGATACTGATACTCTAAATATATGATGTTGGTATTGGATTGTCGAATACCGAATACTGACATTGATAGTGAATGCTGGCATTGATACGCAGATACCGAAGAAAGATTATGCGCTTAATTCATTTGGCTGAACTATAAAGATAAAAATAGAAAGAAACGGGAACCAGCGCAGGATAAATTTTTCTCGCTTAATTTCAATAATTTTAATAAATTTAATAATCTTTTAAATAATATTTAATTGTAAATGATTAATTAATTCTTTCTTTAATTTATTTTTTCTGTGCTATTTATTTTTTATGATTTTCTCAATACTCTCTATATCAAGAAAATATTTTAATCTAATAATAGAATAAGATATGAAATAAGAAATATATTTTTATATATAGCCTTTGTTTTATATTTTATTTTATTATAAAGTTTGAGAATATTTTTATTGTTATATTTAACTTTTTTTATTAATATCTTATACGTTAAATTATAATATTCATTGCAATTTATTTTGTACTAAAAAAAATGTTATTCCTGAACGTGAGAGATCGATTAAAAGAATCTTAAAGATTACAATTGGAGGAATTTGAAATCTTTCTTCATCAAGTGCAGCAGAAGATGTTTTTTATTTTTCGAATCAGAGTGGTGTGAGACAAGGACAAATGTGTCTGATTGCCGTTATTAAGCAAAATAATGCGACGTGCGTATGACGTAGTCGTTCGTGGACTTCGGAGGATGTACGATGTCTTAAAATGTTCGAAGTTGCTGTATGCGTTCCCGTTCGGCAAAACGTTTAACAACATTATCCGCGTTCTCGAAGGATATAATAAGGTTTCGATCTTCGACTTTAACGTCTTCGCGAATCAAAAATAGAGCTCGTGAAACGTTAACATTCCCGCATAAACGCGATTGCTCCAATCAAAGATGAGCGACAATTGTCCATCAATTGTTTTTCCGAGGATATCACTCTTGTTCTTCGACAATTAACGTTTTGACGTTTCCAAGACATTTTACGAATTTCATGTGATAATGTTCTGACTTAAGCGGCGCGAATAAGTCATAACTGATATTAATTTCCGATAAATAATATGTAATCATGTGACAGAATAGCACATTTAAACGTGTATTCTCAATTTTATGTGATTCGATCGCTTAAGTTTGTACAAGTGATCGCTTATACGTACGTTTAAAAATGTCTATTTCGGTCCGCTTGTGTGCTTATGCTTAAATATTACATGGCGTTTGCAGAGCGTTAAAATGGTGTCCATAAAGAAGCTTGGAATTGGCGGTGGAGTTTCGTTTGTCTTCGGTATTCTACTCTGGTGCGGGTTCCCAGGATTGATTAGATCGCAGATTAAAAAGGTAAGCGAGTATAATGTTTTTAATAATGTTTTAACAAACTTATTTCTGTTGTTGCACGAAATATTTTAATCTTATTAAAAAGTAACACAGTTCCTAACGCACCTATTCGTTAAATTTATATTACTCATTATTTATTACTCATTATATTCATTTATACTCCCGTTATAATTACAATTTGCAGCAATTTATGTAATTCCGATGCAAGATATTATTATTTCAAATTGTGATGACAATGCAAGGCCATTGAAACTAACAACTTTTCAGCGCTTTCTTTTAACTTAAGTTTTCTTATGT
This sequence comes from Cephalotes varians, assembly GCA_037157785.1. Lineage (NCBI taxonomy): Eukaryota > Metazoa > Arthropoda > Insecta > Hymenoptera > Formicidae > Cephalotes > Cephalotes varians. The sequence goes on from JANQDE010000029.1 coordinate 1,293,295, forward strand.
TTTAGAGAGTTTTCTAAATTACAGTTTATCCAATAATTTTATTTCTGCGACTCATAAAATAATTTATTTCTTAGGAGATATGCTTTCCATTACAAGTTTTTGTTTTCCGGATTTTCAAAATGTTATTTGTTAATACTATGTTATATCATATAAATATTTATTTTTATTGCTTTATTATTAATTTTTTATGTTTTCATATAATTTTCATAATTTATTGATTTTGTCTGTTGTCATTCTCAAGTCTCAGATCATCCTAAGAAATTTTGCGTGAGCGTGTGGTTATCTCGAAGTAGTCGTTGTTACTTCGTAAAATATCGTAAAACGTTCAAGTCACTTTGCCAAAGTATATGTAGCAAAATCCTTGAACTCATGATGTAATATCATACGTATTATTACAATACATTTTAGCATTTCATTGTACTATAACTTTCGATCAAAAAATGATGAAATTAATTTTTTCCGCTGTATCGTTACGTAACACGGACGTATTTTCCGAATTGGTCGCATATGACTTGATGACTTGATAACATTTATTTTATTCTTACAACTACAATTAACTGTAACAATCGTAATTGTAAATACTCGCGTCTGTTGTTTCAAGACTGTAATTTGCGCAATCCACGTGGATACAGATTTATTTTTGATTGCAGAGTTCTAGATATCATGTTGTATAAAATTTGCTGCGATCGTGGGCCTTGTTTCGAAATCCACGAAATGAATGTCTTATAAAATTAGCATCTCCATCATTAATTTCATTTGTCAATCTATCATCAATCAGTTCTATCATTATAAACTGATAAGATTTAACGTATACAGGCGATTGCACTGAAACCGGGAACCGAGATGCGCGAAATGTGGTCGAATTTTCCGCTGCCACTAGACTTCAAGATTTACATGTTCAATGTGACCAACCCTGATGAGATTAAAGAGGGTCAAAAGCCAAAGTTGCAAGAAGTAGGGCCGTTCTTCTACGAGTGAGTCGCTTTTATGATGATCATGCATCCTACGATAATCATAAGATACACGAAAATTTACAATTTAACATTTGAAATCTAAAAACATATATTCAAATATATGTAATATTATCACAGAATTTATACAGTCGATAAAGACATGGCATCTAAGCCGCTTGTGTTTCTATTTTTTGTCTATTAAAAATTAAATTTTATACTCGGTTACTTGCGTTTGATATTCAATTTTATTTTTAATCTGGACTTTTTTTAAATTTGATTTGCATTAGTCGAAAATCACGTCTGGTTCCCGTAAATTTGTTCGTTCTAAAATTTCAAACATTTACATATCAACTTCAGCGAGTACAAGGTAAAGTTTGATCTCGTCGATCGGGAGGATGAGGATTCCGTCGAATACAGCCTGAAGTCAACGTGGTTCTTCAATCCCAAGAAGAGCAATGGATTGACGGGCGAGGAGATAATGGTGTACCCGCATCTCATGATTCTGGGCATGGTGGCGGCCACCCTTAAGGACAAACCCGCCGCGATACCTATTGTCGGTACGTACATGTGATTTATTAGTATCGAGTGTCATTTTTTTTTTCAATGTCGCGCATCGATTGCGGTCGCGAATCGGCCGCACAGGGTCGACTATAACAATAAATGCGAGCCGGAAGGTTTAAAGTGGAACGTGAGATACGTTTTCCTATAGCGTACGTACACCTTCGAAGATGCGAATTATTTATAAGGTCTCCGTTGCCTCGATTGCCACCATATTCGCGCCATGTGCGTTTCATCGTGCGACGATTAAACTCGCTTAATGAAAAATAGCGAGAGATTTGCGAAAACGTCACTATATGAGTCTTAAAATATATTTCTCGTTTATTCGTCCACCAAATGGTTGCGGTTTCTGCTTTCAATCAATTTCACCGACTGACTTCTGCGGTCACTTCTTTCAACTATGACCAAGTATTACGTATTTTAATTTTTGACTGCATTTTTTTATATTTTTTCTACAATCAATCATGAATAATTGTGCGTTTTTTAATCATTAACTACCTCTAATTTTAACTATATTTCCGCTGAGGATGACAAGTTGAAACGTTTGGATTGTACATGTTTGTAATATAGATTTTTTGACAATGATAAATTTTAAGACCGTGTAAGTGAAAACACAAATAAACGAAGAAAGGGCCAATGAACGTTCAAGACTGGATCCTGGTTGCCTAATAATATTTTTATACATATACATTAAATTTATATACAAATTCAAACATTTTCAATTTAAAATTGTGCGCCGTATACTTTCTGATTTTCAACGCGATCATAAACCGAAACTAATTGAAAGTATCATGAATAATATTCATGATTAAATGTAATGCTAACTTGTATTCTTAAAATTGAAAGAAATTTTTTATTGCAAAAAATATTATCTCAGCCAAGGTTTGAACTTGGAACCTCCCTGTCTTTCCGAGGCGAGCGTCTTATCCAATTCGACCATCGAGGCCATAGATTTTTTGTTTAGCACGAACATCTTGCTTGGCTCAATGCCGTTGAATTGTTTTGTTTTAAATCTTAAAATATATGTCTACATTCGTTAAAATTTGTTACCGATCGAATAACGTAGGCAAAGCCGTCGACAGCATCTTCCACAAACCGGACTCGATATTCGTGACAGCCAAGGCCAAGGATATACTTTTCGGCGGTCTGCCCGTCGATTGCACCGTGAAAGACTTCGCCGGATCGGCGGTGTGCAGTGTGTTGAAGACGGAAGCGAAAGATCTGGTCCCGGACGGTGAAGATCGTTACAAGTTCTCTCTCTTCGGCGGGGTAGGTGATTTTAATCCCAATGAAAATGATAAATCTTCTATTATCTAATATGGAAATTACACGCATGTGTTTAAATTTTTGATTACGCTTGAAGATTTTTAGAAACGTTTAAGAATATTCGTACATTATTTTAGACAAAACTAAATTTTCCCAATATCATCGTTTCGAATGATTTATTGTTTTTGGAACTATACATTTTTGTACTTTAAAAACATTTATATACCTATTTAAATAGATGCGTAATTATTTTAATACTCAACTCTCTGATACTCGGGTTCTCGGAGATATGATGACAAGAATAAATTAGCGGTCTAATTACATGTTGAAAAAGAAGCGAGTCATGCATAGAGATAATAGCGAACTATTATGTTGTCTGCAATCTCGTCGTAAATAAAAGTAGATTATTGTCGTTCGCTGGCTGTTACTTGCGAAAAATGCATGCATAAAAGTATGAGAAAATCATGAAATTATACCGTTGCTCTTTAATAAAAATACGATTTCACGAAAAATTGTACTTTCACAGAAAAACGGTACCGCCATGTCAGAACGTATGAAAGTTCTGCGTGGCATTAAAAATTACAAGGACGTCGGTCGTGTCTTGGAATTCGCCGGTAAGCCCGCGTTAGACATCTGGCCGGAGGATCACTGTAACGCTTTCAACGGTACCGATTCGACGATCTTTCCGCCTTTGTTCGGACCGGACGACGACATTGTCTCGTTCGGCTACGAGATCTGTCGAAGTCTCAGCGCGCATTACAAATACCATAGCAAAGTCAAAGGCACGTATTAAAATAAACAATTAAAAAGAGTACATCCACAAGCACGTACGAAACTTAAGTTCCACGATACACGCGAAAAATGCATCGCGCTTTATGCCAGGAAGTGAAATTAAAAATTAGAATGAGGCTTTAATATCTCGAAGTGCAAAAACAATGCAAACCAAATGCTTTTGGCAAAGCAGAATTATGTATCCTATTGAATATAACGCATATTTTTTGATAAAATTTATATTTATAATTATGATTATATATTTAAAATTGTATAATTACTTGTATAATTTTTTAAAATGTCAAAACACAGTATGGTACATAAGTATTTTGTCACTTAACTTCATTTTTAACATTCTCGAATTCGCAGGTGTCAAGACTCTTCATTACACCGTGGATCTGGGAGACAGCAGCACGAATCCTAGGGAAAAGTGCTTCTGCTCGACACCAGATACTTGTTTGTCGAAAAATTTCTTCGACCTGACGAAGTGTCTGGGAGTACCCATCATTGGATCCCTACCGCATTTTTACGATACCGACGGGAAATATTTACAGATGGTGGATGGCTTGCATCCGAATCAGGTAAAATCAACAAGCTACGCGAATGATTACAGATAGACACACGGCGTTAAATGACTATGGCAAAAATAATTATAAAAAATAATTTTATAAATATTAATATATATTATTAATATTTATAAAATAATTATTAATTAAATAAATATTAATTAAAAGTATGGGAGATAATGTGAATAAATTGTATCCGTCGATACAAGGAGGAGCATGAAATCGACATGGATTTCGAGCCGATGACGGCCACGCCGATACGCGCGCATAAGCGGCTGCAGTTCAACATGTTCATACAACCGGTACCAAAGTTCAAACTGATGAAGAACTTCCCGGAGGCGTTGCTTCCTCTGTTCTGGGTAGAAGAAGGGATACTTCTCGACGACGAGTTTGTCAACAAGGTGAAGGTGGTGTTCAAAGTGACTGCGGTCGTCAAGTAAGTGCAACGTTTTGCGATAATGTTTTTTAAATAATTATATTTAATATATAGCTAATAGGCTAGCAATGCCTAAAGCTTAATTACACATGCAATTAATTCAGTATCGTAAACAGCAATTATTTCTTCGTTTTTCTTAAATCGGATTTTATCGACGTAATAAATCATTTACTTGATACTTCGATTTGTAGTTTTTTAAAGTGGCTGATGATACTTGGAGGAATCGGCATGGGTGGTGCGGCTGGATTCTTGTACTATAAGAATCGCGATAGCGGCAAGCTGGAAATCACGAAGGTTACTCCGAAGGTTACTACCGCTAACGGAGAGAAGTCGGAGAAGAGCTGGCCACCTGGCATGAACATCAGCACGATCTCGCAAGCGGTGCCGTCAAGTCTCGACAGAAATTGAACGCTATTAGCGAGAGGCTAATATCAATATTAACGTTGCAAAAATCCATCCCTTCAAAATAGTTTTTTTAAACTAAAATCATTAATGTATATAGTTGAGCAGGCTTTTTCAAATACGATGAAGGACAATCTTTGAAAAGTAAAGGAATCGTCCTTTCTCAAAGGAAAATAAAGAAGGAATTTAATGCCGCGGCATTAAGTAGCCGAAAGGACTGAAAGGGCTGAAGCTGTCATGGCAAACATAATATATTTGAAGCTGACATTTCAGCGAATGACAGATAAATCCGTTTTTAATTAAAAATAATCAAGGTATATAGGTAAGGATATAAGTAAAGATATGACTCAATACGTCATATGTACTTGAAATTTGACTACCTCGTAATAAGAATGTAAAGCTCTTACTTTGTAATGTATTCGTAATGTACAGTGTACAGAAAAAATGGTTTTTGCTCAAGTATCTAAAAATTTAGCTAGACACAGATCTGAAAATAATTTTAAATTCAAAATGCACTATGTAGGACATTTAAAGTGAGCATCTTAGAATGTTAAACCTTTTTGCGGCATTGTCATCAAGGCTTAATGCTCTACATAATTATTTTGATGGTTCAACAAAATTATTTTCAGATCTGTAACTAAATTTTTAGATATTTCAGCCAAAGTGTTCTTTCCGTATATGACTCAGCGGTTCTTAATCTACGCTTCGATTTGAAATATCGATTATATAATATATTCGAAAATTTTTTTAAGAAAAAAAAGTGTAAAACTTTACAAGAATTTTAAAACGCGTTTTATACTACTTGATGACCTTTGGTTTTTAATAGCAATTCGACATGGATTCGCAAAGATTTACAAGGCTAAGAACCACTGACGAAAAATATACACGGAATAAATAATTATGGATATTCTTATATATGATATATGATAAAGAGAGATCGTTTAGATTTAACAATTTTGATTATATTGTAATAGATTAGATACAAAAATATCAACTCTCATCCGTTTACACGTAAAGCGAGTAAAAATGACGAGTATTATCGAAAAATAACATCCTACTTAATTTTGTTGTGAAATAAATAAAATCATTTTTAAACTAAAACTGGAAGACTAGAAATCTACACGTTTTAACAATGAATCAACAATTTTCACTCAAGTATCATTGATCTTCGATAGACGATAGAAAGACGATATTATCTCATGAAAAGGAACAAAAACATCAATAACATTAACAAAAATTCTTGGATCATACAGATATGCACTAGATAACAAATAAAACGTATTATTTACGTTACACATTATTTATATATTTATTATTTTCTTCGCAATTGTTCATATTCAGACGTTTGTCAGCAGACTCAGTAATCTTCTCTTGCTCGTTGCTTGTTCACCCTTTCACACAGCAACACTTGTTTATACGCGCTCCTGTACTCGGAGCTCATCACGACGTAGATAATGGGATTGATGCAGGTCGTCAGATAGATGAGTATGTAGCCGACGATATTGAGGCCTCGCCAGTCGATCGCGTCCTGAAAGAGCTTCGTAACGGTGATCGGCAGGTAGCACACCAGAAACGACGCGAATATCACGAGGATCATCTGCAACAGCTTCCGGTCCTTGGCGGACATCCTGGGTGCGGCGCACTCGCCGTTGCGCGTCCTGCCGACGCTCCTGAACTTCGATTGTCTGCGAAACACCCTCCTTGCATGGGACTCGTTAATTTCGGACGGTCTCGAATCCGATCGATCCGAGCGTTCGCCGGCGATCCTCTGCAGCGACGACTCCACTATGAAGAACGATCGACCAGTCAAACTCCCCAGCCGACCGCAGTTTTCCGACGACTTTCGCTGCGGCTCGCACTGGTTCCGATTCAAAAACAATCTTATTTCCGGAAAGTCCGATTTCTCGATCTCGCGATTGTCCACAAATGGTATATTCTCCGACAGACTGGTTTGAGAAGCGTCGTAACCGTTGTTCGAGTTTGCAATATTCATTGAGTCGTCTGTATTCGTATTCGTCGCGCAATCCGTTTTTTGTTGATCATGAATCGGTTGCTTGGACGACGATGAGTCTTCGTTGACGGATGTGGATGGTAGTTCGAGACTTCTTCCTTCGTCTGGATTAAGAAAAACCGCTTGCATCGATGAGGAAGGAGCGCAGAGGACAGAAAGCTCTTGCTCTTGGTTTTTCATAGTGGATAGTTGCTATAAAAATAATTAAAAAACTAAACTGATAAACTAAGATTTAAACGATGATTGAAAAGACTGTAATTATATTTTCATAAATTAAATAAAAAAATCAAGTTCATATTAACAGAATTTTTTCATTAGCTATTTTATTAATTTTGTTCTTACGTTATGGCTGGTTTCCGACGATTCTACGTTGAAGATCTTGTCTCTGCCTCTGCTCTTCGAAGCAGTTTCGCGAACGATGTAGAAAATCCTGGCGTAGCAAACGATAATAGCGAGGCAGGGTATTAAAAATGCGAGAACGAAAAGAAATTCTTTCGGGCTTCGTCCGTTTACATCCGGTAGAATCGAGCAGGATCCAATAACGGGATCTAATCCGAAACGTCCGAATCGTTCGAACCACGTAACGATCAGCAGACCGAAAGCGATGATCCATATCGCCATAACCATCGGTATTAAGTATTTTGTTTTATACAACCTTTAAATAATATTTAACAATTAATTAAGTAAGATTAAATAAGTAAGACAATTGAGAAGATAATTTTTGGTGTAAAAAATAAAAAATGTAAAAAAAAAGATTTTTGTTTAAAGTTCGGCTTTCGAGAAAACTGATTTTGAAGAGTGAGAAATCTGTATATTTCCTTTTTTCAATTGTTCTTTTTTTTCATTATTTTATTTTACAAGCTTTTATATCTGCCTCTAATAATCATTCGTTATTATTTGATTTACTAAACGCATAAAATAGTTGTGAAAAATAAAATACTTGTATAGGAGAAGGCTACGTACGTAGGATAGAGACCGGGATGGCCAATCATGACGTAGCGATTGATTGTGATCGCGAGAACGCTGAAGAGGCTGACTGCAACGAGGCTGTACCTCAAGAGCGGAAACAGTCGACACAGAAGTGTTCCGTGCAGCCACGTTCTGTGCCAGAACGTTGAAGTTGCGAGTGGTAGATTGAAACAGCAGAACATCAGATCCGATATCGAGAGATTCATGATGAAAACTGCGGTAGCATTCTTTAACTGTGACAAAATTAATTATAAAGAATTTTATATATGTAATTATATATATATATATATATATATATATATATATATATAGAGTTAATAATTTTATTTAAAAGAAAAAAATTAATATTAAAAATAAAATTAAATATTTCCTTGCAAATTATATTAATAAATGCATACATATATATAATATATTACATTATTATATTAATGACTGTTATTGACAAAATTATGCTATGTAATTATCTCATTGTCGAGCTTGATATAGTATTCGGTAACACATGAATAATAACATGAAGAAATCGTTGACGTGAAAATTAATTCGCGAAGTTATCGAATAGGTTTCTTTCGAATTTCTCAGAGTAAACACGATAAAATTGATGGAGATTCGATTCGATTCTAGACGATTATATCGGAGTACGTGAACTTTCATGAAAACATACGATTGTATTCGCACGGTTCCGAGTAATCGATTCCAAACTTAACTCATTGACGATGGACTTTGGCGGGAGGCTTTGTTATAGAATCGTGCCGACGACCTCCTTCATCGTCGATTATTTGTTAGAAACGAAATATGTTCTGCTACGCCATAAAACAATTATTTCTTATATATTCCGCGAAATATATAATTTTAATCATAATAATCAAATTACTATAAAATGTATTATTATTATTATTATCATTATTATTAGTGTTACACAGTGTTACAATTATAAATGTGAAATTATTTAACTAAAAAATTTGCCTCATTTTAAATAAAAACATCTTTCGTAAACTTTGTGGATATTTAAGCTCAATTTAAAAAAATGCAAGATATTGTAGAACATAATACAATTATATAATTTATTCTGTATAATTAAATTATATAATACAGAACAAGTTATATGATACAATTTTTATGAAATAAAACTGTTAAGAATATTCGACCGAAAAATATTTTATACATTTAACGTCCTCATTGCAGCTTGGATTAAACGCCTTAGATTAAACCTTGTAAAACTAAAGAGGTGCAATGACTCAAGGTAAATCACTCGGCCAGCTTTTAAGATTTCTGCGTGTAAGCAGTGCCGGAAACTTGAGTAGTCTTGCATAATACGAATTCATTTAAGCCTTTTCGAGCACGAGTCAGGAAAATTGCCACGACTAGCAAAACGAGTTTTAAAAGTAAGAATGCGTTATTTATATATTAACCAGCATTTCAGAATATTTTTTTTAAAAGAGGAATTTAATTGTGACAACATCAGCATTGACACATCATTATTTTTTCAGAGTTGTCCTCATTTACGTCATCGTTTTCCTGCAACATCAATGTCGGAATCGTGCGATATTTATGTATCAATCTACTAATCGATCAATTTTCATCTTGAGCAGCTTTTAGATGCTTTTTCCTGCTCGCATTTTTTTTCATTACATATTATTTTTCGTACGGAGTTATATGGCTACAGTTACGGACCTTTTTGGTGCGAAACAATGCGATCACCGTGATGAGATTTCCCGGAATGCCGATCAGCATGAAGAGGATGCAGCAGGCGGCGGCGAAGCACAGTAGCCACCGTGGATAGCCGACGAAGAGAATCGCCGATCCTGGATCCTGCAGCATCTCCTCGATCGCCACGTCGTCGCTGCGATTGCGTCCGGTTTCGTTGCTCGTCATCCACCAGTATTCCAGCATCTGTGGAAGACCAAACTCTCGCCGAGTACGTCTATGTCGAATGTCAGGGCCGCAAATAGAGTCTTGACATTTTACATTTCCGCCGTTTGCTAGATATTTATTTGTCCCGATATTTTCAGGAAAATCCTTCAAGCTAATGATATCGACCATTTAAAAGTTATTACATATAATTTATTTCATCCAGCATAGTGTATGTAGAAAGTTTATACAATATAAGGAATGATCTAAACAATAATTTAATTAGTAATTAATGTTGTAGTGTGATTAAACGACACCTTGTCATCTTTGCAAAAATTATGCATTATTGTATATATTATATTATTTAATTATACATTAATATATAATCAAGTTCTTAAGAAGATTAGATAAAGAATACGTTCAAGAATTTAATAATTCTAATTCAAAAATATATTCTTTTTCCCTTAATTTTTCTTTTTGTCACGACCCCATTTAGCGATCGACACGTGCGTTTTGTCGTTTCAGAGGCGCGAATTTTGCACACCGCTCACGCGTGTCCATGTATTTGGATTCAGCGCGCCTCTTTTTTCTCCCAATGTGCGTCGAGGAGGAACACAGAGATCTATTTTCGCCACCTGAGACGATAAACTCTTTCGTCGGAGCGTAAACTTTCAGATGTTTCTATAATTCGAATCCGCCTCGCGCGACCTATAGCCTCGTTTTATTATCGATGGTCAGTTCGCACAGTCCGCATCATCGTCGACAAGCATATCAACGTTCGCACGCAAATTAGGTCATATTGAAATAAGCACAAAAATAAAGCATTAAACTGTTGTATAAAGCATTAAAAACACAATGGTAAATATCTTAAGGGCCTCGACACAATGAGAGGAATAGGGAACAGGGAATTAAATATTAGGAATTAGGTACAAGCCAGAGGCAGACAATGCGATTACGCAATGTTACTCTCAGCTGTTTGATGAAAGAATCGTTTCGAACAAAAATTCCAGATTTCTGTTTTACGGCGTTGCGCTTACCTTTGCAAAAAATAAAAAACACGATTCTGATTCATCGACGGCGATGATTACCGATGATTTGAGATCTTCGTGGCGATCTTTTGTCACTCCTTTCGAAACCGGGATGACGTTAATCGTATTTCCGACTTGTTCTTCTTCTTGTCGGTTCTCATCTTGACCTCGGCATTGCAAATTCTTCTAGGAAACTATAAATTTTGTCTCCTTTATTGCAATTTCTTGATTCACCGTCGATGCAATATATTCACGATAACGAGATTTAACGATAAGGTCTCTTTTTTTATAACGGGAATATTCGAATTTATCTACTAAATTTGTGAAGAAATGGACAAAAAGAAGAAATGGAATAAACAGATCAGACAGTGCAAACGAAGCGAATCCGGTAAAATTCGCGAATGGACTGACGGAATTATTAGCGAGAAGTATTAAGAGTATGCACTTTTTGCAAATGCTGCGCTTGCGCCAAATTCGACTCCTGCTTTGACTCCGATGTCGAGATAAAGTTTCCTCTCGGAAACTGATTCGGCAATCGCAACAGAAAGATAATTTCTATTATTACGACTATTTTCTTTTATGAAATTTTTTGCGAGACATATTCTAATATCATATGAATAATTAATTTTGCGTTTTATAAAATCAGATAAATACCGATCGCCAATCTTATTATAACAAATGATAAACAACGTATTGTACGAATTGAGGTGTTACGTAGTCAACGTGATAGCGAAAGCATTAAACGGTGCCAGCCAGCCCCACGTCGTCCCATCGTCGATATGCCACTTGTGCTAGAGCACCTACATGTCTGATCGGGAGCGTCCCCTGGAAACCGTAGAGAGAGCGTCCCTACATCCTTTTTAAAAATAATTACATTTTGTTAGTAGTGGGCGCGAGGGCGAGAGCCTCCAGCTGTGCACGAACGATCGCGAGCGGAAGCGAGCAAGTCGGAAGTGCGTTTCCCTATTTCGCTACTTGTCCGAGTTTTAGGGGATCACTGAAATCTCCGGCTACTTGCATAGGAAGCTACAAAACATTATTCGTAAAACAGAATATATTATTGCGGGAGTTGATACTCGCGTCTTATTTTAAATTAAAACTGAATTTCAGATTAACGGAGTTCGTGAAGAAGCTTATCCGTGAAGGAATATTTAATAATCACAATCGATAATTAATAAAACCATGTGTATAATTTATTAATGTTTTAAATAATAAGAAAATTAATTCTTATTCTATTCTAAACTTATTCTATATCAAGTGTCTTAATTCTACGTTTTTCAATTTTACAAGCAATTTGAAATTAATTTTGGAGGCAATTAGAAACTGATTTTCTCCGAAATCTATTTCTTCATCTTTTTTTTACACATTTTTGATTAATTAAGCCTTCCTTGTTATACGAAGTTTGTTGACAATTCTCCAATTCTCTATGATAAGCTGCTTTGTGATGATTGACATTTTTATTTTATCATATTACATATATCTATGACGCGCCGGAAGAACATCCGGCAAATCTAGGACGCCGCACACAAACGTGTTATTAATATTATATGCATAAGCGGATTGATTATATTCGACCAGTATATAAACAGATTACACTGATAATACCAATCTTTCTCTTACATAAAATAAGTCTTATATACAGATTGGAAAAGCGAGAGTTTCGGCTGACCGAGTGAATTCCAGACAACCGCGGCTGGAGGCTGGATGCGGGTTGCCTTTATGACGCGTGAAACTAACGAGACGTATTCGATTTATTCGTATCAATTAATGCCGCCGGTCGGTTCCACTTCGTTAGACCTAATTCACTCTCGCCGTGTCTTCGGTTGCTTACGCAATAAACTTGTCTGCGGTATTAAAAGCGGCGATTATCAGTTGATCGCGGTTACTTGTTCTTCTTGCGCGAATTTGACATCAAACATAGTTCCCCGTATTGACGCATGTATAATATTGCAATTTATATTATACTAGTCATCGTTCACGAGATAGTTAATTTTTAATCGGACATATTATTGCATTTAAGTCATTTTAATTTTATAAACTGAATAAATATTCTTTTTTAAAAATCTTTTGATAAAATATCTCGCTTAAGAGGATGAAAAACTTTTGTATATAAACTATGTACACAAATAAATTAAGGAATACTCAACTTAAGCCTAAAAACAAAAAAAATTAAAAAATTATACATATATATATATATAATTTTTTAAGTATTTTATTTTTAAACTTAAGTTGAGTGTTCCGTAATTTATTTGTGTGTATGTACTTTAAACATGTAAAAGTTTTTAATTCTGTAAAGCCAATTTGAAAAAAATCTGAATCTGTATTATATTAATATTGATAATTCCGTGTCTCTAATTCCACTCCCTTTAAACGTAATAAAATAAATAAAATTAATTGGCTTATTTGTTATAGCACTATAAATTTGATTTATGTCATGTATTAAATTTATACTTTATACTTTTATATTTTATCTATTTATATTTAATCTAGTAATTAGTTGAGTTTGCGAATATTAACTTTCTTGCTGTTATATACCTCTAACACCTCGTATGCACATATCCACGTATGACTCACGAATGTCATGATGGCCTTCTCTTTCTTTTAAAGACGTTCATCTCTTTTTGCATTGATCTCTTACGAGAGACTCTCGAGTAATCGAGGTAAAAATAAAAATTATGTCAAAGTAAAATAAAATTTTACTTCAAAAACTTCTCAACTTCTTATTCGATAAAGATACAGAATCGAAGATGCAAACTGCTTTTTGTATTGCGACATTTTTTAAATCCAAATAATCAACAAGAAGCTTTATGAAACGATCGATCGATCAAGGTTTGCATCGTTCTCGTTCTAATTAGACTAAAGAACACGTTATATCGCAATTGCAGCACATTCCGCGCAATTTAAAAAGAAGCGGCTCGACGTGTCACAACGAAAGGGTCAACAAGGTCCTCCTTCCCACCCAGGTCTTGGGTGCAGATGTGACATCGCACACACCGCTATGTTCGTCATCGAGCCCACACCGATCCGCTCCCCCGCAACTCCCTCTTCTCTTCCACATCTTTTCTTCCTCCTCCTGCGGTCGCCCTACTCGCGGGGCCCGTATCTAGTGTGTGTACAATCTGACGGAATGCTGGGTAAGCGGCAGTCCATTCACGGTGACGCTGACGCATACACGGTGTCTGAGCAACACCGGTGGTTCGCGCCGGTGGTCCCCGAGTCGGTCCCCCTAGAATCGATCACGCGCAATCGAATTTGCAATCACGCGATCGTCCCGCTTGCAAGTCTTGCAATGAGCGAAGCCGGAGGCATTATCCGACGAGGAAGAAAATATTCTGACACAGTTCAAAATAAAATTTGAAATAAAATCTGTTTCGTTGGAAGAAATGCACCTCTGTGATAACAAACGGAATCAGCTTTTTTTCGAGAAGGAACATCAAGTGGACTCTGTGAAAATCGGCTGAAAATTTGGAGCAAAGCTCCCGCGGAGAAAAATTAATCAATTATAAAAAGGAAAAGGAAATTTGATTAATGATAGACGGGTCAATATCAAATTTGTTCTAGTCAAAGAAGACTATCAAAGAAGACTGTAAGATTCACGAGCCTAATAATAATTGACCGAGAGGAATATTGCTGCATCTCCTGAAACAATCCTGTTAAACAATTCTCAGTCTGACATATCGTGAAGTGACTTTTAATCATCTCTGTAAGGACACGAGCGAGGACGCATTGAAGAGAAACTGAAGAGATTGTTAAATTGAAAATTCCTGTCATATTCTTCAGTTTCTCAACATTCTTTAAACAAAAGTCGACAGATTTCTTTCTGGCTCTTCGATTACCTATCTCGCCGATAAACTTATGGCTGTTCTGAGATAAAAACAACTAACGCGTGGTAAGTGACGAAATGTTTTTTAATTTATCTTCTTTTATTCTTCTCTTTCCTAATATTAAGTAAATATAATATTTACAGATTATCGATTCACGGTATATTAATTTAATTAACGATTAAAGTCACACTTCACGAAGGTGTACACTCTAAAAATATGGGATTGTGGATTATTAACCGTTCGGTGTTAAATAATTCTCACTACATTGGTATTTGTTCGTTCTTTCTTCGTTTCGCGCGCTCGATTTTCTTGCTTGCTTGTTTTTTTCACTTAAGCGCTTTACATCATGTTGGTGTTTGACACTGACTGGGCACCGAACGGAATTTATATATAATGTAATTATCTCCATACCATTCATACCACCCATATTTTTTAGAGTGTAATCGACTTTCATACAATTCAATCGTTCAAAGTCTCATTTTAAAAAAAGATAAAATGAGAAAGATAATTCGCATATTCGATTAATTGATTTAAAAAAAAGAATATCATTCTACTTGATCGTAATCGTGGTTTTTCATTCGCGATGAATTCTCCCGATCTCAAGGGCAAGATTGGTCTGCGATCTTGGGACCAATGCCGAGAACCGGGCAAAAAAGCGTGGCGAGTTACTCGATGGTCCCGAGGGGCAATTTAGAAACGTGACGTGGAGAGAATTATGACGCATGGTGTAGCATTCAATTAGCTGGGTCGTACCGAAAGTTAATGCAAAAGTAGATCTTCAAATATCTAAATGAGTATACAGATACTTGTTGAGTACACAATTATTCGAATCCCAAAGTTGGCTAATTAATATTTTATAAAAGATATCGTAAATTTTTAAAAATTTTACAATTTCTATGGATCATTGTTATTCGCTTTGCTACATTTGCGATATATATATATAATTGTTTTTCTTTCTTAATAAATTAGAATTCTTTGTAAATATATTTATGTAACAAATAGTAGTGTCACAAGAAAACGTTACATTTTAAATGAGTCGGCGACGCGGATATTTTAATGTCACCCGGCATACAGCATATTTGGCGCTAAATGCACAGTATGAATAGCACGACACATGTTTTGTGTCGTACGTGCAGACATTTGACATCCACACCACGTGGTGCTCTCGTGGGCGGGATACGAGAGTTGTCGCGACTCGATCGACTTTCAACGATCCTGCACTCAACCCGCACGCACATATCTTTTCGCATATTCGGTATTTGCTTATTTATACTTGGAGATTGTTTATGCCATTAGAGCAACGCAAGCAATTTTTGCAAACATGATAAAGATCATGTAATAATCTACATTTTTATTTATTTTTATTCATTTTTATGTGTTGTTGCAATGATGCAGAGAAGACGAAGCACGATATTTAATTTTAATTTAGGCGTATTATCGTTAAAAAGATCAACCTTTTAATTAAATAATTTTGTGTATAGGTGCGGTTTATTTAATTAAATATTAACTCAATCCTTCAATGGATGAAGCTCTGAATAAGCGTGTCAATATCGGCGTGTTATCTGATGTTAATTTATATCGGAGGAGATAAATCGGCGAGTCTCGGACCGAAGTATTACACGAGGCATCGATATAAGTTTCTAACAAACGTAAATCCCCGTGCAAGATTTAAACGCGCTTTTGATCGGCGAGATGCAACGCGGATCGACGACGCATCGACGACTCGTGCAGACTCGGTACTTTCACTGTGACTCAACTTGACTCATTCATTGCCATTCGCCGTATGATTAACACGGAAATCATTCGGTGACGTCAATTCGTCGCCGACTTCCACGGAACGAAAACTAATGTTCGCGGTTTCGCGCCGTGCTTTCCTCCATCAGCGATTAGTCTGGCTTATCGATATCAAAAGTCAAATACAAGTACGCTCGTTTCGAAGTCAAATCTCTGCCATCTGATCAGATCCGAACTAGCTAAGACGATTACACTATCTGATAAAATTTAATTTTTCTTGTAGTAGTAATAAAAGTGAGTGAATCTCTTTCTCTTCCCTTTCTCTAATAATAATTCTAATAAAAAATTATCACCACAGAAATTATCAATAGAGATTTTTTTATTTATATTATTTATTGTTTAAACATGACCGCAAAATAATGATGATAATTGTTGAACTTGATATAAATAAACGTTAAGTCTAAAAATTAATTTCTTTTAGATTCGATCTTTTTTGTCTTGTCAATTTTTTTAGGATATTTGATTTCCCCGGAAGTTTCTTCTAAAAATAATTATTCGGTACAATTACGATAGTATCAAATTTCTTGACAAAATGTACAAAACGAGACAGTGACATAGTCGATGCGACGCGTTGATGCGTTCCCATGTCTTCCGTGGCTTTCATCGTTTTTTTTTGTCATGAGGGGACGCCTAGTACCGGGTGTCCGTTAATTTCCCTTAATTAAGCTCAATCGGGGTTAATGCACCGCAGCTTGACCCTAGTTTACCAAATCTAACGCACCCTCCGCAACTATGCATTTGCACATAGATCACGATTGCTAATCGATAAATGAATTATTCGTGATTCTTCATCGCGGTTCCTGAAATTAACGTAACCGAGAGTGTACTTTTCAAATTTATAGATTTTTCGTAAATTTATTGAAAATACACGAAAGTATAACATATATATTATAACGGAATTATAATATAAAAGTTTGAAATTACATAATTATAATTATTAATCTTTTTACATTTTATTAAAATAAATTTATTAATGATATAAAATTAATTTAGACAGATAATTTAAAGAAATGTAATAAAAAGCGGCAATAATAATATGAGCACTTAAGAGTAATTATTCAAATTGTAAAGAATACGTGCCTATTACAAGTTTGAAATATCGAGTATCGTTACGCACATGTTTCAATAACACAAGTGACTCATATCGGTGACCCGTAGTCATTAGTAAACTCAGTTACTTACTAGCGTGGCTGTGATCGAGCTGTCAGAGACAGAATAAGAAAGATAAATCATGACATAAATTCTTAAGAGTATGTAATCGATATGTGAATTCGAATGCTTGAAAAATAACGTCAAAACATTTCGACACAGGCCGACATCACGTCTGTGTCGTTCAAACAGGAAACTTGTTTCGCTTTAATTAGTATTCGTATTCGTTCATAATTAAAAAATAACATTTGACAGACTTCCTGGCGATCATTAACGATCGTAATTATCGCGCAAAACAAATATAATCGCTGCAAGAAATAGGTTGGTAGGATTTTTAATTATCTGAAATTCGTGGAATTAACTTCAATAATTTAGGATATTAATGAAATATTATCAATCAAATGCAAAACTTTTTGAATTAATTTAAATTTTTTGATTCGATCGGAGTTGATAGTCAAGCGTGTTGAAGAATAGAGAATTAACGTGATGTTGTTCATCGTGAGAGTCTCGCATTGTCCTTAAATTCTCTGGACGGCCCACTTCCGTCGATGGCGCCCTTCGTCACGAGCCCATAAATAACAATAAATTCTTCAGATGGTCTGTCCTTCCAAACGTAAGATTGTTCTCCAGCCATTGTCTATGTCGGAGAATTATTTTAATGTGTAGAATCGCACACGCGGAATTTGCATAACGCAAATGTCAGACAGCCCACGCGCTTTCAGACAATTGCTTTCGCGGATCCCTCACTTAAAAGTCTTCAGCAACTCTAAGAATATAATAAATTTGTTCGGGATAGGAAAATGCTGCACACTGAACTGCTTGCAAAAAGTTTTGAATGTGTGACTACCAATCTTGAAACGTGCGACTATCAACCCCGAGTATGGAGTTAATTGTCACATTTTCACAGTTTTATTTAAAATTAAAATAACTTATTTGTACAATGAATATATTTATAATAATAAATATATTTAAGAATAATAAAATTTGTTTAAATAAAGGATGTAGGTGTATTTTAATACTAAAAAAACAAAAAATACAGAATTCGATTGTGTATAAAGAAACAAATGTAATATCATGTGACGCTATTAAGTTTTTTAAATTATAGCAATAATTATGTTTACAGGACATAATATTGGATAACGAAAGATTTCTAGGTAAAAGACTTATCTCTAAAATGTTAAATATTAAATTGCAGAAAAACGATATAAATTTACAGTTAGAATTCACATTAAATTCCCGCATTTCATGCGTTTTTATTTTAAATAAATTATAAACATCAATGTTTTTGTATTATTTTCTTCAAATAACACTTAGAATTATTTATTTTATTTTTATGTTTGTTTATTATGAAAGGTGACACAGCATTTTAACTTTATTATTCTCGTTTAATCTCATTTTATCATTTACTTCCGTTAGACTTAGTCGTTTTACTTTATTTTATTGTAATGATGATATTGTAAGTATTATTTCATCGTTTGACATTAAATTTATATTTCATTGGTCTATCAAAGTTCATTGTGATCCCGTCTCTTGGTGTACATTGGGTGAGTAATTATTTTTTATTTTATCTAATTGAACCTTAAGACTCTGTCTAACATTCAAACTTCATAGTTTTCACTCAGCCTAAAAACTAGTGGAGGTCACTTTTCAATCATGTGTTTCAATCATGAAGTTTGAAAGATGGATTCGCCTTTTGTATGTCGAGAACGAGGAAAATTATTAAACTGATTCAATATATTACTAAAGACTGCTTAAAAGAAAGTTGAAACATTCGGATTTCCTGATAATAATCAAAATGTAAATATAGACTTTTTACATTGCATCAATTGCGTGGTAATTACCGCGCTATTTTTTCTCTTATTTACCCTTTTTTAATATTCTTTTATTGTTTTAATATAATAATCCTATTTTTGATACTTTCAAACTTTCAATTCTCATTCGCCTAGTTAAAACTTTGTATTTTTTCGTCGTCTAGATTGCGTTCGGAAACTTCATCCGAGTTTGCTAGAATATCATTCTATCTTTAAGGTTTATTAGACGTAAAACAAGGATAGAGTAACACCCTAGTGTATTCAGGTAAAGTTTTCGTAGCCTAACAGTTTCAGAAGTGGGACCATGTAGTGCTAGGATTGAGAACGAAGGATCTCGAATTTGAATCCTGGTCGGCTCAGTTAAGTTTTTCGTTGCCTACAATACCACAAAAAATGAAAAATGTCTAAAATCATTATTTCAAACGAATAATTAATATAACACGTTTGCTTCCACGCGTCACACATGTGTGACACATGATTAAATTATAAGCTTTTTGATAATTAACCCTGTATGACAACCTGCTCCGGTCTCCCCTACATGCATATCTATAATACATTTTCGACAATTTTAATTTAAAAAAAATTTTATGATTTAATGCACTTATGAATCTTGATGAATCATAATAAAATAAATGATAATTTGCTGCCATGCGTACGTTTCTTTGTTAAATTTCAGAGAACAGTTTTGAAACAAGTGCGTCGTCGCATCCGTTTTGCGTCACAGATCGCTTCGAACAAGTGTCGGAATTTTAGATCGCGATTTCCTCTTTATGGAAATCCCATGTGTGTCTCTTTCGTGCCCCGTTATAATATCAACCGTGTCCTGGCGCGTTAATTATTACCGATCGTGAAGACAGTAATAATATTAATATTCATCAGATAACAATAAAATGAGGCACTGAAAACATTCTTATTGATTTCGTGTTCGCCAAAGTGCTCGTGCTGCTACGAGACTTATAATTAGTCATCCGTTTTAGTCATCCGCTAAGGGAAACGCAGATCGAATATTTAATTTCCGTTCTTCCGCTCATGAATGTCACAGGCCTTCGAGGTCAGGTTGAGGCCGAATGGAACCGCTGGACCAGAGCTTCGACACCTTCGACACGGCCGGCATAATGGACGGTACGAACATGTGGTTGCCGCGCATCATGGACAATGCCACGCACAGTACCATCATTGACGCGGAATTGTCGAGGTACATTATTCTTTTTGGAGCATCGTTCTTTTTTACGATATCTAGAATTTTTCTAGATATTTCTCCGATATTTTGATCATACATTCTTTGGCTGCCTTGAAATCGATTTTGTCTCAATAGTGTCTCGCAGCATTGTGTAATTAAATCGCAAATTAGTTGAACTAAATTTGAAACAATGTAAATGATTTTGATTTTGATTTCAAACTTGTGGAATTTACGCGTTTTTCTATTATTTTCAGTCTGAATTTAATTCGGAAAATTGGTTTTAATATTTTTAAAATTATTTATTACAGCTTACTTATTATTTTAGCTAATTATAGCTAATTATATTAATAAACGTAGTGATGACGTAGTGAAACAATAACGAGGAATAGCTATTCTTATGGTTGTTAATCTGCCACAGATTTCCAAAGCCCTTAAGGACCTTCGCGGCGGTAGTAGCAATCATCATCATGATTATTGGTCTAGCCGGTAATCTATTAACGATCATCGCTTTATGTAAATATCCCAAAGTTCGCAATGTTGCAGCGGCCTTTATCATAAGGTATGACAAACAAGTTTATGTACATAACTTAAAAATTCTTTACTTAATTTTATAAGTAGCTTATTCAACACACAACACGTACACATATTGAAGAAGCTTGTACTTATTGTGTTAATGATTTTCTAACATAATCGCGTCATTTTAACGTAAAAGAATTGGCTCCAAAATTTTGATAATTTTTAAAACGACTTTTTCTAACGTTTCTATCAATTAAAATGAAATTTTTGCCATCGGAATAGCTTGTGCATCGCGGATTTCGTGTTCTGTCTGCTGGTGTTGCCGTTCGATTCCATCAGATTCATCAATGCTAGTTGGACGGACGTACGATTCTTTTGCATCTTCGTGCCCTTTTTGCGGTATGGAAACGTCGGCGTCAGTCTCCTGTCTGTCGCAGCAATCACTATCAATAGGTACGTGTGCTATTTTATCTTCTTAACTCTTTAAGGTCGAAGTGTCCAACTAAAAGATTTGCTTTGAATCGAGTCTATAGAACGGAATTAATATGCAACGAAATCAAAATGCAATATGAGATTATAATTAAAACTTTTGGTTTTATAGATATATCATGATAGCGCATCACGCTATTTATAGCAAGGTTTACAAAAAATATTGGATAGCCACGATGATATTCTTCTGCTGGATATTCTCTTACGGAATGCAGATACCTACGCTGGTAGGAGTGTGGGGTAAGCCGCTATTGTACGATATTACTCAATTATTCGTAATTGTGAAGAAAGAAACTTCAACAGCAAAATCTTAAAAAACAGCGATTGCAAATTTTCCAAGACAAAGAATATTAATTATTCGATAGAATAATTACTGTTACATTAAGTTTCTAATTGACATAAAAATTATTTCACAATTGAATAAATTAAAAGTATTTATGCAAATGTAAATTAATTTTTTTACATATATTTTATAAATACTTATATTTTGCTGTGTGTCGTTTATTAATTATCACTCATTTGTGCTTCATCAGGTAAATTCGACTACGATCCCAATCTGGAGACCTGCTCCATCGTCAAGGATCGTCACGGTCGCACTTCTAAGACATTCCTCTTCGTTATGGGATTCTTGATACCTTGCGTAATTATCGTCGGCTGTTACACCAAGATATTTTGGGTGGTGCACAAGTAATTGACATTTGTCATGTTTATAAATAATCTTTTTACCGTTTACCTCAATTATAATAAATTAATTAATATTGCAGATCAGAATCGCGAATGCGAAAACACGCTGGACCGACGATAAAGTCGCCTCACACGCCCGGAAGGGATATCAGGGAGCTCAAACAGAAGCGCAGCGAATGGAGGATCACCAAGATGGTACTGGTTATCTTCCTTAGCTTCCTCGCGTGCTACTTACCGATTACCATCGTTAAGGTGGCCGATGCGGAAGTCAAATGTCCCGGTAAGAATATTATTTATCGTCCATTTGACTTCTGGAAACGAAATAATATGTTATATTCTTATCTTCTTCATCGCACCAGTATCTGCGCTCATCTCGTATCGGCTATATCCCCCTCGAAACTTATGGCTTGCGTAATTGTTGTCTCATTATATTCTGAACTCCGCTAGTAAGAAAAATTTGTAGAAATTTGTTTTCTTTCCTGTTATACATATATATGCATAACATCTCTTGATTCCCTAAAAAATATTTACTGACTGATCCTTTACGGAAGAAGCCAACTTATAGTTCCATCGATATCGACTGGCTTAAGCATTGTTATGACAACGCTCATCATTAAACTGTTTCCAGAGTGTCACATTCTGGGATACTTGCTATTGTACTTCGCGTCATGCGTGAACCCGATCATCTACGTGATCATGAACAAACAGTATCGGCAAGCGTACGCCGGCGTGATCGGCTGCTCCTGGATAAGGGCGGGCTTAACGCCGTACGGTAGCAGTGCGCCGGGTGCAGGCGGTCTTCAGGCCCATCAGCCTGACTACGTCCAAGGTAACTTCAAGCAACGACACGCGGTAACACTCACCAAACTCTGATCGAGCGCGCGAGCTAAGCGACTACTCGCTCACTTCGTAAGTCAAGGGCACCACAAGTTTGCTGCTTTCTGTTTCGATCGCCATTTTGGTACCGCTGGTCAGTGTGCTAACGTCGATTAATCGCATCTCTTAATCACTAATTTTTTTCTACGCTTAGCATGTTCTTAACTCTCTATAACCCAATTTCCTTTGTGTGTGAAAAAAAATTATGTGAAACTACCAAATATTAACCTTCAATATGAATTAACAATTAATTTACAATTTTTATATATTTTATTAAAAAAAAACAATTTATAACTTTGATGTCACAGTGGGGTACAGTATATTTGCATAAATTAAAAAATGCAGATATATTAGTATGTGACTTCAAAGTTACATGGCGTCGTAGAGAGTTAATTTCATTTTTCGATTAAACGAGCAAGCGACGTCAAATTGTCGCGATTGTCGCCGGATGCTTCCACATTTTTTATCATTATTGTAATTAACAATGTGCTAACAAAATCCTTGTAATTTATTCTGATCGCAATTCGTTGAATTTACCATTGATTTTATATGCTTAGATGCAATCTTAATCTTTACCGCTAATTTTTAATGATTAACTAAAAATAAATTATTATTAACATTTAAAATAAAATTTGCTCAGAGAAATGATTGATTTAGAATTTTGATTCAAAATTTAAAAAAAAAAAGAATTTTATTTCTTCTTCCAGTTTCACGAATAACTGTTATATAAATGTTAAATGAAACAGCTTTGTCTGTTTAATTATTTCGTTGAAGATACGCATTTTTCTTTTGTACAATATTATATATTATTATATTTTACAATACTATATATATATTATAACATTTTACAAATCTGAAACTATACTTAAAAATAATTTGTTTTGTTATCGTCTGACAATTGCTTGTATTTTTGCATTCTATGCAAAG
Source organism: Cephalotes varians (assembly GCA_037157785.1). Taxonomy (NCBI): domain Eukaryota; kingdom Metazoa; phylum Arthropoda; class Insecta; order Hymenoptera; family Formicidae; genus Cephalotes; species Cephalotes varians. The sequence continues at coordinate 1,317,353 of JANQDE010000029.1, forward strand.
CTGCGAATATTTTCATCGAAATTCAATTGTATCTTATTCTTCTGCTAGATTATTCGAAGGATTTCAGCAAAACGATGGTGTCGACGGTCTCTATCGCTATGAATCCCGTGAGAGATTCACAATTCCAGGAGGAGCTGTGAGATGTCGAGAAAAATCGAAAAAGAAAGAGATGTGTTTCAGGAGTTTCGTTTCCAAAAAGAAGTGAAAAAACGAAAGATGAAGAAGAAGAAAGAAATTACTTTTGATAACAGTGCAATAGTTGTTGAGCCAGTGCAATAGTTATTTGCATTAATTTTTTTACCTCTAATAAAAAGATAAAATACTTTATAAATTATTTTTTTGTTATATATATAAAGAGCGAAATAATACGAATGTCGAATATGTTACGTTTTTAATTTTCGAGACATTCGCAGAATAGATAAAAAATTATTTTCTCTACCGGGTAATAACTTTTACCAAAGATTATTATGCGTGTCATTGTATTTTATAATAAAATACAAACTTCGCACATTGTCTTTTATTTACATGATTAATGTAATTCTTAAGCAAAAATTATGATAAAGATAGACTGTTGTAGTAGTTTATGTTTAGATTAAAATGATATTCATAAAAATTCGTTGCATTATTTTATGCACCATGTTTCAGTAAGAAGGAACAATTTATTCTTCAGAGAGATTATAAATTGATTTGCAATTAACATTGTTGAACCGTATATGATTTTTAATTCTTAACAAATTTAATCAATTTTTTCCTTCATAGAACTTATTATCAATATTATGATATTAGCATGATAACATGATGTATTAGGATCATTATTTAGAATGTTTTAAAATTAATTAATTTACTTAATAATTAAATTTATAATTTTGTTTTCTCTTTCCTATTATTGTTCCCTATCCTCCCATTGCTCTCTCTCTCTTTCTCTCTTTCTCATTTTTGTTCACAATAAAAGATCTTTATATTAATTCATTTTAATAATTTTAATAATTTATTGCTTTTATAATCGAGGAAATAACGTAATATTAATATAATGACTCCCGATCAATGAGAACGTTGATAGATATGCAAAAAAGGGCAATAGGTTTGCGACTTTGGTTGCATTCACTGACAGTATTAAAAATGTATAGTGCATTATAGTGCACGTTACGTATATTATAGATTTTCAGTACTGGCAGTGAATATCGGAACACAGCTACGGTAACATATCATCATGTTGACCAATCATCGTGTTGATACGCGGTGGAAATGTGGGGAGGCAACGCCCTTGCTCAGAATATCTACATTAAAACCTCTTCGCATAACGTGTGCTCCTAATACTTGAGAACGATTTTACGGACACACATTTCTGACAATGTTAAACCCAATTCTCGCCTATCTCTCATCCGAATAAATTCTTCTAACAACTTTTATGATTCTCTTCGCGTCTCTATATTTGCGAATGCGGTAATCAAATTGTTGTTATTATTTAATTATAAACTAGAATTAAAATATTGTACTTGTTTTATTATTATATATTATATATTTTTAATTTTATTCGTTTAAATAATTCGTGCGTATGCTAAACACAACATGCATTTGACACGATAAGAATTAAAATAACAAATTGAGATTACATTTTTTGGATTTGTTTTTTTTTCACAAAAACGCGATGTATGTACATGAAATTATTTTGTTAAATAATTGAGTAGCTATAAAATAACTGACTGTTGCGACTATTGTTTTGCAAATGGGAGATTTCTTGAATCTATTGTACATGTACATACATATATTTTAACGTTGATATGTGCAAAATCACTCTCGTGACATCAGTCTCAAACAAAATTATATTAACAAATTATGTGAATAGTTATGTGACATGTAACAAACATGTTTCTGACATTATTTATTCTCGAATCTGTTTCCAAAATGCATAAATAAATTGCTAAAAACATTATTAAGAGGGAGAGATATCTCAAGAATCAATGTGTTTTTGAAATCAGTTTATACAGAGATTCGCTAAACTGAAATTCGAGCTAAGTTTTCGTTGAACTAAATTATGTAACGATATTTTAGCACTATTTATCATTGGATTAGTCATTGGAAATAAATAAAAAAAACTAACAAATTCCAAATTAATAAAAAAAAGAAAAAGTTTTGCTATTATTTGATAGTGATGTTTAGAGTTGGAAAGTTCTGTTTTCATTAAATCAAATTATATAACATTTTAGCATTGTTTTTTATTAAATACAATTAATAGGAGAATTATAAAACAATTAACATGTTCTATTAATCTGTAATCGATAAAAAAGCGCTATTTATAAAAAGATTAATTCGTAATATAGAACGCAGTCTATTTCACAAGATTTAATTTACTGCTTGGTAAACCATCTCTTAGGATTCTCAACCGTTATCAATTCGATCTCTTCCGCCGTGAAACCCTTGTTTATCATAGCTGGCACAACATTGTTAATAATATGAGAATATCCGTGTCCGCCGAAAGGTATCTTAAAAAATCAACAAAAATGCTTTAAAATTTAATTGCTGGGATTAGAAAAATATTAATTTATGAAATTACATGGTAAAGAGAAAGAAGAAAGAGGCAAACGTACCAGCCGATGCTTGGTATGTACATCATGACTCATGAGAACTCGATCTAGTTTTTTCTCTTTCTTCAGCACCGCAATACGTTTGACGCGTTGCGCATCTGACAGCATATCGATCAAGGGATTCAACTGATAGAAGGAGTAGTTGGAACCGAACAGGTCGAACTGGATGTAACATTTGGTAGCATCGGCGAATTCCAAGAGGTGCTCTTTTTTCATCAACGTACCTAGCGAATTAATTAATTGCAGCGATATCCAATTGCACGGATATCCAAATTAAAAGTTAAAAAACGATTTAAAAAGAGACGATATTCGTGGCTCTCTTACGATCGATGTGAGACATAATGGCCCTGCTCGCATCTCCACCTGCCTCTTGGTAGATCCTCATTATTTCCATGGGCGCAGATATGTTTCTTCCAGGATGAAAGCTCACGGAGCAACGTAACTGAGCTTGGGCCTCGGCAGTCGCGCAAATGGCACGTTTCTCAAAATCTAATGCGAATTTTATAATATTTTAGTACATTACGTGTATTTTAATATAATGTTATACGTAATGTCTTGTTACACGAGTATTGCTGAACAGAATGAATAGAATGATTCGCGAATAATTGATAATAGTTATTACGAGAAATTTGACAGCTTAGGTCAGCGTGTAGTTGCGTACATACCTTCGATCGGCCAAGTGCTGCCGACTTCCCCGATAAATCCTGCCTTAATATCGGGAGACTCCTCGCAACCCTCTTCCAACTCTTTGCACATAAAGTTGTACATTTCTTCTTTAGTCATATTGAGAGTCGATGCGTTTTGCACGCTGGCGACGTAATAACCTGTCAAGTTACGAAAATTGTATAATTAATAATAATGTATTATTATTTATTATTATGTATTATTATACATTACATTACAATTATGTATTATTATACATTGCATTTATTATTATGCATATAATATTATTATTACACGTAGCATACCGGTTCCTACAATCACGTTAACTCCTATGGATCGGCTGACGTTCTTCATTAAAGAAATATCGCGTTTCAAACCGTAGCTACTGTTCTCCACGATGGTTTTGCCACCGGCTTCTTTGAATAATTCCACATCCTTGTAAACAGCTTTAGCCGCATCGCCATCGCAAAACTCCAAATTGTATATGCTGCTATATCTAATATACAACAGTTAAATATATTTATAATTCAATTGTTCACAGAAAAAACGGTTTTGCTGGAGTATCTACAAATTTAGCTAAATACAGATCTGAAAATAATTTTATTCGAACCATCAAAATAATTATGTAGGACGTTTAAACTAGTTAAACTTGCTAGAAATGTTAAAACATTTTACATTTTTGTTGTCAAAAATGTTTAAACATTCTATATAATTATTTTGGTGATGGAAAATAAAATTATTTTTAGATCTGTAAGTAAATTTTTAGATACTTCAACAAAATCATTTTTTCCATGTTTATTTATTACGATGTGTTACGATGATTGTATGAAAATTCTTATTTTACGCAAAACGGACTATGAGAGACGTGAAAGATATTCCAATTTAACTTACGGATACTGCCAAATGTATCCAACATTCTCAAGAGAGCAGCTATCGTTAGAGAAACGTTTAAGATGCTTCGGTGGCGGTATGTAAAACTTGCGAAAATCAATCGCCAGATGCTCGTGCGTTAGCGTTTTCCCGAGTTCGGACAATCGTTTGCTTCCTAGCACTGTATCAGGATATAATAATAAATTTAAACTTTTACTATTAAAAAATTTAACATAATTTAATCTAAAAAAAAAAACAAATTGTATTTTTTTTTGCTCAAGTACTTAACTCCATTATTTCGCGGTTCAATTTTAATTTTCGATATTTACTTTACATATTTCCTTATTTAATGTACTTATCTACCAAGCCAAGTTCGAAATTTGGATATAAGACGTCTTAAAGACGTCGTATATCCAAATCTGAAAAATATCTTAAAGATATATTTGCGAGAGACATCTAAACGACGTCTCATATCTCGACTTTGTTGTTCAGGTATTGTCTTATGTAACTTATGCTTACCAGTATTCACACTATCCGGAAAGTTATCAGTCATGTTCTATTTATTTTCGTTATGATTCTTCCGTTAGATTTTTGAATAAAGAGTTATAATTTAATTTATATCCTGCACTTCACAAATTGAAAAAAAAAGCAATTAAACGCACGTTCTAAATTTTAAAGCTTAGTATTAGTCGCCTAGTGACACAGAAATATGGGTACATCTGCTCGCTACGAGCTATGTATGTAACTCTATGCAAATCCTAACTGCTGTGACGCTTTATACCTTCCTTCCAATCGACCTAACTCAAACTGGAGAGAGATGCATTATCTTTTGCGCTCGGCGCTATACTCAAACGCTTAAATGTCACTTAAACGTCCGATAAAATATTATCAGCGAGTAGAACTTACTGAAAACAGAAATTTTTGTATACACAAGCTTGCAAGTTACAAACAAAGATAACGCACTTGCGTGACTTTGTATCTTTCATCTTTATCGCGTCTGGCATTTCGAAAAACTAAGAATTTATTTTTGATTTGCTTTTAACAAAGATTGTCACTTCAGATTAATTTGATTAAAGGAAAATAAATGTTCATATTTTTTATTTTTCATTATGTTCATAATTTATTAAGTGAATTTACATATAAATTTATAAAGAAAACATTATTATTAAAGTAATCGATATATAACGGCATCTTTCATTTCCACCATGTTTCGAAAACTTTGAAAAGTTTTATTGTCGGCTTTTGCGTGCATGTGTGTGTATAAAACAAAGGTTATTTTATATTTAATTAAAGAAATAATAAATAGTTTTTTTTTGTGTAATTTATTATGCAAATTTATAAAGAGAACTGTGACGCGCGGCCAATAAATAATAACGGCCGACGGTTATCGTATAAAACAAATGTAGTGACATTATAACTATATGTAAGAATGGTTTTGCTGAAGTATCCAAAAATTTAGCTATAGATACAGATTTGAAAAGAATTTTATTAAATTATCAAAATTATTATGTAGCTAGCTCAAGCTAATTGTTAGAGTGTCAAAACTTTTCACAATATTACTCATTATACTTGAGTTTTTTACATAATTATTTTGATAAAACCAATAAAATTATCTTCAGATTTGTATCTAGCTAAATTTTTATTTACTTCAGCAAAATCGTTCTTTCCATGTACAATTATTTATATTTTCGTAGCTTCGTTTTGCCATCATACGACCCTCGTGTTTGATCCCGCGATTATCTGTTCGATGTATGTCTCGAATAATGTCCTCGATAATTCTAAGATAATCCACGTGCTTTATTTACAACAGCTAGATTTCTCGCGACTCGAGCTTTCACGTCGCAATCGGATCGAGTCTCGTATACCGTTGTCGATTCTCGCACTCAGCACCTTGTCCACTAAATAACGTATCGCTGCATCTGCAAATTTGATACGTGTAATCAGTCCTCAGCTCACTATTATCTTGAGTGGATTGAATTCTTTTTATGTAACTTTCAAAAGGAGCGAGACTGAACTCTACATAAAAAGCATTGAAGAAATAATCTTAAAGAAACGATTTCGATATTTGCGACGTATTACAAATAATATTGACGATTGTAAAAACTATAATGGCAATGCAACGGGAAATAAATGCGTAGTATCAACGCACAATTGGGGAGCGTCTTCACAAAAGCCCTTCTCTTTCTCTCTTTTAGAACGATATCTTTTTTAATATTGATAATAATTATAATGTAGTACTAATAATTGTTACTTTCTAAATAATAATAAATATTTACATAATAAGTACTTTAAGAGGATAAATTTACGGGAGAGATGATCATCCACCTACCGACGTTGGTGTTGTTCTTCGCGGATGTCGCGTACCAGGCGTGTATCTTGTTTTCCCTGCAGAATTTGGAGATCTGCTCATCGGTCACGGCGACCGATACATCGCACTTGTTCGCCAGGAGCACGATTGGTATGCTCGAGCCATCCGGCAGCGTGACCTTCTCTCTGAGATCGTTCAGCCATTTCTTCATCGACTGGAAGGTCGCCGCACGTGAGATGTCGAATACGAGAGCCGCGGCTACTCTACGTGCAGGTCAAATCGATGAGAGCGCGAGATCCGTAAATTTAAAAAAAAATCAAATTATAACAAATAAAAAAATAGTTAGGATTTTTCGATTGATCGGTCAAGGGATATAATTTTACATTTCATCTCGACAACGTATACCATTAAATTGGGACAAAGTGTGTCTACTTATGATAATAGATATATTTAATGCAGAAAAAACAAACCAAATTCGAGAGATAAAAGACACGTTAAAATTATATTTACGCGTATTTGTAATAGACTCTTGTCATGTATCCGAATCTCTCGTGACCGGCGATGTCCCTGAAACATCCAGAAATTAAATTGTCGTCCGGTAATTATATTCTGCGGGATTAAAAATAATTTCGAGGGGCCGCAAAATACACGCCCTCGCGAACAATGAATAAGTGCATAAATTATACGTCTGCAAGTACCATAGCTGTAAGTTTATTTTAGTTTGCGGATCCCAATCGAGCGTTTTTATCGCAAAATCGGCGCCTATGGTAATCTTGTAATTCGAGGAGAACTTCCCTGGAAAAGACAGTTTCGAGAGTGTGCGCCGGTGACGTGGTCCGGATTAGTGGTTTCGCAGCTGCGGTTGTTTGACGCACGTATCGTTAAGACGGATAAGCCGGCTTGCGCGCATTTCTCTTTCCCTCTTTTCTTTTTTATGAATGCACGCTCCCGCAATATTCTCTCGCGACATGCGATCCGCTCGTTTATGACGCGCGATCAAACGCACGTGACGTTTTTTTTTTCGTGATTTTCTTGCGGAACGATTCTGAATAGGAATCGTTAATTTTCTCCGATAGGAGCAAGAGACAACAAATTACCTTCCGTGTATCTTCTGACCAGCGCAGTTTTGCCTAAAATAAATAACTTCTGTGAAAATCCGAATCAAAATTGTAGATTTTAGGACGTATTTCCCCCCGGTTAAAAAGATTTTAAATTTCGTGAGAGAAAACACCAACAATTTCACGGAGAACTTGCTCACATCTTTTTTTTCACATCACTAAACGTTGTTTATTACGAAATTAGCATCTAGATGATGCGAGAGGGAGAAGATTATCGAACAAAAATTTAAATATTTCTGCGATTCGAATAGTACACAGGTTTATCGAGAATCGCCGAAACTCACCGACCCCATAATCGCCGATCACGAGGAACTTAAAGAGGTGTTCCTTGTGACCGAAGTTGGACGACAGGATGACGTCCGAATCCCTCCTGGGCCCTCGCAGGGTCATGCTCGCTGCGCGGTCCACTCGCCTCATCGATTCGATCGTTTCACAACACACGCTTCGCGAACCACTGTCGGACCCTCCCGACAAGAATGATAAACAGAAGAAGACGAAAGAGACGGACGACCCCGCAGGTCGACGTCCATCATCTCGCTCCCCTCTCGCGAACAGCGTGTTCGTATCAGCAATCAGTATTCCGTTATCTCACGTCGCCGCAAACACACTGTCGCTTTTTTTTAAAAAATGATTTTTACAATGCGCTAGAAACTTAAAATTGTTTTTTTTTCGCGTATGAAAAGTTGTCGTAAATAAATATGTATCGGAGACGCAGGGGTGGGAATGAGGTCGTCAAGACAGCGTTTCGTAAAAAGTGCAGGCCTTTATTTTGCGCATACACCTCTTTATAACGAGTAACACGGCAGCGATTGTTGACTTCGATCGAACCTTCTTGGTTTCTGTATCGCGGAGGCTGGGTAAAGGCGAGAGCCAGACATCACATATACATATGGGCGCGTATTGTTTTTCCTAAGTTCTTTGGAAGATAGTTGCGACTCCATTTCCGCTCGGCAATTAAACGTACGGATCAAACAATAAATAACGATTAGACGCCGATTAATAAATAACGAGATTAGACGCTAGCAAAAAGAACTCCACCCTCGTTTCCATTCTGTTTCCCCCCCAAAGATTCGGGGACGAATGCGGAACGCAGGGGAAAGAGATACGAAAAGAGATAAATAAATAAATAAATTGTAAAGGGTAGATATATAAGGGAGCGGAAGAAACAAGAGGGATATCGCGTATCTGCGTGCATCACACAGACGCATTTCTCAGTCGACGATTTGTCTATACAACTCTTTTTCTCTTTTCCGTGACGTGTCTTTCGTTTAATTATGTGTACAATATAAAATGTTACAGTCACGCGCGACAGTGCCAGGCGCATAGATGGGATCACAACTCAATTCGTTCGAAATTAGAGATAAACGTATATTATTTATATACGCCGTTCCTCCGGATGCGACACGTTACGATCTCTGTTCCGGGAAATTCGACGAAATTCGGGAAGTAATGACACAATTTGCATTGTACACTTAATATCGATACGAAGACGCCGTAAACGTCATAAATTCTGTCCAGCACTATTAAGAATATAATCCGACGAGTATTTCTATATATATATAGACATTTGCGAGGCGAGTTATGCTAAATTCCGGATATCGAGTCGAGATCGAAAAACCGAATATAATTACGCGCGATTACTGAACCATCGAAATCGCAGTCGCGGTGTTTCGGACTCGTATGTTCGATCAACCGAGGGATTATCATGACGAGAATTGCACGATCGTCTAACGGCCGCTCCGACGCCGAGCGGCCAACGATACCTTCACAATCACTAAAATCAACAATGATAATCATACGAATAATAATGGTAATGGTAGCGCTAATAGTAATAGTAATAATAGTGGTAAATACACAGTAATAATAATTTACATTTACACAAGACTCTTCCTCCTTTTTTTACTCGCGAACAATTAATTAATTATATTACCTAGCTATATACGACATGCTTACGATTATATTCGTTCATCTTTTCGCAACATGATAGTCTCCACTCAATCATAAATCTCTAATACCTCGTTCACCAGCGAGAATTAAATCACCCTTTCTCCCTTCCTTATTGTAATCGAGCCTTAAAGCCTTGAATCAAACTTGATCAGCTTCGCGAATTCTCATCTCTGAATCACATTTGACTTGAAGCAACTTTTTAATCCGCGAGAACGAGGTACAAGAAAGATAGAGAAAGAGGGATGATTAAAGAGCGCACGAAGAAATACAAAAAGTGATCGAGCAATTGTAAAAAAATGTACAGAGGCAAACGCGTAATGTACAAGTCGATGGAGGATACGACACGCGAGTCTTCTATCATCGCAAGGACATCGCATCCGTATATGAGAACCACGAGATCGTGCAAGATAAAAAGAAAATTTGATGCGGAAAAATAATATAATAATTTTTTTTAACCGAATCATATGTATCATAGGGAATAGTTCGCAAAGATGTTGGCAATCGTTCAATTTAGATACAGTGATCGCGCATCAGTGATTTTGTAAGCGAAGCAAAATCGGCGAATGGAAAAACGATTCGGATGACTGACGCTCAACTAACAAGGATAATGACGCTCATATTTCTTTTTTACGGAAGTCTTTTCGCATATCGTTTTCATAAACTATCATCGCTGTCGTCAGCATGAGGTTCGACCGAGACATTTCCGGCAAGTGGCGCGGCACTTCCTTCCCTACTGGTTTCGACATCCTGTTCCATTGAATTATTTTGTGCTTGCTGCTCATCTATAAGAATACAATAACATTGGGCAAGAATCGAAATTAAATGTACAAGCCATTATATCATCACAATATAATTCATATTTATGACAAAGATATCACAAACTCTCTATTTCAGTTATACATATAAATATAAAATAGCAAATATTTTTAACATAAATATATACTTTTAATACATGTATCTTTTTAACATAAATTAAACTTCAAAGTAAACTTCCAAAGAATTAAAATTCTGTATAGTTCTCATTGTATCTAAATATAAAATATACCTGATTGTGTCGGTGGGGAGTCATCATCTCCTTGACCCGGACTCAATATAGCCTCCTTAATTTGACTATTAACACCCTTCGGATCTAAATCCGTTGCCCAACTAAAGTACATTAATGCAAGATGGGTATTGCCTAATTTTTTATGCACCTGTTACAAAAACGTTTATATAAGAGAAGTCAAGTCATAAAAAATTCTCGATTAATCGATTTCTTACCTTTCCTATTGAATAGTAGACTAGAGATTCTTTGGGTATAATATTCTTTAGCTCCTCGAATTCTCTTAGAGCTTCCATATGTCGACCAATGGAGAAGTTGATGCTCGCACGATGGAATTTGCATAAAGTATTATCCGGATCATTAATAAGCGCGGTGTTTAGAGTCTTTAACGCCTGGTCAGTTTTCTTCAGGGCGTGTTGCACAACACCTATGTGGCACATCAGCGCAGAATTCTGCGGGTTTATTTGTAAGGCTCGTTTAAAGTGTAACTCTGCTAAACTATACTGCTCCTGTTTCGAAAATATCGTTCCTAGTCCGAACCTTTAATAATATGGAAATAAGTTTTATGTATAAACTCAAAGAGTAATAAAAAAGTATGATACTAATTAAATTCTATGAGAATTACCATGCATTATAATGTCTAGGGTCGAGCCTGATGGCATTACGAAAAGCAGTAATTGCTTTATCTAGTTCCTCAGTCAAAACATATTCATGTCCTAGTAATGTATAGGCGTATGGAAAATTAGGATCCACCTAATAAGTAATTAGAGAATCGTATATTACTTCCGATTAAATAAATTGTATGTATTGTTAGTATTCACGCTACTTAAGACAAACACATAGTACCTGAATAGCTCTTTGGAAAAATTTGATCGCAGTTTCGTGTTCCGTTTGCGCCGAGAAGAGATTACCCGTAGCGCACCATGCTGCCGCCGAATTACGGTCTTGAGAAACCAGATCTTGAGCAAGTGTAGACAACTGTACTTCCGCATGCAGATGCCACAGAACAGTGCTATAAATCTCCATCAGTTCTGTCCTCTGTGGCTCCAATTGTCGCACATCGGTGAAATAACTTTGCGAAAAAATGAAGCAAACAGAATTAAAAAGAGAGTTAAAGAGAGATGTTCTAATTATACTTTTAACGCTTCACTTCTTTTTACTTTCTTGTTTCAAAACTTGAACTGTATGTCTATTTCATTATAAATGGAAGAAAGTGCCGAAAATATTTTCTTAATAGATTAATTTATAAACAATAAATTTATTACCTAGCAGCCTTTTTATAATCCATCATTTCGAAATGTGCACGAGCTAGCATAGAAAGTACCCAGCCCGTATTATGATGCTGTGGCGGCAGTGCACTTAATATTTTAACCGCCTGCGTACATTTAAACTGACTCAAATGCTGATACGCCGTTCCTAATTTTCGCAACAAGGACATCAATCCCTCTGAAAAATTGTAGACAAAAACATTTTAAATTATCCTACTAACTAAAGACAAGAGAAAGATGTCGAACAAATTAAATAGATATAATTAACATACCTGCCGATTGCTTTTGTAATGTTATCGCAGAGTGAATATTATTATTTTGGGCGTTGAGCGCGTTTGCATTAGCTACAGCTTTCTCCGATGTAATTGTTTCGCTCTTTTCTTTTTCGTTCCTATTTCTCTCATTTAACTCGTTAAAGTTGACTTTGTTCAAATTCGCCTTGGCTCTCGTTTTCGTCTTCCGAGACGGAGACTTTGGAGTAGCAAATTTATTCCTATTAGGTGATTTATTGTTTTCCTGAAATATACGCGTATCATATCAAATTGCTAGTGAACGATAGAACAAGTAAAACTAAAAGAAACAAAACAAAAAATTGTACTTTTACGGAATTGTGAGTGAAAATTCGCGACGATCGTCTAACATTGCCCTGAAACGTCGGTGATGAAGGTGAAGTCGGATTAGCCGCTGTCACTGTCACAATATTGGCAGTATTGCTTGTATTACCCGATTGGGAAAATACTGATTTGCCTTGTTGCAACGGTGCTTCTTTTCTCGATATTAATTGCTGAAAGGCACAAGCGCGCTACAATTAGAAATAGCTGTACGCATTAGGACGATGAGAGATTTCACTCACCCCTACATGAGCTCTGACACGTTTCGCCAAACTCTTTTGATCGTTAGCTTCCGTAAGAGTCGTGTGCGAGGGTGGAACTGTCTGTTCGGGTGTATTGATCTCCAGAGGCAAAATACCAAAACTAGGCGTAAGCGGACTCATGGAATTACCGAACATGCCGCGATAATGTGACAATTTGGTCCTCGGCGAGGAACAATTGCTGTAATGAATTGGCGCATTTTGCGGGGTCTCCTCTATAGGAGTGCACAATCGCACTTGAGGTACCTGGCCGCCATTTATCAGCGTTGATGCTATCGTCACGGGTGTACTGCAAAATAAAATGTTAATAAAAATAAGAATTATTACATTATGTATAAATATGTACATACATGTTAGTGCCGTTCAACATAGATGTACTGTTGGCGTTATTTCCAGGTACAATAAGATCCGGTTCGGTGACATAGCTGAGCGTGGACACAGTACCGTGGCACATGGCGAAAGAATCTAGTTTGTCTAAATGAAAAACCTTGTCAGGATCCACCTTCTCGCCAACGTTACAGAGCTCTTCGAATGAATGCCAGAGAAAGGGATTCAACTTCAAAGCCAACTTGTGCGCCTCGTTACCTCTCGCGGTCCGCATCATTTTGTAATAAATCTTCGCTATTATTTGCAGGGAAAAGCACGCCTGTTCTCCAAATTGAGTTATTATTTCTTCCAAATTCTTCAGTTGTTTGTAGTAGCCACCAATTATGGCAGCCTCCGCTTCCGCATATCTAGAAAGTTTTCATAAAAGATTAACGCATGTTCTCATTATATGCAGCAGTGCACAATGAAACAAGATCATACTTACTTTTCCAGATCGTAACAGCATTTTGCTAGCAGAAACCTACATTGTGCCGAATTAGGTGCCTTCTGAGATAATAAGGCATAAGCTTGCCTAATCCGACCAGAACGATAGTAACATGTTGCCAAAAGAAACAAACTTTCCTCTGTGTCCACTATAATAATAATACAATAATAATAATATATCTGTGTATGTATGTGTAATTATTAGAATGAGAAATCAATAAACACAGTAGATGATCCTACCTTCTGCACACAATCGTTCTGCCAGGAATATAGCGTCTGGATAAGCATAATGATTTAAACAATGCCATATGGCTGCCTAAAATTGAAAAATTCAATGTTTATCTCGGTAATTGATTATACAATAATAATATATATAAATTATCAAATAAGAAAAAAATATACAATTATTAAAAAAAAATTATTATCAGCAATGCAACATGTATTACTATCTGTGTATTCTATGGATTTCAATAAAATGTTAGAAAAAAACTTAGTTTTTTTTTTATTATACATTATTACACAAATGATGCAATATGTTAATGTTACTTATTAGTCCCCAAAAGCATTATTTCAATTAACCACACACATTGTCATAAACGTTATAAAAAAGATACGATTAATATTGCTTTAATCTTCGAATTGATAAGATAGCATACAAACAATATGCACTTTATTACATTCAATTCTGGATGACCGTCTCATTGTTTAGCCAATACATGCACAATATTTCCTACTTACTAACATAATTTGCACAAATACAAGGTGATAAGTTAATTCTTTTAATAATCTGTGACAGACGGTAATGGATACGAGCTCTAGAAGCAACGTTTCTCTTCCATATTTGTTTCTCAGGTGACCGTCTATCAAAAATTCATAAATACAGCAACGTTTCGCAGTTATTTCTAGCCAGAGTAAAGCAAACAGACCCGAAGATGCACGTCTGGAGTACCAATAAAGACGGGTAGGTAAGGGGTGCGAAGGAGACTGATGTCTCTAGGAGGAGGAGACGGTTCTGCCTTTAAGAGGCGACCCGTCATGGAAGTCATTCGACGCGAAGTCGAGTCGCGCGCAAATGCGCCCGATCGTCGGGACGTCAGCGCGTGGATGCGGCCCGATATACAAAATCTCGCATGTCACAGCGGGGTCCAACGAAAACCCAACACCTTTGCTTTTCTCTCCACCCCTCTCGCTCTCCCACACTCTTCCATTTACCTGCACTGGCTCCTGCACGATCATCGTTCACACCCCGCGAGCGTGATCATAAAAGAACGTCCGGGCCCTCCGGGCGCGCCTCGGTGAGAATTTAACGGCAGATTATTCCGAAGTTCTCGAGGACGATTCTGATGTGTGTGTGTATAAAAATCTCTCAGGAGTCCATCTTTGCCTCGGTTCCTTCGAAGCGACCGACTACTGCCCGCAGTGCTCGCTCGGATCGAAGGGCCGCCAACCTCGCAGTCAAGGGTCTTTCCGTCGAATCTTTCGCGGCGATTGGCAATACGGGAAGCGACGCGGGAGCCAATCACCTTCGGTGACGTCATTCTTGGCAATAAAAAGATCGATAAAACGCGGAAGCTCGAACTTCGACCGAATTTCGATTAAATTAATTGCCGATTAATTTGCAATGATATTCGTGCTATTTTGTTGACGTAGATAGAATTGTTTTTTGTTGTTTGATACATGCAAAAATGATTGGATTAGGAACGACGAATTCAGTTTCGAGTCAGTTTCATCTCTGTTGATCGATTATTCCATTGGAGATAACGCCGGTTCTACAATAGAGTCGTAAGTCGTAAGTCGCAAGAAATTGACCAATCACAGTCGAATGTGAAAAGAATAGTCGATTATGATTGGTTAATTTCTTGCGGCCTACGATTTACGACTCTATTGTAGAATCGGCGTAACCAATCGCATTTGTCGTTGACTAGAATGGACCAATCACAGTTGATACTTAATCAGTCGATCAAGCTAACTAAAAATGGAAACTGACCCTTATGTAGCTAAAAATTTTGCAGTTCAATTAATTAATCGCTGTTTGTTTCAATTAACGTAATCGGAGATTAACTTAGTAATATTTATTTCATAAATAAAATTATTCATTTTTTTTGTAAGTGGATAGAATTATTATATAATTATAAGAAGTTATATAATTAATTATGAGGAGTTATATAATAAGAAATATTGTTTTCTGCAATTCCGCCGAAATCGAAGTCATTTGTTGCGTTCAGCAGAAAAAGGCTTGAAAAATGTGTTTTTTTTGCTTGCGTTTTAGTAAATTAATAAAATTGCATCAAAGGGCAAAATTTCTGGTAATTTAATCAAAAAAAACGAGCATCGTGTGTCACAGTTTAAGCTGCTTTCTCTGCAAAATGCAGCCAATCTGACCTGTTTCTCTGCACTCCCTATAGCCAATCGTGTCGTCGCGTCTTGTAGACTTGCGCAGATTCGACAAAATTCAAATTGTTTGAAAGCCAGCAACGGTCGTTCCAAGCGTCTCGTGCCGCGCGGTCCATTGTCTCTGATTTTCTCAATTTCGTTCGAAGAAATGGACGAGTTCAGTACGCCGCCGAGAGTGAGATGCAGGAAGGTGACAGACAAAGCCGAATTAAACACACCGATAAAAATACCGGCTTCGCCTTTCCTGCAACAGATAGGCTATGGCACTGGTATGTACATACCTCACAAATGCCTTTGTCATATTTGCTCCTCTATTGTCCAAATTGCAGTTAAAGAATATTTGAAGTGATTTCGATCAAATTGCGATTAATTTAATGGATGATTGACTTATTTAGTGATTAACTTATTATGTAATGCTTTTATTATTTTGCCAATATGGATAGAATATTGATTCTTTGTTTAATACATGAAAAAAAAGATTAGGGATGATGATTATAGAAATTTTCTTTATTATATTGCTATGATAATTTTATTATTAGGCTTGAATTTATATGTGGAATTGTGTTTTATCTCTGTGTCTTTTATCAGGAGTTGCAGTGTATATGTTGGAAAGATCACCCAAAGTAGGCTCCGTTCGCTCACCATGGGCAGTGAAGAAATGGCTAAAGGGAAGAAACAACGAGACAACTGATGGACGTCTCCAATTAGAGGCTAATGTCTTACGAAAATTAAATCATCCCAATATTATCGGTTTCAGAGCGTTCACCAAGGGAGCAGATGGAAAACCCTGTTTGGCTATGGAAGCACTGGATATGTCACTTGGTATTAATAAAATTAACTGGCTTGAACATTTTAAAGTATTATAAGTATCTGCAAACATTATTGACATTAATGTTGCAAATCAGGTGACAAAATTGAGGAGAGACGGGAGGCTTTGGAGGATGAACCGTTTCCAGCCAAGGATATTTTAAAAGTTGGTTTTGAAATTGCAAAGGGACTCAAATATCTACATCATACTGCACACATATTACATGGAGATATAAAAAGTTGGAACATCTTGGTGTCCCATGATTTCAACACAGTTAAATTGTGCGACTTTGGAAGTTCTCTACCCTTGACAGAATCTTTAGAAGTGGATACATTAAGGCTTTGCTACAAATTGCAAGAAGGAGAGCTTCCTTATGTTGGGACAGAATGTTGGAACCCTCCTGAGATCATATCTGGTATGTTTGCTTGTCCAATGACGATTCTTAAATAATATACTTTGTAATTTATAATATTTAAAATTATTATTGCTTCAGAAATCTTATTTGGACATTTATGTTTAATTTATGATATTTGCAACTAATTTTTTTCTTAATTTTTTAATTTGTTTTGCAGAAAATGGACCAGTGACAAGTGCCGCTGATATTTGGACATATGGTCTTGTCCTTTGGGAAATGATAGCTCTATCGACACCTCACTGTGAAAATTTTGACGAAAATGAATCTTTTGACGAGTCAGTCACATTGGGAGACATGACAAATAATCAGCTTGATGAATCTAACGTTAGCAAAGATGAAAGTATGACTTTTCTCAAAGACATAATGCCACGTAGATTCAGTAAATATGGTAAGTAGTAATTTTGAAATGTGTGTCCCCATTAATTGTATATAATTTTATTTAAGAAATGAATTAGTGTCAGTAAACTAATAAAATAAAAATTAGGTACACGTCCAGCTTTACCTGCAATCGACTTCGGCAAAGAGTATGAAAACATATTGGAAATATTTTTTATATGTACCACTGATTACAAATTAAGACCCAGTGCAAAGGCGCTTGTGAACTACTATGAAAAATATGCAAATATTAATAAAAAAGCCTAAGTAATTGTAAATTCATCATGTATCTAAAATTTGATATTTATAATTGATACATTAAAACATCAATATAAACTACGTTTATAAGAGATCTTGTATAATTTCTAAAATGATGCAATGATAAACAAAAGAAGAATTATCACTATTGCACTTATAATAATGGCAATCTTGAGTTTCCGCTGTAAAAGTAATATAGTTATTATAACATCATCCTCTCAAAGATAACTAAGCGAAACAAATATCTATAATATACCTTCTTATATCTATGAGTTCTCCGTTCTGTCTTTTTGAGTTGAACACGTCCGCTATCGATGTTATCCGTGGTTTTGTTAGCAAAATATTCTATATTGTCAATTTGTTCTCCCTATAAAAAGATTCTAAATGTCATTTCCTAAGTTGTACTTTTAGCAATGCTAATTCATAAAGTATAATTTTGTTTACTTACTACTAACTCACCTGTTTCTCGATTAAGAATGCCATTTCCGCAAACATATCTCTGACCTCCGCGAGAGATTTTTCCAGTTTTAGGACTTCGTTATGTCTACTTTCTATATCTGATAATTGTTGTCTTGCTATCTTGCTGTCTTCTAAAATCTGTATATAATTAATCAGAGATATTTGACAAGAATAAAAAAATTCGCGATAAATACTGTTACGATGGCAAATTCATATTTACATTATCGACAAATAAACTGGTTTCTTGAGTATCGAGCATATGGTCCAATTCCGCGCTTGTAACTTGTCTTCTTACTATTCAACAAATAGTGTAATTAATGAGTAATACATATATACATTATTATAAAGAATCTTTAAATTATTATAATTTAAATTTAATAATCATAACGATATAATTAAAACTTTATAAATAGAAACGCATAAATATTTAAGAGTATAAATCTTGCGAATAAGATTTTCTATGAGTACGCACGTAGTGAACGTTGCTGCTGCAAGAGCAAGAGACACTTATCATGATATTTTAGTAACGAGGCATTGTAATCCTCCATTATCTCAGAAAATAATTGCAGCATAGTCGTATATTGTAACGTTTTAATTCTCATGTATACAGGTCCATCTTGTGCCAAATCGTCAATCGCAATAATATCTTTTCCTATATCTAAATATGCATAAGCAGAATTAATAAATGAAAGGAAATAGAAAGTCAACGCATTAACACGAATCTAAATCGAATAAGTCTATAAATAATCTGAACTTTTACTATATAAATATTTAATTTCTTATTGATCAAACGTATTTAACTCTAAAAAATTTAACTTATTTGCATTAGACAATTTCTTTTTTTTTCTAATTGCAATTATAATTTTTAATTATTGTAATGTAATTATTTTATTACATTGTGATTACACATCAATATTATAATTAATATGAATGATATTAATCTATATATCTATAATATATATGGTATCTATATATCAGTAACTGCAATATATACACAATATATATCAGAAGTTAAAATCAATATTTATACATGTATATTACAAGATACGTTCGTTGTATAAATATGGATATAGGACAAAAGATATGTGTGTGTTGTACGTGATGCAACGCATATCGCAGATGATTGGCCATTCAGTTTCCCGCTCATACATGGACGCTCGTGTTCGCTTCGCGCGTTCTGTTACGGCGAGCGAGATGTTTCACGATAGATTCTCCACGAAGGTAATTCTCGCGGGCCACTTGTACCGTAGAAGCAAGACCGTAAAATCATTGTCGATACGCATACAGAAGATGATAACCTGAAACCCCGTCGAGGCTCTATCTGTGGCACTATCGCGACGATAAGGTTATATTTACGTCCGCGGGGACCGCCTTCGCGAGAGAGGAATGATAGCGGTCGCGTTTTAAAATCGGCACGGAGGAATCATGGAATCGTTGCGAGTGTTTCATAATTTCAAGCTGGACATTCTCGATGAGGGCTGGATCAAATCGATTTGGGATGCCGAGTTCGTCGTCTACGACGAGCCGCCCGACGAGTGCCTCGAGTACCTGGAGAGCGACGCGAGGCTGCTGCTACACGAGTCCCGCCTCGCCCTGAAGGCATGGCTCACCGCGAACGAGCACGAGACCCCCGAATTCTCGTGGCAGGCCCTGATGCTACTGAACATCAACGTGCACGGTCTGCTCGCTATGCTGGGTTACATAATGAAGACGGGCCAACACCCGGAGACCGACGAGGATTCCAGGCAGGCCTGTCTGGAAGCCACAAGTTTGTACCTTATGTTTCTCACGATACCTGGCAGCAACGCGTTCAGAGTTTACCATCCGAACTTGTACCAGAGAGCGATCGAGACATTGAAGATGTCGATGAACTTACTCCCCTCTGTTGGAGGCGGTAATGTATATTCCGGTATTGACAACGAAATCTCGGACCGCTGCGGGCCGTTGCAGTCCGAGAGATTGAAGCTTGGGAGAGGATTAAACAGGATTATTTCTGATCTAGTTAGAATGTTGAAGTCATTCCGTTTTAAGGGACACACCGAATCCTTGGATGTTACAATACGCACGCTGCTAGATATCACAAGATTGGAGATGTACGTTAAGTCTCATAACAATTACGGAATAGCATCTTTGTCTCAGAATGCGTTTGCAGCTTTGCAAGAGCTATGCAGTAGCAATCATGGAACTGTCGCTTTGACTATAATGTTGATAGCACAATACATGCTGCCTAATCTGTTATTCCATCAGATAAACGCTCAACCGAGGTCTATAATGATTGTGCATGAAGCTGCTATATATTTTCTGAAAAATTTATTGATGGTTCACAAGCAGGAAACCATCGAGGGAATCGTAACTTTAATACACCAATTGATGGTGAAATGTCCAGAAAGAGTAGAAGGACGTCAAAGGCAAGCTGTTGTTTTAATAAAATTGTTGAGTATATGTAACAAAGACATTATCGTAAATATTTTCAGTGACATAACATTATTCTCGCATAGTGGTAAGATATCTTATAGATTATTTGCACAGGAGATTGTAGGAAAGCTCTTGACAGACGCTTCTTTATTGAACGACGACTTAAACAAAATTATCGAGATGAAAATGAGAAAGATATTGGTAGCTATTGTATTATCCCGTTGTATGGATCGTTCTGCCTTAGTTAGAGGGAAAGCTATGTCCACGCTTGCTTCGTTCTCCGATTGCAGCGACGACGCCGACAAGATCATCCTTAAAAGCATGTTCGAAGCTTCTGCCTCGGATAAAACGTTTCCCATGCTTAACGAGCTAAAAAGAGCGTTGCTGGAGGACGTTGATCCGTTACCAGGATCAACTGCTTTAATTGCAATGTTGCTGGACAGAGTCAACGACGAGCGCGCACTGGTGCGACGGAGTGCTTTGAAGATCTCGAGAAACCTATCCATCATGTTCCCATCGCTTACGAGCAAAATGACGCAAGTGATAAGCGATCGTTGCCGAGATTCCACTTTGATTGTGCGCCAATTTGCCGTGCACGTCCTGTCCGAGATCTTGCAGCGATTTCCTAACGATTCAAGTCTCCTCGACGAATGGATACAGGCTGTTGTACCGCAGATATACGACATCGAAGCGAAAGTACAAGAAAAAGTATTGGAGTGTCTAGAAAACATGTTGATAAGTAGAATAACGAACGCCACTACGTACATTCCAAACGCCGCGAATAGCTTGCCATGGAGGATCCTAGATAGATTGAGTAACATGAGAATGAGGAAACATCTGTCGAAAGCTTGCAGCTTATGGGTGAAAAACGGCGTTATTACTAAATCTGTGATATCGAATTTGCAATCGCACGTCGGTACGGATAACACTATAGGCGCGTGGATACTGCTGGCCGCTCTAGCCGAGAATATGAATATTCTGAGTATAGATAAATACATTGCGGATTACAAGGAAATTATCCAGAAAAACGATTTCCACGCGAGTTTGGTTTTACACGTTTTGAGACACGCTTGGTCCGTCTTGGCTCGCGATTGCCTCGAGGATCTCTATCAACATCTTTACAAATGTATTTGTCGCTTCGAGATCAATTTTAACTTAATCAGCATCTGCCTGGATATTCTGAATAATATATCGCGATATTTACGTGCCGATAAGAACAACCATGTGATAGAATCGGATATGGTAGAATTGATGAAATTGTCGGAAGCAAAGATTCAAGATTTGTTGGAGGAGAGTTGTGCGCAAGATACGCAGGTGAAACTAAAAGCTATATTTACACTGGGCCACGCCTCGTTTTTGTGCACTAACAAGATTTCGTTGTCAACCTTGCGAATTTTGGGAAGATTACTATTGCAATGGGAATCACTACCGGATACGGTGAAAGAGATGAAAGAATTACAGTCATCCGCGGTAGTCCTCCTCTGTCAGCAAGCGCTGAGAGATCGCGAAGTCGCGAAGGAAGTCACGCCGATATTCGGTAACGTGATGCGCCAGGAGACAAATCCGAACTCGCTGGTGAAAACCGCGATCAAGATAAACGCCGCGAAAGCGTTGGCTGACATCTGCGTGAGATTCACCGCTCTGGTGGAGCCGTATCTACCGGACTTGTGCATCAGCATGAAGGATCCGAATCCAGCCGTAAGGGAAGCTATAGTGGTGATATTCATTCAACTATTGCTGGAGGATTTTATAAAGATGAAGGGACCATTTTTTTTTCACATATTGACAATGCTGTCGGACACGAATAACATGATACGCGAATTGACGATCTTCCTAGTGGAAGAGAGACTCTTGATGAAGAACAAGATGCTGATTTCCCAACAGTTTCTGGAGAGCATATATCATTACAACAATTACCACTCCCAGAACGCGTTCCGTGGGCATAGAATGCATGATAAGGAGAAAAATCTTCTAACACTGCCCGGACGAGCGAATCAGAATAAACGTAATGTCATTTACGAATTTATGTTGGAGCATTTGGACGTGCCCGCGAAGTCTGAGTTGGTTGTAAAACTGACCAAGTATATACTTCGCGAAGTATGCGACGAAAATTTTATTGACGTTATGACCGAGGAAGGTGCGTGCGTTCTGAGAGACACAATATTCATAATTAGCAGTAATCGTCTGCAGCCGTCATCTCTTAGTGAAAAACACCGGGATGATACGCCGGAGCTGGATGAAACAGGCTCGACTCCCTCGAGCACGTCTAATAACAATGCTTTAAATATCATTGCAGCAGCATTGAAAAAACATAATTTGGATAATTTATTACCTACATTAATTATACTTAAAAAAAAATTGGTTACATTAAAGTCTCCTTTGGAAGATAACGTGAATAGTCTATTATTCAAAATTTATTCAGACTATGAAAAAGAGCAGCTGATCAATTTATTGAACGAATACCCTGAATTGGAGAAAGAAATGGATCGTTATCAACGGTATGTATATCGGTCAGTTTATAAATGACTATATTTTATTCCAATATAAAGTTTTTGTGCATTTTGATACGTTTTACAAGTTTTTTCCACGAAAGATAAAAATTGTCTTCGACTTAAAGACCTTAAAGACCTAATGATTATGAGAGATTAAATATATTAAAATTTATATGCCACTGTATATCTTTGTATGAAATGTTTTTTTTTTTTATAAATTATCTTGTGTGGAATAAAATTATGAACATTTAATAAAATATTCACTTAAAACTGTATTATTAAAATATGCAACACATTATCTTCTCAGAAATATATACTATATAAATATATACTCGTGCAATGTTTCAGGAGACAGAAAGATAAAATCAATCCAGAAAACGATGAGAGTAGAAGCATTAATTTGTCGCCCAGTACAAGTCACAAGGATTTGTCAACGGATACACGTAAGCGAGCAGTATCTCGAGTTCCACATTGTCATGTTTCGCCGATATTGCATTGTAAGAGCAACGAATCGGCGAATTCGAGTAATTTCCAAATCAAACCATCTTACGTTGCGTTAATTAGAAGTCCGTCAATACATTTGGAAAGATTGTTGCAAACGCCACCTCCAGAGTCGAGCCTTAGTACCAGCACGCCTATATTGACGCGAAATTCGTATTTCAGTGATTTTCCTGCTCGAAAAGTGAAAAGGCCCTCGAGCGAGCAAGGAATATCACCGAATGTTCCTCGACGTAAAATTCTGAGAGACAGTGTGAACTAATTGACGATTAATGACAATTTTGATCTCAAGTTTCAAACATCACGTCCATTGCACGAAATGTATGTACAAATCTACCTACCTCGTAACTTTCGCTGCACGCGAAAAGCCGTCTGCGAGATCGTACACGTACGAGTCTCCAGTTCTTTCTGTAAGTCTACAAGTAAATACAAATGCATATATGTATACATGAATTAAATTTTTCATGCTATGTTTGGATACTATCACTTACCCTTATTCGTGTGCGATAGGATATTGTTATGCAAATTCTTCACGATTGTAACGTTTTCGACTATAAGATGGATCAGAGCGCGTATTTCCTCGGCCTATATTAATATGGTGTGTCTCAGTTATATCAATTATGAAAGACATGGTTTGACAGAGACTTCATACGTACTTCGTCAAGTAGCTCCTTGAGCTTTTTATTTTGAGCTATTTGAAGGTGTACGTCCTGCAAGAATCCTCTGCCAAAGGTACTGCTGTTACTTCGACTCTGGAGAAATTAGTACATTATGTGATAATTTCGAGGCTATCTGTTTAGTTTATTTGCGTGAATGTTCCTGATAAAAAAAAGTATATGTAATCAAGTATAAATATATATAATTATATATAAAAATATGTATTATTTTCTTTTTCTTGTATAATTTCTGTCCATATATATAAAATTAAAAAAAAAAATAAAGACAAAAATTAAGTGAAAGATAATTAGAAAAATAACTTTGCAATACAAAAATTCAATTCTTTTCATTATTTTTTTTTTTTGTATATATGAACAGATTAGATATGAAGGAAAGAAAACATATTCTATATATAATTATCTATATTTATATTTTATTCTATATAAAAGATTTTTTTTATCGGGTTGTTAGTCACAAGCGAGAATAGCGACAAGTTGATTCTAAAGTGTAACTTTTTTCATCGAAACTTTCACAAGATTGTGATATGCTGACACGTTGTTCGAGATAATATGCTCAATCAATGGTCAAGGCTCTTTCCTCTTCGACACTTTTCTAATAATTATAGAAAAAAATAAAGATACTAACGGCACGCAAATCGGGCATACGATCGCGGATCATGATGAGTATTCCTTCAGAATCGGCATGTAACTGATAATTCTGTAAGTGGAATAAATACGGTATGCTTCGTTATCTCTCTTATCAGTGCACTATGAATATCAGGTAAAATCCGTTCTGCCGCTTTGTACCTCGTTGATACATCGTCGTCGACGGAGAAACACTCCACCACGAGTGTTTCTTCGACTGAAACGCGTGACACGTTTCTGACGTGCACATAGGTAGAAGATACTTTGCATTTGAAATGAAATAGGAAATGGGTACTTAGCAGCTGTGCGTCAGAAGGCTGATGCAATTACATATTTTTTTATTTTATTAATTCAATAAGAGAACGATATAATATCATGTTGATGTAGAAGTTTTGTCATTTTCATAAAATAATATTAGAGATAATAAATAATTACAGTTAATAAATTATTACAATTTTAAAAAGAATTGTCAATCAACACTGGATATCATTGAGTTTTTCTATTTAGAAATTCTTCTCTTTTTTTCTATAATAAATATAATAATTCAAATCAATAACATTGTTATTTAAAACAGAATGTGACAGAAAAACAAATCTTTGACATCAATTTAAGATTTAGCGTTTAGATTAGTTTGTATTAATGAAAAACTGCCGATTTTTTTTATAAAAATATTTATAAGTTTATCTTAAGGTATAATTAAACAAATATTCTGAAATAAGTGTAAATATAAAATTGGTTTAATAAGCACTGACGTTTGATAAGCAATTATCTAGAAATTTTCTGTATATTTTGTGTTCCATTTTTATTAGATTTAATATAATAGAAAATATAATAAGATATAATAGAAAAGAATAAAAAGTGATACAGCAGAAAAGAAAAAAATATTTTAAAATAATAACATTCAAAAGTTTCGTTAAATTATTTTATTAACTGAACAATAAGTTGCTTTTTTATTATTACGAAATGTTTTATTTTTTATTTATTAATTAAGAATAGTTAATTTTATTGATAAAACTATAGACGTAATTTATTACAATAAGTTTAGTTTTATTACAGTATGACAAACTTGTATAAAAAAGTGTGCGTATTTTCAATATGTAATTTTTCATTTAAATAATATTTATCTTGAAACAATTTTAATTTATAGTATTTTGAATGTTATGTGAACTATTCTGTGATAATGCATCCTAGCTAGTTTCATTATATATGCGTACATACAGGGTGACTAAAAAGTATTGAGAACTCCTCCGTACTTGCGCTCAAGGTCAAATGGATCAAATGCTATTTGATGTATTTGTTGAAACCCCACGATTTTTACGAAATATTTTTCTCAAATACCTTTCGAGATATTTCATTGGTCCGATACTTTTTCCCGATACTTTTTCCGATCCTATACATATAGATTAAATAGATATAAACAAAAGGAAATTAATGATAAATATTAAATAGAAGTACAAATAATATTAAACGATAGTTACATAAAATTATACATAATATATTTCATCAAGGAACATTAATCAAAGTTGATTCATAACGGAGTATATTTATAACAACTAATTTTATATATTATTAAGAGTCACCTGCTTTCTTTGTAGCGCACTTTATTAATTTTTTGTATTTTTTCATTAACAATAATGATACGTCTAATGAATTATGCTGCCTGTTAGGAAGACAAGATGAATATTATTTTTCTACAGAGCTAAAATTATAAAATATTTATAAATATATTATGTGTTAAAATGTTTAAGTATCACTGTATATTCTAACTTCGATAGAAATTTATTTTTCAATAACTGAGACGTTATGTATGTATATGATATTTTCATGCGATCATTTATCATAATTTTTCGAAGAAAACTGATGTGCGTCGATACTCTTTTATTTTAATAAAATGTGATTAAATGTGATTTTATCGTCTTGCACATCTTTTATAAAGTAGAACAGATAAAAGATCTGCTTTTATACCTGCGTAATAAGAAAATATATATTTCAAGGCAAATCAATCAGTCTTATAAAATCGTTAATAAATCAACATGAGAATTTTTCCATTAATTATATTACATAGTATAATTATTCTGTAGACGGAGAGACTATTGATAAATGAAGGGATAAGTTTAGAAGACTTGTTATGTATTATACTGTGGGTTATTACTATGGAATACAATAAAAAACAAAATAGATATATCATTCTTCAACGTTCAGAACATTCTAGCGTCATTTTGTATGTCTGACAATAGAAAACTGTATTAAATATATCTTATCCAAATTTATAACAAAACGGAATGGTATCGTGATTATGTACACTACATAACAATGGGTCTGTCTGTTTCAGTCGTGCTTTTTTGTTATTTTCTGTACATAAAAGGAAATTGACTTTGGAGAGAAAAAGAACGACACAAACGAACAGACCTAATCACTTTCATAAAGACGGATTCCTGCTCACAGTCTCTTTTAATATAATCGACTTTTTAGCTATTGCATGAAATTAAATTTTTTTTCAATGTCACGTCTTTTGTGTGCTCAGTGTGATCATTAATATTATTTATGTGACACAGAGTAACGAAAAAGACTAGCTCAATTTCCAGTGTCGACAAGAGTTTTATCAGTAATAAGATATATATTGTGCTTCGCATTCTTAATATATATAACATTTTTTCATAATATATATATATATGTATAATAAAATAATAAAATAACTTTTCACATTATAACATTTTTTTTATCAGTAATAAAACTATCGACTTTAAAGCCTCAGGCTACTCTTTCTCATGACACTCTATTTCTGTTACGCTACATCCTGTTTATAGGAATACCGCGATCGTTGAGCCGAACGAACAAATAATATCTTGAGATTCTCGATATGATAATATCAGGACAAAGGAAGTATCGCTAACAGGATGCGGTTCGCACTTTCACCTTATCCCTCAGGTAATTGGCGACCTGCGTTTGCGAATGTCGGACGGCCAGTTGAAGCGGCGTGATGCCCTCCTGATTTACGAGCAAAGGATCAGCCCCCGCTCCCACGAGCTGCCTCGCGACCGTCATGTGTCCCGTCAAGGCTGCCGCATGTAATGCACTTTCGCCGTTCTGAAATCGCACAATGAAACCTTAAGTTATTTGCGTATAACAAATTATACACAGAATTTTACGTACGTGTGTGTATATATATATATATATATATATATATATATATATATATTTACAGACTAAAATTAATTTAAAATTATACACGAATTTTTAGTCGTCCAAGATTCTCATCAATTTCTTCTCCGACTCTTACCGGAAGTACACCGAGCGAAGGACGGTACTTGAGCAGCTCACCGATGACGGCAGTGTGACCCTTGTGCGCGGCTTTGAAAAGCGGGGTTGCGCCGTCCTGTGAAAGGAAATTGTTCGCGATGACGAAGCCGTGTGCGTGGCACAATAGCGAGAGCTCACTTTCGGCGATTATACGGAGGTGACACGGCACGTGATCTACGCGGGACTTACGTGTCTCGTGGCGTCGACCTTCGCGCCGGCTTTTAGTAGCCTCCTGACGACGTGATCGTGTCCCATTTGCGACGCGATCCACAGCGGTGTGGCGCCGTCCGTTCTCGCCGCGTCCGTCTTCGCCCCTCGTTCCAGGAGAACTTCCAGGATTCGGAGGTGACCGTTTTGGGCGGCGATGAACAAAGCCGTGGCACCGTCCTAATAAATAATATATTTTTAACTTAATTTGTTCTCACAAACACTATCGCGTTGTTACATCAAATACATCGAGCAACGTGTCCTAACTAAAGCGTGTCGATTACTCTGATAGCAATTTGATCTTCGTATTTGATACTGAAGATTTTCAATTTATATTTAATGGAATAATTGAACTAAGATGTTACTCGTAGAACCGAATGTCCAAACTCCTTCAGCCGGATACACCAAGAGTATAATTGACGAGCTGATTGTTAATGGAATCGATATGCTGAGCGTATTATTACCTTCATATGAGCGTTCGGACTGGCGCCTCTCTCTATTAAACCCTCCACGACGTCCAGATGACCGTACTGGCATGCGACGAAGAGCGGCGTGCCGCCGTCCTGAAATCCACGTGGGAAAGTTAGCGTTAAGGAGCATCGAGATCGGGTTTACACACGCGCTAAGAACTCCTCCGCCTCTACTTACTATACTGCATGAATCCACGATCGCGCCATGCTCCAAAAGCAAACCTGCGATGTCCATGTATCCGCCCTGGGCGGCGAAGAACAAAGCCGTTGTCCCGGTCTGCAAATGCAAGATGAACGCAAACGTTATCACAAGTACGTGATCACATGTCGCCTTGAACTGTGCAATAATATGCAGCTGATTCATTTATCTCGAGCATCTTAAATATTTTTTTGAAATGAATTTTCTTTTCAAAAAATAGAATTAGAATAATCTACATAAATTTTGCAGAATTTACATAATAAACAAAAAAATGGATAGAAAGAATTCTTTCTGCAATAATTTCTTTTTTCCTATTAGCAATCATTTATTTTTTCAAGGAAACAAATGTTCTAAATATTCTTTCTTTTTCTCTCGAGAATCGAGACGCTCGAGAGATAAGCGGATCATTCCGCACATCTGCAGAGTTTAAGATGAAATATCGCGTGGCTGGAAACTCTTCACAATAGAACGTAAAAGTTTCTATACAGGACGTAAGCACGGTGAGATGATGGAAGAAGAAGAGAATCGATGATGTACAGTTTTATCTCCGAGAGGGGACAACTTTTTACATCTGCCTATACATAAATAATTTAAACATTAAATAGGAATGTCTGTTTAAAGAACAAACTCCGATGAAATAGAGGATGTGTGAAATTAAAAATAGAATTAGAAATAGAAAATAATAGTTCTTCCTTTTCTGATAAAAAGAACGAAGCGATTGCTTCTTCGTGACGTCTCGAAAGATATTTACGCACACGAAATAGTAATTTTCGTAATAAATTTCGTAATTTCATCACGAAAGATGCCTCGGCACGTGTGTTGAATCGCACAGAGAATTCGACGTGACGTCCATTTACCACTTGGCGATATGCAAATGTTACGTATCTTCCGTGACCCACCCGTAATTTATATCCATTATAAATCGATGTAACATGCGGACGTATTAGTCGGCAATTGCGTCGACCGTGTCATTAATATAGAGTGGTATTTTATTGGCCGATGTGAAAGAGAAACGTTGATATCCTTCGAAGCGCAATCGGGATACAAGCCTCTCTTCACGGCTCACTTAGAAATACGCCCAACTTTCTTCCATCGTTTGCACCTGTATACCGTTCATATAACACGAGAAGCTAGCGCGATATGTCATGCTTAACGGTAAACTTTAGCGGCGAGAACCGGTCGCGGAGCGGCCTTGATATTTCGAGCAAATGTCAAAATCCAATCTCTTCTGGCGAAAGATGAGAAGTTATTGCGAGATACACGATTTAGAAATTCCACTTTCACGCACGATCTACAAACAAATGTCGCCCCGCCGAAGATATCAAACATTAAATAAACCGAAGACATTGATCTGCCGCTAATTAATTTTTATAAAAGTAAAAGTAGATGTATAATTTTTTTTCACAGCATCGCGATCGGCTGTTCTCAATTCATCGTCGTAAAATATTATGTTAATGATGTTCCTGAGAACATTACTGTGATTATTAATAAATCCATTGTTAGCGCTAAAAACTTGGCAGCAGCAATCTAACTATCGATTTCTACGAAGCGACGTAACACCGTTTTACAATGCAACGTGTCCTTCACCTAATTAAGATTATCTCGCATTAAAGCGTGACTATCCGCCACCCGGAGCACATGTCGTGTTTGAATCGCGTAAATTTTCGAAACTTTCGTCGATCGCAGTTGCCGGCTTAACGATTAGTTACGAGATACGCGTCTCTGGGCTGCGACGAGGCAATTAGAATCCAGCGTTACGCTTTCACGAGGGGAAGATAAATCCTCCTGTCGGGCGATTTCGATTGTATCCTACGGACGCGGGAAAGAATCGTAAGAGACAAATTGGGAGTGAGAGGCCCGTTAGGATGAAAACGTTAGTAAATTACCAAACGGTGTTCTTTGTAGAAGTAAATCCAGCGACACGCTTCCTGGAAGCGAATTAAGAAAAAAAAATTAAACCGCTCTCTCTTTGACGCATACAACAAATCATTTTTAATTAATAATCATAATTAATCCTTGAAAAATATGCAATTTTTGAGATATCTATTAAAATTAACATATTTCTCTTAAAAATGAAGATATTTTCACGTTTTTATTTTATTTTATTGTGAAATGTAATTTTATGTAAAAGAAAGAAAAAAGATTTTCCGTAAATAAAAATAAAAATAAAGTGCCATTATGTGTATTAAAAATGGAAAGCCGATATATCGGCTATTGAAAGGGTTACCCAGCAAACAAAAATGAATTGAAATGAATTGAAAATTTTAATCCATTTTAATTCATTTGAACAAAATATGGATTGAAAAAATAGCATTTACATCATTTCAGTCCTATGTCATGGATTAAAATGAATTGTATGATCCGAGTAACTTTTTTTTTTGGATTTAAAAAGTAGAAATCATTTTGTTTTAATCCCGCGTGATAGATTAAAATGAATTAATGATCTGCATATTTTTTTTTTTAATTGAAAAGAATAAGAATCGCTTTGTTTTTATCCCTTTATGGATTCAAAAAAATTCGGAAATTAATTGGATAGAAATGGATTCAAAAGATTAGAATCTGAATTTGACACGAAACAAAACGAATCCATCTCTGTCCATTTCCATCCATTTTCGTTTGCTGGGAAGTTATTTTCGAAAATAGCCTGAAAAATTGTAAGAATCGTACGATCTGTAAGATCCTGTACAATCTCCTTTAACACTATTCAAATCGCTCATAAGAGGAAACGGTACAAACTGCAGCAACGAACTGTATTTTCGTTCTCATTCTCCATATTTTATTTTATCACGAATATTATTCCTGATTTAACTTCTACGGACGTATTGACTCCTCAATCGCGTAATTTATTTCGAGACTTTCCTTCGTGCACGAAGCCTCAGGCGCGTTAAGCGAGCGATCTCCGCCACTGGACCCGACGCGAGTAAAATGCACTTTCACTGCCATAAAAGCTCTCGAGCGAGGGAGCGGCGAACTCGTAGCTTTATCCGTTATGTATCCTACCGTTCCACATCCTGCGAGACGGATCGTATCTTCGAAAGTCTCATTTTATGAGACATAACGGACGGAAATTAATCCTTCGATATTGCTTCCGGGGAAAAGAGACGGACGGGAGAGAAAGAAACCGGAAACTTCACGCTTCCGTTTACGCGCTGCTTCCTTTTTCTTTCCTTTTTTTTTTTGAGTTTCTTTCTTCTGCGCACCTCGTTTGCAATACATGACGAGCCTTATTCTCGTTTTTTTYTTTTTTTGCAACTTGCAGCGTATCTCCTACTTGGAAACGGACCGCGCCGATGCACATGCCGCGGAGTTACCGCGTGTGCCGCGATGCGTGGCGAACGAAGCGGGGACATAATACCTATCCATTACCGAACCGCAGAAATTTTATAACGCGACGATCAACCTGTCACGTATAGCCCGCGTATCGCCGCCGCTCTCTTTTCGCTTCGCGTTTCCTTACGCGATCGTGCACAGGGAAACGCGCGTAAAAATCCGGTCAGAGATCCCGAGAGATCAAATGCCCGATTCGTCAGAGGCTACCGAGCTATCAGGAGACAATCGCGCTCACGTCTGAGCAGATCTCGGAAATTAGATCCGTACGGAGGTATTTTTCAGAAAAAAATTCGCTTATCCGCTGCGAAAAATCTACGAGTGTCGCAAACGACAAATGTTTTAAATACAATGCACAAACGTGTACGAAACTAATCTTGATAGAATAATAACTCTAAAAATACAAAAAAATTCTTTCTACAAATTCCTTTATCTCTTCCGTCTCCCCAAGAGTTCTGCAGAGTTCATGTATGTTTCATACGAATAATTGCAAACGTCTGCGAAATAATCACCAGTAAAAATTCAATGTCTTCAACATCGACCGATCGATCGATTGAGACAGAGAGAGGAGTCTGAATTGAAGATCTGATCGTAACCCAGAGTGATGTCCGCTGAATCAGCCATGGTGCGTGCATAGCGGTACCGCATGGTTTATGGATGCAAACCCCGCCGATTGAACATCGGTTCCAAGTAGGACAGCAAAAAGGTCAGTTTATTTTCGTTTGACGAGCGCGCGGCGCCGATTTTAATTAGCTAGTCGGAAAACGATCGAATGATAATTAGCAGATGGCACGCGATACGTGCAATTATCGCACGTATTGTATTAAGTACGAGATCAATTGACTCTAAATAAACTTGAAGCTGATTGCTCCAATCAATGTTAATTTATTGACGTGTTGCGGTTTCATAAGATCCACAATTTATCGGAGGCTGAGTCGGGATGACCCGACAGGTGTCATTCACCCTCGCCGGCGTTGTCCATTTTTAGACGATCGATAATCGTAGGTAGAATTTTTAGACGATGCCATCTACATCTGAGCGATCTCTTCTTTTAAATTCTTACGCCCACGTCCAAGATTTCTTAGTCTTGGAAGTCGAGATAATAATATCGGTGACATGATAGAGAGATGAGTTAAAAAGACATACACTTAATATGATTATATTATACTTGTCCATAAAAAGAACAATCAGAAGGTTGCGAACCAACTTTACACAATAGGATATTATATATAAATTCATGAAAATTTATTGTAAACCGAGAGAGATATATATATATATATATATATATATATATATATATATATATATATATGTATTATATAATGTTTTTAAAGATAAGTCATTATTTTCTAGCAACAGATCTTTTTCGATCAACCTGAAGTCAACAAGTTTCTTAGAAAAAACACAACTTGATAGCAATTTCTTGATAAAAATACTCTTTTTAAAAATACTCTACTATCTACCGATAAGTAGCTAGAAAAATTATAAGAACACACTTCCT
The DNA here is from genome assembly GCA_037157785.1 of Cephalotes varians. Lineage (NCBI taxonomy): Eukaryota > Metazoa > Arthropoda > Insecta > Hymenoptera > Formicidae > Cephalotes > Cephalotes varians. The sequence continues at coordinate 1,351,254 of JANQDE010000029.1, forward strand.
TTCAGCAAGAATTAAATTCGAGAAGAAATAAAAAATATTATCTGTCTTTTGCACTCTTTAATGTTCTTTAAGCGAAACATCGCCGCGCGATTTCCTACTATCTACGATGATATTAGCGATAGTATGGATAACACGTTTAGATAGATTGTAGACACACAGTGTTAGCGATAATTCCTGAACTTCCACGTTACCATCGTTGCGTGTTTTGTACAGGCACTCCGCTATTAAGAGGCACATTAGAATCACGCGAACTTGCACGCACGAACGTTATGGCACAAGCTCACGGTATGCAACCTTGAAATATTGTACCCGTCTTTCTCGTTTTTCTCTCGCAATTTGTTTCTCACCACGCGATATTTATAAAGTCGTTAAATGTTCCATCGGGTCATTCCAAAATCAATGCAGCACTAAAGTTTCAACGCGGCTTATCTAAATTTAAGGAGAGATACACGAGTTTTCCTCTTTAAAATTATCGCTTTACGTCAATTACAGTCGCTTGCCGACGATTTATTAGCCGATTGCGCGTACCGATAAATTGATATGGAAATCGAAATGAGATGTAATTATCCCTGTAAGTACGGTCTCGGGATCTCGAGGTATTAATTTAAAGAGGATCGCGTTTTCCAATCCGTGAAAATGATCCTGAAGTTCGATCCGCCGATTGCGTAAGACGATGAACGTTGTTTAATGGATCTTTATTGAAGGTTTGCGTAATTCTGCGTTCGAACGCCGATGTCGTCATCGGATTTTACACTCGATCTCTGAGAAAGAGCACCGTATCATCTTGATCGTCGAACGTTACACATATCTATTTCCGAATATGTTCGCTCATTGTGTAACATTTTCTCTCTCTCTCTCTCTCGTATTTTTAATAGTGATTATATCTATCGAAAAATCGACAATTTCGAAAAATTTTGCCAATCAATGTGTTTTGAAAAAATATTTACTACTTTCCATTTTTTATATTATATGAAAAATAAGACTGAAAGAATCGAAATCTGTAGTGGCTTCTGAAATACTTTGTAGATCAGATTTTCTACACAGGAAAAATGATCTGGATGTCTCAACAAAATTACTAACATTGAATATCGAAAGAAATAAACTTCGCCGCGAGATTTAATCTCGTCAAGTTCTTTTTCGTTTTTCGAGATATATAACAGAACGTCGGTCCGTCCAACTCTTGTCATCGATTTGCATACAATGCCGTAATTCTAGATGGCACGAGACACCGAGGGAGAAAGAGAGAAGCGTGGGCACGACGATAAATTCTCTCGAGGCACTTTAAAAAGGGATACTCGACAGCTTCCTGGTATACCGCGTGACATGCTATGCGATGGGCTTTTTATGTCTCGCCGAGACGCCGCGTGACTGCGCTTAAAAATGATACACAACGCGTTGGCAAGATGCTTCAGAAAGTCTCAAAAATTCTATTTTGACGCCACGATATTCGGAACGAATGGTATCTAAAGATAGGATCCTTAACAAGGTTGTCAAAGTCGAAATCGCTTTATGGAATCTCCGAAGAATTTGAAATTTTAATTTTTCTTTAACGAAAATATCAAGAAATATAATTTTTGAGTTATAAACGAACGGATAGAGTCTTTTACAAATTAAATATTTAAAATACAAATATAAATAGGAATCTTATTTAGTCATCAAATTCTACAGTAATAAATATTAATGTTATAATACTTGGTTATCAAGATATTTAACATAAGAAATCGTGGGAAATGATGGTATATAGTTTTTTTTGCGAGAAAATCATTTTGAGATTAATCGAAGAATTCTCTAAAGCGATTACTATGAAATTATTATTACGATTCCGTATATTTTATTTTATCCTTTAATCGAACGTAATTAAATAATTGAGATCTGTGTTACAGTGGCAATTAAATTGCAATCGGTAGATAGTCTCATGATTGCAATACTCGATGCCGGTTTTATTATGGCTATCAATGTTAATGTCTGTACGAGAATAAATAAAATAATGTACGGTTCTGAAGACGTGTAATGTATAGTGTGAAACATCCTTCTATCTTCTTTTGAAGGCCGGAAACGTGAGAAACGTAGCATGAAGAAGAAAATAAAATAAAACAACGATAAACATGTAATCAATATATCAGTTGTACGTCATTATAACTGTTTTACGATTGTGATTATGATTATAAACTACTTTGCGACGATCAAAAAGAGTACTCTGAGTTACACGCTACATTACTCGATGGTACTTGATGATAATATTACAGATAATGATAAGTTCGCGTAAACAAAGTAAGAAAGTTCTTAAAATATCGCTTAATTCATCAGTAACTATCTTGTACGATCTTGTTGTTAGTAACAGATAAACTGTACAACAAATAAACAAATAAACATTTTTATTTATAGAATGATAAACATTTTTATTTATAATCGACTTGCGAGCAAGTAAGTCGAAAAATTATAATTATAATTAACCCTTTTAGTATCTTAGAGTCGATATATCGATTTTGTGGGTTTTCCGAAAAATACTTTAAGCCGATATATCGGCTTTCCATTTTTAATATAATTTGAACACATGTAATGACACTTTATTTTTATAAAATAATTTTTTCTTTCTTTCACGTAAAACTATATACAATAAAATAAATAAAAAAAAAGAAATATCATTTTTAAGAGAAATATGTTAATTTTAACAGATATCTCAAAAATCATATATTTTTTCACGTATTCTTGGATGGTAAACTTATAAGCTATAAGGGTAAAAGTAAATAAAACGATATCTAAGCAATTTTTCTCCAATAAATATAAATAAAGAACAGAGGCTATCTTTCCATTTGTCGCTCTATAATATGCTAGTATTGTATAATAGTACGCTACGAACTTTTAGCCACAAATGAACGTGGGCGCGCACGCGTTATCCATTATTACCATTATTACGGCGAGTCTCATTCATTCCACGGCGATATCATTCATTCGCAGATCGCTCGATCTTTGACGTAAGGTCAGGACTTACCAGCCTTTTCGCATTGGGATCCGCCCCTTGATGCAACAGCTCGGTCACGGCGTCGATGTGGCCACCGGCGGCGGCTAATATCAAAGGTGTCGTGCCGTCCTGAAAGAAAACCGACCCCGTTTTGCAAAACTTCGCTCCGACGATTCAATTAAACGCGAAACTTTCCCGCCGGTGAACGCTTCCGGCGAATGTATGCCGGTGTATGTTTTCTAATCGATCTCCTCGCAAGCTATTAGGATTCGCGCTAAACGTCCTAATGGCCAAGAGTCCACTAACGTAATTAGCACTTATATATCGATATACAATGACGGCATCTCGTCAAAAGGTAATGCGCACAAAAGATATGTCACCCACGTCGCTAAAAATATCGACAAATAATACAAAGTTTCACGCAAATGTTTCGAGTAGAAAAGAATCGCGGATGGCAGGAAGTTACAAGAACCATTAACGCTCAATGACACTTGATGATAGATGAGCACATGGCGATTCGATTCGGCCGTGTCACTGACACAATTCCACGTGGATGAGCTCGCAAAAAATACGACGCCGATAAAACCGCGTTCGGCCTTCCAGGGCGAAAAGTGGCACGATTAGTGACTTAGTGTCCGCGCTGATCTAATAAACCACTTTCGAGAGGAGAATAACGTTACCCGTGCTGCTCGCTCCTCGTCATCGTTTGCATAATGAGAAACGAACGACGACAAGGAGGGAAAATCGCTGATAAATCGATTTTGCCGCGATATTGCTGATCACGAGATCATCGCAACGCGGATTCCTGCTTAATCGATTTCCGGCAGCGATCGTATTGTCTCAAGCTGATAAAACGATTGGGTCCAATCAGATATCGCGTCCCCAGGAAGGCGAACATTATATTGTCATAAAACGAGCAACTTTCTTTCGATTTTTTTTACTCTAAATTTTGAATCTTTGCAAAAAGTCGGTTCGATTGTCGCGAGACTTACTTGATCGTTTGGGAAGGCCATGTCCGAAAAGTGCACAGTAACGAGATCTTACTTCGGAAACTGAGGGTATTGCACGATACTGACCTTATCCTTGCAATCAACGTGGACGCGTCCGGAATCTAATAAAACACGAAGACGCTTGGCGTCCCCGCGTGCCGCTGCCAGATGCAGCTCCACGTCCCAGGGCGATTCTTTCTGAAAAAACGAGAATCGAAGGTAACAGGCCGATAAAACGCTAATTAAATTCTCGTTTCTTAGTTTACGTAAGACGGTTACGGTCGGAGTGACGCGGAAAGTGTCTAAAAGTTTATTTATACGCCTCGAGAATGTGATACAAAATTGAGGGGCGCGATGCGGAAGAAACCCACTTTTTTCAATTTTAGAAAATCTGAAATTAATTAATTGCAAAAGTCACATATATTAATGAATGATAAAAAGTTAATAGCTAATACAAAAAGCCCGAAGTTAATTAATTAATACGCTAAGAAGATCAATTATCATTAAAAGGCAAATTAAATTTGAAACTAGAACAATTTAATTTGAAATTTAAACCTGCGGCGCAAGATGCTTGATTTAATTCAATTAACTTAACTTTAATTCAATTCAATTTGAAAGAATCCCGATCTCTTTAGATTCATAAATATATAGAGAATTTATTTAGTTTTTTATTTTGATTTTTTATATGTCTTTATATAAAGTCAATCAGTTTAATATAACAATCAAATTAATATGAAACAAATCATTGTTGACTCTTCAATTTATCGAAGAATATTTTCGTACGTATCTAAATTTTTTGAATATCTAATAAATGACAAATCGAAATCTAAATAATGGGGAAACACTTCCACGTCGGACATGAGTCATGACTATACATATAATGGAATATGTAACTGTGAATATAGGAACTCGTCAGGTCATTCGGAGTCATCTAGAGTCTGGACCGGCTAAAAGCTCGTCAAATATTTTTAGCGCCTCCATAATCTCAGAAATATGCTCGCAGCTGTCATTCACTCGACGTTGAGTATTTTTCAAGACCAGAAAACCGGGCGACATTCACTCCCCGCGTTTACGACTTTTAACGGTGAACACACGGCGCGAGCATCCCCGCGGTCCTTCGCCGCGATGATGACGATCGAAATAATACGTCGGCCTTCGCTTTCGAGTGTTTATAGAGCGATCCAACTCGGGCGGTGCAAACACGTTCTTGGTGAGAGGAAACATCCCGTGATTTCTCGAGGAATAAATGCCACTCCCGCGGATTTATAGTCTTAACGGAACTCGCGCTCCGAAATATTTTGAGGAATTCCACGGACGGACAAAATGGGAGTGTAAGCCCGATATCACTGTAGTTTCGTACCCGTTAGTCCGTAGTTTACCGATTCCAAACGCGCGTCACGGATCGCAAATGTAAAATTGCAGAACGCGTCGGGTTGTACGCTCATTGGTGCGGAAAAATCTTATTACAGGATTTTACGGCGATATCGTAGCGCAGCAAGGAGCGTCTCCTTCGGATATGTAGAACACGAGAAACAAATTGTCTCGTATCACGAAAATCTGAGATTATGATTTTTCTCGTTACATTTCCATGACTATATAATCATAATTAATTTTCTATAATTTATTATAAATGAGAAGCTTCTTATTACATGTAAATGAAATAATTTTTTAAATAAAAAGCTAGACATTAACTTCTAGAAGCTAATATTATTTTATATTATCATTTACAAATATAATTATTAAATATAAAGTTTATAATAAAAAAAAATTAAAAAAATAACAAATCTTTGTATTTTTCTAGCATTGCAATTTTTGTGTGATATTAAAAGATAATTATTAAATATAATTATAAAAATTATTAAAACATTATTAAATGTAATTAAAAAACTTATCAGAAGATAATTTTTGAGTTATGGGAATTCAAAATTATGAAATTAAAATTTATTAGCAGATAAGTTTCGAGTTATGGTATTCAAAATTAAGTTTTGAGTTATGATATTCAAAATTAATAGATAAGTTTTAAGTTATGGTAATCGAAAGATTAAATAAAACAACCATAATACTAAAATATTCGACATTGATCATTTAATAGTAAGAGATGAAATATTTTCATCCTCTTAGATTGGGTATCAAACTTCGCATCACATGTTACATTGTTAGCTGTTCCTTATCCAAGAAAATCTTTCTCAGTGCTTAACAAATAGACGACTTATCCTAATTGTGCGTGTAATTTATATGTAACATCGTAATTGCAATCGAAGCACATCAATGTTGAGATAAAGTATATCAAGTAATCTGTTCTCCACAATTAAAAGTTATTAATAAATTATTTCTTGTTATGAATTCATAATCATTTCATAATTCATTTTCAGATTTGAAATTCAAATTGATTCATATAAGTACTCCAGTGTAAAAAATTTCACTTCAAATTTCGTGTCCTCGGTGGCGATAATTTTCAAACGCGGCTTTCGCGGAGCTGCACTTTTCTCCGCAGTCTCGGCCGTAATTAGTGCGCGCGGCCGACGATTAAAGCTTTAATTAAAATATCAAAACGATGCATCCACCGAGAATCACGCCAATGCCGCCATGCGTGACTTTTTCCCTACATGTATTATATATTCATGTTTAAGGATGTCGGACTACAACACTAACTAAAAAAAATGATTAAAAAATGATCAAAAATTGATCGAAATTGTATGAAAAATTTTGTCGTGTACACCTTGAAACCAACTGTAAAAAATAAAAAAACAAATAACTTGGCTTGTAATGACTTATGCAGCATATTGACCATATTTTGTTGCAGTTTTAGGTAAATAACTTTTAAACAAGTAAATGAATTCGATCGACTTTTGCATGAATATTATTAGAAGAATATTATTAGAGTTTTATCAGCATATGTAAAAAAATTTAATTTAATTCATAATAAATGAATATTATTTACAAATTTGATTATCAAAGGCTATTTCCTTAGTTCTATGCGATTTTATGTAAAAATCAATGCAAAAAAATTAAATAACTAAATAAGAGAATTGTGCTCAAATTTTAGATATAATAATAGAACAATTTATGAAATTTTTATATTTTTAATAATGCTTTCAGATGTGACATATACATCCTTTTAATTTATTATAATGTTTTAATAGTGAAACTTTTCAAATAGTATTGTATTATTATCATTGTAACTGCCTCTTCCAACTCGAAGCATTACAATACCTACTTCCACTGAATTTAAAACCCGTTTTAAACGCTCTGCAGTTCGTGTCAGATGCCAGAATAGAATTTATTTATAAGTTTACAAAAGCTAACTGTACATTTTGGACGTACATGTGCATTTTAATATATTTTGCGCGTGCACCAATTCTTCAAACGTATCTAGGAAAAGCTAAAACTACAAATAGTATCCTTTTCTGAATATCGCTTGTGTAACTGTCAAATATAATATCAATATATATATATATATATATATATATATTACGCACATGTAATAAAAATCATTATATTCATTAGAAACATTCTAAAGTACGTCGAAAATTGAAGCAAGAGGCTTTAACGCGCAAATCTCTTCGTGTTTTTCGACGATTGTCGCGGATTTATCAGCCAGTTGTTAACAGCTCGATTCGACAAGTCTGATGTAAATCTTACGTAACGCAGATAGGAAAAATATGATGAACAAGCCATTAAGCGCGCCCCGCGCCGACGTCGGCAATGCGATCGGTTCTAGAGCGGACTCTACATACTGCCACATACCGTTCGATATTATGCAACGCGTGTCACGAACAATATCGCGTCGATAATGATCCGTTCGCAAGTCCGTAAACTCGAGCACGCTGACAACTGCGACAATTTGCGCGATTGTCAGCGGATTAAATCGCCACGCGAGCGCGGCGCGCTTGTTTCATCTCCCTTGCTAAAAACCGCCGGATAATCGTATTTTCTCGCGGTCAGTTTTCTACGAAAATATTCGGGTCGGCAGGCGCGATCGAGCGGCGCCTCGCCAAGCGCGACAAACCCGTCGGCCTTTCGTTTTTAATCGCGCGCTCGCGCAGGTGCACCCATTCATCGTCGCGGAACCAGAAATAACGCGCGCCGCAACGAGAGAGATAAGACGCACGTGTACTTCTAGTCTCGCGCTTTTAATACGCGTCCTTCGAGCGCGACCAAAATTCGCGAATCACGCTCGATGTCGCGCAAACGACGATCGAAAAGAGAAAAAGAAGATCAAGGACTGATCGCGATATTTTCTCTTTCTCTCTTCCGGAAGAGAAAACAATTGATTCGGAGGTAAAAGCGCAGCGACAATGAGCGATAAAGCATCCGCGAATAAATGAATTGTGTACGAGGTCGTTGTAGTAATATTTAAGCTTTTGCCATTGAAACTATTTCTTGCAAATGAGCGAAGACTTTTTCAATTTCGTCTAATCGGCTTGGTCCCTGGATCAAAGATTACACTTGAAGAAATTTATGGAGATAAAAGTATAGTTTGTTGATTGTCGCGTACAGATTTGTACTCGATGAATAATTCATAAGCTACGGCGATGCATTAGTCTAATTCATCGCGAGTTAAGTTTAGTAACAACAATTTGACATGGGGTGGCAAAGGGTCAATCCTGTCCACCACGAATGTTCGAAAAATTGCTGCGTCTACAAATCCAAAACAAATTAAGCGTATTGATTAATGAGTGAGTTATAAATTAATAAATAATAATTTATCATTTATTTCGTGAATCACCGAAGAAATAAACGTTTCAGACAGAAGAGTACCAGTGACTTACACGAATTTGCTCCTAACTGAAAAGAAACTAATCTTAATTAATTTCAGACGAGGGGATGACAAAGCACGTTAATTCTTCCTCCATCTACATAATTAATGTGTCAGTTTGTGTATCAATCACCCAACAATTGCGTATCCAAAATTTCCACATCGGGAAGAGCGGAAGACGGCGTCCAGGTGGTTGGGGGGGGGGGAGGAATGTTCCCCGCGGGAGAAAATAAATTCGCGTCGGATCTCGGCGCGCTTTTCCGCGCACTCACCTTCATGGACATGACGATCCGCCGCCGTGCGCTACCCCGCGATCAATCGTTCGTTCGGTCCTGCCGAAGCGCATCGCACGTCCCGTCGCGAGCTGTCGAGGCGAGCGTCTCGCGCGCGCGCAGCCACCACGCATCCGTCCACCGCGAAGCGCGCCCCGCTACTGAACGCGAGCCACTAACGCGGCCCGTTTTGAAGCACCGCTACCGCCGCCGCTCGCCAGGGTGTTTCCGCCCGTGCGCTCGCGACGGCCGATGAGCGTCGTCGAGCCGTCGGCCGATGAATTGACCGTAACCTGCGTAGACATAGCACGTAATCGCAAAGTACGGGATGCCGCGAGTATCGGGGAGAGGGGGACTGCGACCGAACAGGAAGTGCACGTCGCATGGACAGTCTCCTCCGTCGTCACCTGTCGCGCGTGCGCGGCATCGAAATTTTAAGCGAAAAATTATTAGAAAAATTGTAATATTAACAATATATATGAAGAGGGAAAAGAGAGAGAGAGAGAAATATATATGAAAAGAAAGAGAGAGATATATATATAGATGTCATTAGCATATCGAGCGGACAGTCTTCGATAGAAACATATTTAGTAGACACATAATCGACGACTTCTCTCGAATATAATTACGATCGTATGTAAATTAATTTCATAGTAATAAATAAAAAATGTGCTATCACTGATCTGCGCGCACTGCACGTTTTCACGGCTTTTTTTGACATTATTATCAGTAACATAATTATTACTCTATGTTTCTACCGAAGACTATTCGTTTGATATGCTAATGACATTTATCGCTTGCATGATCGATAAAGATGGCTGGTATATAAATTCTATGTACAATTGCTTATACTTATTGTTGCAACACTTTATAAATACAAAGGCCAAGAAAAATGTTTTTTTTTTTTAATAATAACAATTGTATTAATAATAATTATGATTTGATCAAATCCCATTAATTTAATTGATGATTAATTTGATTTAAAAAATATCTACATTTTTAATATTTAACAAGGTATAGAATTTTAACAAATTAAATATAATTAATTTGTGAATAAATAACATTATTGAGCAAACGTTTACACGAAAATTCTAAAGCAAAGTAACGTTTTTATTCGGTGCGGAATTTTATAACGCAATTAACAACGACATCTGATGCATCCAAGTACTGACTTCCAGGAAGAAATCTCCAGGTTCATTCATCGAAGACAGAACGAGCTGACTCTCCGAAAAGGAGAAGTCTCTTAATTCTTTTTGGCTTCACCACGTGGCTTTTAAAAACAGACTTTTAGACCGCGCGTTCTTTCCCGCGCGCGCTTGATTTGACTCGCGCGTTTTGTGACGCCATTTTATGATCCAGGAGCCAATGAAAATCGACGCGGCATCATGGCCGGTATTCATAGGTCGATAGTCCGTTCTTATTTTAAGATCGTCTTAAGTGATGTTTCAAGATACTAATACTGAAAATCTCCGATTGGTTCATGACATCTTAAGGTTGTACTTAAGACAGTCTTAAGCCGGTATTTATATTCAGATCTTATATTTAAGACCGTCTCAAGTACAGTCTTAAGATGTCATAAGCCAATCACAGAACCGTATTAGCGTCTTAAGACATTACTTAAGACAATCTTAAAATAAGAATCGACTATGAATACTGGCCTTAAATATAAGAGGCTTTCTACAAACCATAAGTCATAAATCAGAAATCGGAAGCAGTAAATTGATCAATCACAGACAAATGTGAAAAAAAATACTTGATTATGATTGACCAATCATAGTCGAGTATTCCTTTTAAATTCGAATGTGATTGGTCAATTTCTTAAAGCTTAAGGCTTACTACATCTATTGTAGACCGGGGCTTACAGAATAGGAGTACAGGCAGTCACGTAGTAATTGTAGACATTTACGCATGCGTGGTGGAAACGCGCATGCGTTAGAAGATCGTGAATCTCTCATCATTGATGCTGTCTTCCTTTCAGTCTTTCTGTTTCGTAGTCTTCTCGAGTGGTCGACGTGCCGATTGTAAGCGACGATTATTTATTAATCAATTAACACGACTGCATTCCGTTCGCCCGATTAGCACGCTAATCCGTTTTATGATGTTGCAGTTGTAAAGAGAAATGGAGAACGATCTTGGAAATCTGGTCGATTTGTACATTCCTAGAAAATGGTAAGTCGCAAACACATGTGGGTCCCGGATAATTTTCATATTGTAAATTTTTTACACCGAACGCAAGCGAGAATCTTATGAGATGCTCTATCAAATTTATGTGATTTTGTTCAATAAGATTTGAGATCGACCGTAGCGCGTACAAAAAATACACAGCGGCTTTTTTTGGAATGCTGAGCGGAAAGACGGTTAAGTGCCTCTAACCTATGGTTATATGTAAAGTGTACGTCTCGGTTAAGAGAATGAAATTCAAGAGAGAATACTGCTATAACACAAGTTTTCTCAACATCTTGTATTTTCATAGTATTCTCTTAAATTTCAATCTCTTAACTGAAGTGTACACATTTGTAGCCACTTCACAACTTAGAGACATATATATATATGGAGTGAGGGTCTCTCTCTAACACCAGGATTCCGTATTAACTACAAATTAATCGTGTTCGCACAGAATTATTATCATCCAAAATACACAGTGATTTACAAATGAAATTAAGTGGCTTCGTACAGATCATGAATATGCAGGCGAAGAGTCAGCTGTCCTGTCCTTGTAATCTCTACGTTCGAAGCGAAATACATGTATTTTTAGATATCTCTCCAGCAAGAATACGCTTTGTGTATGTCTTTTTGCGATTCTTCTATCTCTTGCAAAAAGATATATAGAGATATAGGTACATAGAGGGTATTCTTGCTGGAAAGAATTGACTTCATCTACCTCTGTTTTTTTTCTCTATCGCAGCTCGGCGAGTAATCGCATTATCCACGCCAAGGATCATGCCTCCATACAACTGACTCTGGCCGATGTCGACCCGGAAACGGGTCGCATGACCGACACTCACAAAATGTATGCAATCTGCGGAGCAATTCGTAGAATGGTATGTTAATGTTGTGTATATACTTGCACGTACATAGCTTATTCCTATTTTTCAAATATAAAGTTATATTATTATTTAATATAATTCTGTAATGAATTGTCATATTTTCAATATTGTAATATATTTGTATTAGCATCAATCAAACTAGCTTGGTCATCTGACGAAATCTCGTCCTAATTTTATGTTTACAGGGAGAATCTGACGATTGCATTGTGAGATTGACGAAGAACGATGGACTATTATCTAAAAACTTTTAATCTAAGTTATGTGACAAATTTTCAATAAATTAAAAAAGATAAAACATTTGATTTTTCTTCTTCTTATTTAAGGGATCTTCCCTTCATAAGTTGTCAGGGATTAATTTAGGATTGATTCAATATACATGTATGTAAACAGAATGAAAATTAATAAGAATTTAAAATTAATGCAGAGCTTTGGATATCGGCGCGTGACAACGAACGATTCTCGAGAAATATCTTTAATCAATGCCATATATTAATTGAATCAATTATTGGGTGTATATTATATATGATATTTATTATATGTATTTTATACATACAATTACAGGTATGAAATATTTTTATATACACGTATAATACATTGATATAATAAGATTCTTCGTACATAGATGCCATAGTACCGCTTGCGAATTGCGCTCATAAAATTATGTTCGTGTGAATACTCTTCAGTTATATAAAAATAAAAACTATCACTAAAGTATGTAATCATGTTGTGCCATGTACAATTAGGATTGGCTGTTCTCAATAAGTTTTAATCGATTAACAAAAAGTTCTTCTGTATCTCTTACATTAAAATATCTATTCTTACATAGAACAGGAAGAAGTTATCCAGCATTTTACTGTCAGTTAATAGTAGATCCTTTCAAGAAAACAAGTGATTTGATACCTTTAGGCAATGCCACGTACCATGTAACTTGCTATCATTATTATCGTCTAAAGCTTTTTACATTAACTTATTTCCTACATTTTCATGATTGCTTCGAAACCAAACTCGAAATTCTGAAAAAAAAACTTCTAATCTGTTTCTTTTTTTCATAATGTTATTCTTGTAACTTATATATTGGAAAATCAAATCCTAATACTCTGAAATATACTTTTTATGAATGAACTGGTTAATAAGAAATTTTTATCATTAGAAGGCAATGATCAGTTATCAAATAATACTGCGTATAAAAATTACATAATCTCATTCGAATATATAGATTAGCGTTTGCATCATTTACGTATATCATTTATGAATGTTTTTTATATATATACGAATGCTTAAAAAAATTGGCAAATTCTAAATTGGTATTACGGTCAAAAGAATTACAAAAAATTTTTTGCCCTATTCTGTTTGTTTAGACATGGCATAGATAACAATATATTTTTAATTGGAGTATTTCATGTATTCATACATGTATCAGCTTGTTCTATTGAAATTTGCCATCGATATAAAAGATTTATAATGTGACAGCAATCAAGAAAAAATTTCTCTAGAGACTTCGCTTTTGTTTGTAAATTTCTAAATAAAGATATAGTAATTTCTTCAATTCTACATATTCAATATTTTGACTTGCTTCTTATAAAAGTTAAGAAAATAACTTGAGGAATATGTGACATTTGTATGTAATAAGGTTTAATATAAAAATTGAAGAATAAAATAATGAGTCTATACGTAAATAACTATTTATATATATAGCTGATATTTGTCACTATATATATTGCATTTCCTGCAACCGTTTAATGTATATATTTGTGGAAAACAAAAATGGCTTGACATTTCCAAATAAATCTGGACAATCATTTCCTTATGTCTCTCTTTACAAATACTCATTCTTTACAAATGTGTCGCGTCAATATTAGACGTTTAAAAATTTATGTTACTTATATATTTTAAAGAAAGAATTTTAAAGAAATGGAATTGGTTTCAGATTTTTATCCCGAGTACTTACTCACTATTATATTGATAGGCCTATATTAAATATATGTCGTTAAGAAATCTAAAAAATTAATGATACAATTATATTATTGTGTTAATACCATAATAAATAAACTATGTTAAAAATAAATGTATTTATACTTTTCTTAACAATGGAATACAACTGAAATTGAATCTAATAGAGAAGATTGTTGAAACTTAAGCTAAAACCAATTCCAATGCAATATTTTATTTGCACAAAAGAGTATACTTATAGCACAAAAATTTAGAAAGTAACAATTATGAAAAACTTGACGCGATTTCTCTTGATATTGTAATAAATGAATCTGTTATATTGTTTACAGTTATCATATTGCACGTATCATCATTCATGCAAATGCGTTTCTTTCCAAATTAAAATACGCATTCTCTAATAGTAACAATATATAAATTTCTTTTAAGCAATTCTCTGTTTCCTCGTCAATTTATCTAAGCCAACCATACATAAAAATAGATATACTATTCTCTTACACGTTGATCACCGTGTGTCATCCGTTCAGAGTAGGCGTGTCTGATAAAGAATGAATACGATTGAATCTACGATTTTTCAGTGTTGTCATAGCTTCCATGAGGTCCGTTCGTTTACTGAAGAAATCCACTATTGCCTGGCCAGTCAAAGCAGATGCCAAAAACTGTTCGACAGTTATTGACCAATCGGGATCAGCTGATGACGCTATGCTCGATGGATTTCCATTACGGTCGGGTGACTGAGAAATAAAGAAATATCGAGTTAATAAACTTACTTATTATAATAAAGAGTACCGATTGTCAGCACAAATAAAATATACCCTTTCGATAACTGAAGCTTGTTGAGCTGCAGAAGCAGCTAGAAGTAAACTATCTTCAGATTCTTCTCTCTCTACATAAAATTTCTTGCCAACATCTCCTAATTGAAGCAGAAGCGTACCTATGATGGTTTTTGTATTGTTTTATTTAATTATAATTAAACAATTACTACAACATAAAATTTCTAATACAACAATATAGATGTTACCTATGGAAGCGATGCAATGATAGGTTTCTTGTTCTTCGGGTTGAGCAGGAAACATATCGTAAAGAGTTTTCCATAATGCTATAAAATGTCCTTGAGACATTTTTGGCACGGTTTTAAGATCCAGTGGACTGTCTTTTGATGCTATCATCGAACGCAAGCTACCCATACTCTGAACTTCCCATGACTGATCACCTGGCTGGCTGTTTATGCTCGTAGATCGTGATAAAGAGTCTATAGTCGGTTCTTCGGCCACACTAATTGGCATTTCCAAGGAAGCTACGCTTTGTTCCATGCTGTCGAAGAAATCCGTAGCTTCTGCCGCCACTTCGGCTCCATCTAACAATTTATAAAAAAATTTCTCGTCGTAACTTGTCGTCGCGACAAGTTTTGATATGTATATGGCATATATTACTATATGCTAATTATTTACCTGCTGAATGTGTTGGTGATTCAAAATCAGCAGGTGTAAGAAGTGGTGGCAAATGCAACGTATACAACAACTTTAATCTCTGCGTCAAATCAGCTGTTGCTGTCATCCCTATAGCCTGTACTAGTTCTCGGAAGTTTAGTAAACCGTCGCGATTACGATCCATCAACTAAAGAAATATTTTTTAAATAAAATAATTAATATTATTTTTATATTGTGTAATCTTGCAAAATATAAAATGACTTTTTTAAAACTGACTTTACTATACATAATTTATGCATGTTAATCAAATTAAAATTAATTTATTTACAAAGACTGAACTTACTCGAAATAGTCGCGCAGAAAGAGATTCAGCTTGAGTGCATTTTCCCCATGGAGATAGACCACCAAATAATATTCTGAATAAGTCAAAGTCTACTTTATACGCTTCGTACGGTGGTTGGGTCGGATCGTAGCGATCAGGTTCGGATTTTCGTTGGCTCATTAATTCTTCTCTTACTAAACTTAATAATTCCTGTATACACAGCATAATTAAAATATTTATAATTAAATTTTATGATTTGTTTATGTAAAATTATTTTAAATTACCTGCAACTCTTCTATTTTCATATATTTATCAACAATAACGCTTCTGATTACATTTTTCTCAATTCCATCTTCGAGACTTTGAACTACCCTCAGTCTATGTTTCAGGCGCAATCTTTCTATCCCACCAATTGTCAAAGATCCATATCTTGAGTATGCTTCATAAATTAATGTTTGGACAGATATACTCTACAATAGCAAATATGTTTTAGATGTATTATAGTTGAAGATACATGAAATAATCAAAACATGTTCTTACCTTATTGACTAATGCACTATCAACTGGTCTAGGAAATATCGGGCCTTCATCATTATAAACACCACCAAGATAGTCTGTCAACAGTTGCATAGCTTCTCCATCATCACGACAATTGAGTAACTTGTCTTGATTCCATTCCAACACAGTCAATGCTATCTGAAGTAAAAATAAAGTAAGAGATCTATTTATTTTAAATATCTCAGTGTGTGTATGTATATATGCGTATGTGCATATAATTTGTATAATAAAATTAAAAAATTTAAATAAATTTAAAATAATAAAATAAAACAAAATAAAGAAAATTGTCTAAAATTAAAAAAAATTTGTTAACTTTATTTACAATAAGAGCTTTCTATATAATAAATAATCTATTAAAATTTAAAATTATTTTTGTTGAAAGATCTGATTAATTGACAACATATATTTAAAATTATGCTTACTATACTTAATCTGTTACCTGAAAAATGACTTTTGCCCCATCATAGAAGAAACAATCCATAATATTTACAGCGCTACTGGTTGGCATGACGCTCAAAAATATAGTTAAAAACCAAGATAATGAGATAACTTTAATTAAGCCAAGTTCTTGTAATTTAGCATGTAAAACTGGCAAATGTTCAGCTGCCAATTCCTCTAAAAGTCCTTGATCAACGAGAGCACCAACTACTCTCCGATCATAGTAATCAGGCAGTAATGATTCACAAACATTACATAACTGCCAAAACGCCGATTCTTCAGAACAGTAAATTAGCAGAACTGAAGCTACTATATTCATTGCCTGACAATAACCTGTAAGAACATGGATCATTTATGATCATTACATTTAAAATCAGTAGCTTTTGATAAATTATTCAATAAAATTAGATAACAAAACATTTCTGATTATTAATTAAATTACAATTAATTAAAAAATTCGACGAATAGAAATTTTAAATTACTACGTTATGAATAAAAAAAATATCAGACTTGCCGATTTGAGGATTTCGCCATGCATAGGCAGATAGTACCCTTCGCAGCGCACTGATTCCAGTATCCGATTGAAAAGCTGGATGTTCTGGTAATGATCTATGCAAATCCCTCTCGATTTCCTCATTTGCTTGACATGATTTACCAAGAGATTGTTCGACCAATGATTTGTACAAATCTGGATTTACTGCCTTCTCATTTAAGGCACCTATAATAAAACAACATATTTTATATATTAAATCTTAGTATTATTTGTATACTATATCATTTATATATTACCAGAAAAGGTGAGCCAAACTTCTCCTCTAAGGGATTGCGGTATTCCCTGAATAACAAGTTTCGTAGTTTCTGTAGTCCTATACATTGTAATTCCTCTTCCATATTCTGCAAAATGAAGCTCCCATTGCTTCTCTTTAGCTTCTTGCTTTAACGCGGCTTCAGGAGTCAACGGAGCTTTAAAAAGTACCATTAGTGGTGGTTGTGGTTTCCATTGTTCTGTAGGCTTCACCTCCTCACAATTGCTGATGTTACTTGAGGAATTCGGCAAACACACATTATCTCTATTTCTATAACAAGATTACAATTGATGTTATTATCAATCTAATATTTTATATTAGAAAATGTAATGCAAACATACGTATAATTAAGTTTAGACTTTGCCAGGAGCTCGGAGATTTTTTGCACCACAAAATCTCTATCGTGTATTTGAGCGAATAAAAACGACGAACGTGCTGTTGTGACTAATATCGACTTATCCGCTCCTGTGTTGGACTGATTTTCCGCCGATTCAACGAGTGTTACTTCCCTCAGAGGTATAACTAAACTGACCTGTCTTCTTACCTGACCAAATCAAGTAACGAGTAAATTTTACAATCGACTCACGTTCAGTAAATTCAATTGATTTAAAAAGATATTTACTCTACTTTCAAAGCAAAGGTAATTTTGAGACAAGTATATCTTTCCCCAGACATATCTTTTGTTATACGGAGTCCATAAGGTGGCATCAATGCTACCGTCTAATTTTTCGGTTCCAGGCAATCTAAATTGAAGCCTGTATGTTTCCGAATGTGCTCGTGCATCCAGATCTCTCTTCAAGAAAGATGGCTTCTTAGGCACATTTTTGCTAAATTAAGAATTAATTTAGTATTTATTTCTGCACAACTTTCTAAAAAATAATATAACCATATATCAATATACCTTAATTTATTCAATAAGTCTCTATCCTCATTAAATCCACTTTTTTCATCAATAAGTCTATGAAAAAGGCAAAAAATCAATTTATGATAAATTAATACATAAAATGCAAAGATAACTTTTTGTTTAAATATTTTCTATATGTTATATTTTAATAAACTAGTACCTTTTCATAGCAATATTGGTCAGTTGTTCCATCAATGAATACGTTTCTGATTTATGTAAAAACATAGAAAAATAATGCTGTAACAAAAGAAAAAGTTGAGAATCGATTGAATGCAATATGGAATGTATCACTGTATTGACAACAATACATAGAAATATTAACATATACCTCTTTATTGTCACGCGTTACAACACGTATACTATCTGGAACTATAAGAGAATTAGTTTTGCTCAACTCCGTAATGTCTGTCCATCTTACAATTAGCTTCGTTTCTCTCGCCAATATATAAGCATAAAAACACATGTGATTTACAGATAAATAGAGCCATCCTTGTCTAGGTAATCGTGATTTCCAGTAACTAAAAAAAAATATAGCCGCCTTATAATTTATCCTTTTAAGTTCTTCTTACTTAATATTGTATTTTAATGTAATCTTTATATATTTGAAATTTAAAGACCTGCATGAATAATAATTGACCAATTTGTCCTCTTTGGGTACATTGAACAATTGATGGAATTTAAAAGACACAGTTTTAAAGGACTCTGGGTCTTCTTCTGTAAACAATATTAATGCTCAATTATTTATACATTCGCAAACGTTCTTACAATTTAACGATTAATGATTCTGACCATCTGCAAATTGAGAATCCGGTATGTTATTTGCTATTATGGATTGAATTTTGCAGCAAACGAATTCCGTTATCTCCTCCTCGGTATCAAACGACGTGAGCGTAGTCATCAAATTCGAGTGAAGCCATTCCCAATCCTGCAAAATCTCCTCGCGAGTCAAGGAACATGCCACTTCTGTAAGTTTCAAATACAAGAAGACATGTTACAGATTCAAACTCCACTTCAAACAAAGATCTAATTAAGATAAAATCTAATGATTTTGTGATCTTTTCAGATCGCACAAATATAAAATTCAATGTAGATGAAAGTATCAAACTTCTTGTGCTCCTTTGACATTCGTTGTACATTTATTTATGTTAATGTGCATTGTTATCAGTTACTGTGCTATTATCACTGCTATTAAAGCAATACTCGTACATATATATTCATTGCTCTTAGCTTTATATCTTTTTAAATGCGTAATATGAGAAAAAATTAATATGATTATATGTATGGATAATCACAAAATTTAATTAAATCATTATAGATTTAATTAAATATAATGTGTGACGACAAAAATAATCTATGAACAAAAATTATCCCCTATCCACTTTTCTTTTTTTAAAAAAATATTTTGCATTTTATATTTTACACTTTGCATTATATCTTACACCAGAATCTTAAATTTCATTTATAATCCAATACCCCAATAAACTTCGGACGATGGTGTCTGATGAAGAATTCTAAAGGGTGGTGGTTTAGTGTCGAAAACACTGTCCAGCGTGCCCACCAATATGGAGGTAAGACCTTTCGTTTTTCCATGTCCTTTGCGACGTTGCAAAACGAAATATACAGTCGCCTGTTCAGTAATCCTACATAAAATAATGGAATTATATACATTATATAAACATTGTCTATCTAGAAAGAAAACAAAACATTTCTTTCGAAATTAAAACACACAGATCTTCAACAAATACATAACGAATATCTAAAACAATATAAAAAAATTAAATGCAACAAAATAAAATCAGATATACAATAAATTAAAAAAATGAAATTTTTCCTTAATTTAAATGCAGTTAAAAGAAAAATGTTTGAAGACATATTAACTATTATCGTTACAATTTTTCATCAATTATCAATTTCTTTCTTCGTTAAAATTCATTACTATTAGCCGCTATGATATATATTTTAAAGCGCGTCAAATTAGCATCAAACTATCCTCGCTTATCGTGTCACCGATTTCAACATCACGATCGCCGCTTATCGAATCCGACCAGACACTCGCATGACAGCACGTCGCGATTTCATACACATATTTACGTTAGGCGTTCCGCGTCATTATCTATGGTTCGTGCGTTAAAAAAAAAAAACATTAATTGGTAACCAATGACATTGGCAACCAATAACGTTACTCCGTTTTTCGAAGCGAGACGCGGATGTCAAGAAAATTGATGTTGCCGAATCGCGACGCGATAAAAGCCCCCAATCTCTCCCAGGAGGACTTCCGTCAGCTGTCTCTGACACAATGTAAACATTCCGCGCGACCGATCGACTCGACGATGACGATCCGTTCCGAGGGGTTGTTCGGATCGCGGCGAAGCGGCTTGAATCGGCGACGACGAGGATCCTGGACGCGAATTTACCAGAACGCGTTGGCGAGCAGCACTTCCTGCGGCTTCACCCACATCTCGACCGCCGTGCACGCCGCGCGAGGTACATATGGCACTGACGGACAACGGCGACGACGACGACGTCGTGCGCGCGCGCGCGCGGGCGGGCGAGGAAACAGCCGCGAAAGTGTCGACCACGGCGGCGCGAGGGGGGAGGGCGGGAAAAAAATAAGAGCAATATATTCGCGATAGATAAACACCGCCCGATCCGTGACAGCGGAACGATCAGCTGCGACTTCGACTCGCGAGCGCTCGCCGCGCCACGCGGGACGAACGTCGCTACGCGGTGTCGTTATTGGCGATCGATATCGCGATCCCTGTGCTTTCGACGCGGTTGCGACGACGACTGCATTTCCAGGCCGAGCGGCGATCGACCCGAAGATGACTGATCTCGACCGACATCCAACGCGACGGGGAATACGAATAATCTGATAGTAAGGTTGGACGTAATAATAATCCACTATTTTTTGCATATGAAGACGTTTATGTTTGTTGTCTTACAATTGTATTTTTCTCAGGAAAACGCCGACCGCGTATCATGTTTGATTCTGAGTTGCTAACAGCTGAATATCTCTAACAGATTTAATCCCGGTGTGAGACCTTTAATTATTAAAGAGATCTCGAGTGCTGAACAGGAAAGCAAAAGATATATAATACTGAAAGTACGTTAACGCTGAGTTACTTTGACAGCAGGATGGAATGTTTGGAGAGAATCAATCACCCAGGGTCGTGGGTGAAGGAAAAGTATCAGGAGGTTCAGAAATTGTTGAGGGAACGGGAAGCGAGAAGCGATCCGAATAAGCTTTACGAGAAAAAGTCGAAGGCTGTGGAGATTCTAATGGAGATACTGGAAGCGCTTACGCACTGCAAAGAGACTCTCTGTACTGTGGCGACTGCGATAACTCATTTAAACATAGGTATACTGCAAGCCGACATGGAAGATACAGGACTGGCCACGGAATACTTTAAAAAGTGCATTGACTTGTTGGAAGACAGCAAACTGACGGCCGAAGGCATTTTGCCGGCTATAAGTGTCAATAACCAACTGTGTCTGATTTATGCGCAACGAGGTTTATACGAGGAAGCTAAAGATTTTTTAAAGCAAGCGGAAGACCTGTACGTCAAGTTTACGGAAGACGTTAGACTCGAGCCTGTTCATATGGTGACCATTATGGGCATCGAGGAGATAGAAGGAGATCTGTGCGCCAAAAGTATTCTCGAGAAGCTTCACACGTTGACACTGTATTATTTGGCGCAGGTCTGCCGCGAGTTGGATGATAAATGTAACTTTGCTCTGTATTGCCACAGAACACTGAGCAAGCAGTTGAGTCAAAATAAAATAACGCAAGATCTGGATTACGTCGATTGGGCTTTAAATGCTGCGACAATATCTCAGTATTTCATAGAGCAAGACAAATTTCCGCAGGCGAGGCATCATCTAGCTGCAGCGTCTTGTATATTGGAAAAGTACTCGGAAATCTTGAGGGCAAAAGGCACTAGGGAAACGAGCGAGAGCATCGCTGCGGAATACGAAAATTACGATCACAGATCAGCGAGCGTCGCTAGATGTTGGGCAAAGTACGGTATCGCTCTCCTGGAAGCATCCAAGGAAAGATTATTGAAGAAGGCCGAGCAGGAGGATCAGGATTCGAAAGTTTCCAACGAAGCCTACAAATATTCCCAAACCGAGACCATGGAGGATCCAAGATTTGCGGACCTAGAACCAGAACTGGAATCGATTACCAATGAAATTACGGATATGTACTTGTTGGATTTTAACGATGCCAGACCGGTGTTCCTGAACGTTCGGAAATGGTTGGATAAAGCGAAGGAGTACTATACTTTCGAGAATCACGCGTCGGATTACGCCTGGATTGCCCAGGACCTCTCTCAAGCGTACAAACACCTGGCGTTCTTCGAGGACAACGAGGACAGACAGGCGAGAATGCACAAACGGCGGATAGATATTCTGGAGGAAGTAATCGAGGGATTATGCCCGCGGTTTTATCGAAACGTCTGCAGGGAAATTTGGATCGAACTCGCGGAAACGTATTCGGAGATCCTGGACTTGAAGATCGATCGTTTGCAAGCATCCAACGAGAAGCCGACGGCGCCGATGGTAGCGAAGATCGAGCGTCTAGCGAGAAATAGCATAAAGCACTATCAGTCGTACTTGAATTCTCTAGAGATGAGCAAGTCCGAAAGCGGAGTCGAATCCTTCTCGGATGACTCGCTGTACCCGGCACTGTCCACTTATTTCCATATAGGAAGATTGTATAATAAGATCATAACTTCCGAGGTACAGCAAAAGATAGAGAACATGCAGAACAGCATCGACGCTTACAGCTTCGTCGTTAATTACTACGACAAGCATCCTGAAAAGCAGAAGAAGTTGGAGAAATATGAATTTATAAAATTATCCAAGGAATTCGTCACATTGCTGCCGCTTACGTTAGATAGATTGAAACAGCAACAGGTCAATCACTAATGCTATTTCTCTCTCTTCATTTACATTTCTGTGATAATGTAAAATGATATTTTGTTATATTTTCTTTTGCGCAGCAGATGATTTTTGTGCGATAGAGTACAGAGATCTACATCTGTAAAGCACATGTATTTATGTATCGCGTGTATTTAAAATATAAAAATCCTGGCCTTTATTTTCATTGGTATTGCGTTTTTAATTGAGAATTAAGAAAATCAAATATGTTTATTATAAATTTCTAGGAGAAACTTGCTTCTTGATAACGCAAAATACTTTCTCATGCATTTGCAATCGGCTCATTCGTCATATTTTAATGCACACATGTTGTAATACATTAAAAATATATTTAAGATGAAAAAGTAGTTACTTCATTATCTAATCCGATCTTTTCATTTCCATTTATCGAACAACAAAAAAATTAACTTATATTTATGTTAATAAAACAGGAGATATATAAGGCTTATCGACTAAATTAGGAATTTAATCGAAGTCATCTTGATTAATTAATAATAATGCAATATAATAGTAAAAAATAGTAAATAGTAATAGTAAAAAAATAAAATAGATATAGATTATAATAGACTTTTTAATGATCTGCTATTCTTTGAATTATTTAAAAAGTTGGCACGTTAAAAAATAGAGTGCATCTTTCATAAATATAATTTTTAATAAATTGTATAATTAAATTATACATTCATAAAATTATATGCACATAAGTATAATATGTATTTAGCACATGAGTACAATATATATGCATTTATAATTCTATCTTAAATTTTAATAAATTATATACTTTTTTACTCTGAGATTCCAATTTTATAAATTATTACATATCTTACATTATAATTCTTTCTTTTTAATATTTTCATATTTTAAACATTATTTGCACATGAGACAGAAAACGTCATAGTGCAGCATCTCATGTTTGCAAATAAAACAAAAATTGGACAAGAAATATCGTTCTGTCGCATCGCTACCAGTCATCGTTTCGGCTGATAAAACTGATAAAATCGCTTCCGAGAGTAGATGTCAGCACGCGCTGCGAATTTCCCTCGTAACCCGCGGGTCATCCGGAGCGGAGAGTCCAGAAGAGTCTCCTTGAGTCCGATCGAGTCTCATCGGCGGCAGAAACACGGATTAGAGTCCGACTCGTCGCCGTTGTTCCTCGTTCGTTCATCGTGAGTGAAGAATGACGTCCCTGGCGGGTGTCCGGTTATTGGCGAGGAACGCCGGCTGCCTCAGGAACCCGTTCAGTCGACTGCGTTGCACGAGCGGTGCGCTCGTTCAGATGCGATGCGAGCAGAGGCTAATGCATCGCGCCACGCGGACCACGCTCGTCGTGCCGCAGGTAATGCCGACGGACAGTGTCGACGCACCGACTCCTCGCCGAGCGACCGTTCGCAACAGCGTGATTCCGCGGAACGCACATTATGTAACTTAAACGACAGTTGCACTACACGATAGATTTTGCATTTAGTGCATTTAGTTGGAGACTGCGATGCAAGCAAACATCCCACACTCGATCTGGTATACTGGTGCAAAGAACAAAAGACATTATTTATATAATATCTAATTCTAGATTTGTACAGCATTGTCAAATGTTATTTCATCCTAAACATGACAATTTTTTGTTAGTATGTGTATTACATTTGTTGTACGACAAATTTTTCAACTGTGTTGATTGATTACAAAACAAGTTCTTGAGTCTCCAGAAATTCTCTTGTAGCCAATCAACAGACTTGAAAAATTTATCGTACGACAAATGTAATATCACCCTGATTTGCATAAATAATTAATAAGAAAAAGATCTTTGAAAAGATATTTTTGATCGAGTAATACAATAATCATGATTCTAAATTTAAGCTAGCATCATTTAATGAAATGCTATAAAATTGCATTAAGATGTATTTTTTGCAATGTATGTCTAAGTGCGGTTCAAGTTTTTTCATGAAATAATGCCATAAAAGCTCAACGTTAAAATGTGTACAAAGAGATCGTTTGATGAATGCAGGTAAAATGCAATCGTGGATACTGTCAAGATGTTAAACAGAAACCGCAATCGATTAAGGATATCGAAGAACGCGTATTGAAGGCTGTGGCTGCTTATAATGAAACTATCGCAGAGAAGGTTAAAGCACATAAAATATATATCTTTTTTTTCTGGGAAAAATTTTGCAGGGCTTAAAGGACACACGCATCAAGCAGGTGCGCCAGTACAGTCATAAGGATCCTCTGACCCTTGACCTTATTAGTCAACGGGTGCTCTTGGTTCTGAAACTTTATGACAAAATTGAACCCACAAAGGTATCTTATAATCAGAGATCAATATTTTTGAAATATTTATCAAGACGTTTTTATAGATGATAATTTCATAATGAATAGAAATGCATACAGGAATTCATCATTAGTATATCGCAATTGTGTTTAAAAACATAAAAATAAAAAACATCTCTTTTTAAACATGTAGCTTTTTTATATTAATTATAATGGTTGAATTTTCCATGAGCTGCATGAATATAATTATTTAATCTTTTTTTTGTGTTATTAGTCTCCTTCGATGAAATGTCTTGAGAAATATTTCTTAAAACAAAGAATTGGTTAACACCTCGCTTGATCGTGGCGTCTGCATACATACTGACATGTGGAAACAAATCTATCTTATTAACTCTTATTTACTATAATAATTTGCTATACCATATATTATTATATACACAGAAGAATATTTATTATTTATAATATTTGATTCAAATTTAAATACGCAAAATATTCTCTTTTCCTAATATATTTGACTCAATTCATTTCATCAGAAGGACATGTCAGTTGTGCAGGAAGCCCAGACGCGCGATTGAACCCTAATCTAACGATAAAATAACGTTGAATCTTCAGCTGAGCTTGGAGTCGCATTTTATGGAAGATCTGGGTCTGGATTCCCTGGACCACGTGGAGATCATAATGGCGATGGAAGATGAGTTTGGCTTCGAGATTCCAGACATGGACGCGGAGAGGCTGCTGAAACCCAAGGATATAGTGCGCTATATAGCGGACAAGGAGGATGTGTACGAATAATGCGCCTTTTATCACACATAAATTATTTAGTCAACATCTGCCGTTGTTTCGATCGGAAATAACGTATCACAGCGTCTTACTTTGCTGTCGCCATTGTTTTTTTTTTCTGTATATAGGTCACTCATCATTTATGTGAATAAAAAGTAAGCGAATTGTTACATTGAATTTCTCTTGTATGCGAGCATCCCAAAGAATTGTAACGAAGTGGAGCCGTTATGATTATCGTGTAATTTAATACCGCATCCCAATATGCTTTTGTAACAATGCTGTATGTTCCATACTCTCGTAAAAGTCTTCGTTATTAAACGAACAACTGTATACAGTCATTGTAGTAATTCTATTCGTTAAGAGCGCAATACGATGTTTTGTCACTAATTTCTTTCACGTCAAAAATTATGTACCGCGTAATGCAGTTATTGAATAATTCATTCGATCATCGAACTTGATTCCAATTGTTTTGTAAGCATAATAGAATGGGATATTTGTATTTTATGTATTCGAATATATCATCTCGTGCATGTCATCGCGTAAATTAATTTTTTTGTGATTTTCTTAAAAGTAGTGTTTAATTTATGGAAGTTAACGCAATCCAGGTATTTTTTTATGATTTTCTTAATAGTGTCTTTAATTTTCTTAAAAGTAATGTCTTTAATTTATGAAAGTTAACGCAATCCAGGTATTTTTTTGTGATTTTCTTAAAAGTAGTGTCTTTAATTCATGGAAGTTAACGCAATCCAGGTATTTTTTTGTGATTTTCTTAAAAGTAGTGTCTTTAATTTATGGAAGTTAAGGCAGGTATTTATTGTCGGCAAATACCGGTTACGCAATTTGTTTTGCAATCGCGCTGCTTGTAATTTTCGTACATTTTTAGGGTATTTTATTTGCCGTACGACGAAGTTTTCCAACATGATTGGCTGCGGGACGTGAGGGAGCCTCTGTAGACTCGCGCATGTGCCGACATGCGTGAGCCGTATTTGTGTGGTCCAGCTGTGCCGGAGAAATCGGTTTGACACTACTGCACTTACATTTGTCTTTCGGGAAAGGCGAAATCTTTTTTTCTGATTTCGCGCAATTCGGCGAGACAATGGCGCTCAGTCCTGCAATGACATCGAAATTGAAGAACAGAGATTGCGTGAACAAGATCAGACACGGCTCGCCCAAGCTGCAGGAGGTGTTGCGGGAGGTTGGGGGAAAAAAAAGAGTCAATATTTATCTATTAAGATTTGCGAATCGATAGTGATGCGTAAACGCTATTTTGCTTCTTCAAAGTATTCTTGATATCTTCAATGAATATCATGAGCTCTGTAGTAAAAAAGATTGTTAGAATTAGAAATTGAAAAAATTTATTAAAAGATTTAAAAGGGAGTAATGTTTATCATGATATTTTATATATAAGATTCTGTGTTTTTTGATATTGCTATTATACTGCCTGATCTTTTATTAGAGATGCCGCCAGAGAATGCGAGAGAAGCGGGAGCAGTTGTTTAACAGACGTAGATTCGGCTCGGAACTCAATTCGAGGCACATGCAAGATACACTGACAGAAATAATACGCCAGGAATTCAAGAATCTGGCAACGTCAGATGACAACGGCACAAGCTTTACATTTAAAGAGATTGAGGAGCCTATAACTCAAGAGGAGGCGATTGAACTAGAAAACGAAATTGTTTACGAACAAGGTTTGAGATCAGCGCTAAAATGTTGTAGTTATATTTTTTTAGTAAAATTTCACTTGTTATGTTTTACTAGAAACTTATATAATTTGTAATGATTATCAATAATTTGTTTGCGATATAACACGAATTTGATAGAAAATTAATGTTGTACAGAACAATGGATAATTCAAGAATATGAGAAGATATTACAAGATGAGATTGAACACTTGGCAATGTATGCTGACAACGAGAATAGAGAGGTATTCTGTCCTATATGCCAGAAAGCCATACTAGCAGAAGAGAATAGGTGTGTGGGTTGTCCAGTCTGTGGACTAAAATTGACTGGTCGTACCATGCAAGAAGTGAGGCATTTAATTAACGAGAGTGTAAATATTCACGCGTTCAATTGCACCAAGGTGCCACTATTCATGGTAATACCCGATAATTCTAATCTCAATTTGTATCTGATATGCCATGACTGTTCTACTTTGGCATTGATTTGCTGATTAGTGAGCCGATGGCTTTTAATTTTCTAAAATGAAAATGTAACTGCTGGATAATTAACATTTAACGCAAAGATATTAAATGCTGTCAGTGTCTCCAAAGATTAAATGTAAACAGATAATTGTAAACAAATATGTTATAATTTGCATTAGAACAGAACTTTAATGCTAATTATAATTTTTCTGACAATAGGCTTTTTTAAGGAAGTATTTATAAATTTAGTACGTTGTTTTAATTTATAAAATCCAATAAAAATTGTCAATTTACGTTAATAACAATATTCATTGTGAGAACCTTCCAAAACTGTCACTTTCAATAAAAATTATTTTGAGAAAGCATTTTCCGAATATTACAAAAGATTGTATTGATTGATATCGTTTAGTATAATTATTTATAATAGCTAAAAAACAATCGCAAAAAGGAAAAGTAGAGAAAAAAAATGCACTAGTTTGGATTTCTTCATGTTATAACATCTGAATAATAACATGTGAATCTTTATGATTATATGATACATATTGTACAAAAAAAACATCCCTTCGATGAGTTCACTTATATTATTTATCACTTACGCATTGTACATACATGATGTAAGTTGAGTGAGGGCATCTATATATTGTATTAAAAAAATAACATCCTTTATGCTATAAAACAAAGCAACAACTTAACAGAGTATACACAGTAAAGTGTCAATTTAAAAAAGAATTTAACTTTCAGAGAATTAGTCATTTTGTTCTCTCTTAATACATCGGACTATGTACAACATTTTACATTAACGGAAACACTACAATATGCAGAAGCCCTTCGTAGTTTAAGCTATACTCGGTGTTCAAACCTTTTGCAAATGATTTGTACATTATCACATGAATTTCCATATTAAAGATCTCATTTTACATAATGGTGTGAACATGTATCTTATGAGCAACTCCCTTTTTATCGTCTCCACGCAATTATAAACTATATAAAGTATACACATCTGTTACACAGTTGTGTAATATAATTTAATAGCAGCATATTTATATCAAATAATTGATAGTTCACATAAGGAAAATTATTTGCGTCTTTACTCTTTAAGTCATATCCAAAATTTATCTTTTCAACTCTTAAATTATCTTTGCAGTCCATCAAAATGTTTATGGCACTGATTCTATTATTTTTAATGCGTTATACTTATTTTCCGTACTATTTCCGCAAAAAAATGTACTAAAGCTAAAAGAATTTATTCACGGTACTACGATCTGTACTATTTTAATAACTACGTTACGATAATTCCCAATCACAATTATGTGATAATTTATATGAAACATTTTTCAAAAAAGATTCGTAAAAATATTAATATAGAAGCCCAATTTATTTATTGGTCAAATTGTATATAGATTTCTATATTCT
This sequence comes from Cephalotes varians, assembly GCA_037157785.1. Taxonomy (NCBI): domain Eukaryota; kingdom Metazoa; phylum Arthropoda; class Insecta; order Hymenoptera; family Formicidae; genus Cephalotes; species Cephalotes varians. The sequence goes on from JANQDE010000029.1 coordinate 1,381,225, forward strand.
TATATAATAAATATTCCTATTATAATAATCATGTTCATTAAGCTGTCAAGCTGAAAAATATCTCTCAGAGCAGTGGAATGAATTTTATTATATCGTTTATTACATCATATTTATTACGCGTAATTATTGAAAAATTTTATAAATATATATAGTAACTCTCTTCTTAATGTTTTATTCTAATGTTTTATAAATTACTCTGTAAAGATATCATTAGAATATATTCTTTGATCTTTTGTAGTTTCACGATAGTGCATACAATTGCGTGAAATAAGCATGAGAAAAAGTACACATGAAACTTTTTTTTTTTATAAAAAAATAATCCTCTGCGAATTGTGTCATATCAATGTGACAGTATCAAATACTATATACTGTCAGTATACATACTGCAATATAACTGCATAGTATGTACATATATATTTTTTTTTATTCAAATCTGTAATATAAAACATTTCTTATATAATTTGCCATTATATAGATTTTACAACTTTAACGTGACGTCGCAATAAAAAGAGGAATTGCACTTAAATTCTTATTTCTGCGTTTTGGTTACTGATTAACCAAATGTTATGTCTTCTTTTTGTTTCGCATAGAGTAACTTAAGTTATACGGTAACTATCATCCCTTATGTTCATATAAATCTAAACCTTGAACTTTTTTTTATACAAACACACTGTTGAATTCACGCATAGATCACTGCATAGATCGCCGACGTTCCGTTCGATTAACTGCCGCGAGCGCTTCTTCCGGAAGGCGAGTTGGGTCTGATAAAATATCGGTGGCAGTACATAGATACTTTAGAGAATTCAGAACAGCTGAAAATGATATCTTGGTCAAGACAACCGTGTAAAAATTTTTGTATTATGTATTTCTTAATGTATTATTTTTATTTTTATATATTATTGTATTTTTATATTTTGATTTTTATATTACTGTAAGGATTGACAAAAAAAGATATATTTGTTAAAAAAATTGTCTAAAGAGATTTTAAAAATAATGAATTTTTAGTGATTTTTTTCTCTTATTGTCATAGTTTCTTGAATCATCACTTATTCAAACTCACTTTGTATAATTAAAAACAATATTTAAATATAGAAAGAAAAATATTTAAATATAAAAAAAAAAATTTAAATATATCTTTTTTGAATGTTTCCCTTGCATACAAACCTGGTCTGAGATCGACGAGCGAACAATGTTGCTCTACCCATAATAATGTACTTCTACACAAATCTTCGATACTCGCAGTTGAGACTGAAGCATTGAAAGACAGCATCAGAGGTTCTAACAATATACTGAACTGATTATTACATTGAGGAAGATAATCTTTTGGAATCTTATAAATTTTACATGAGTCAATAACTTGAGATACAACGTAGAAAAAGAAAAAAAGGATACAATCCAAAATTTCCAGTTTTCTCGCGTACGCACACGTACATACTCGTCAAACATCTCTTTCATCTTGCTGGTCCTGTGTCTAGAAACTGGAGCACCAGTTGCAGGAAGCATAGATTGACAATTACTACAAGAATAACATCATGAAGCATTCAAGATTATCCTATTTATATAGATAATTATATAATTATACAATTATTTAATATCTGTTCATGAACGATGTTGATGAACGTTATTTCTAATAATTTTATTTATAACGTTTTCCCTAATTTATTAAGAGTATGACTTGAACGTACCTAATAGACGTATTAAGGCACTCAATTTGTTGTCTTAGACTATCCATCTCGTCCTTTAATTGATGTCTTTCTGCTTTAAGTTGTCGGATATAATCCGCCCCTTTATGTAGCATCGCGGCTTTGCTCAGTTTCGCATTGGAATTTTGACTGAGTTGCGGTATCAAACTATGCAACATGTCAAAGCCATTCTTGATGTTGTATCTACGCTTCTGTTCCGCATGAATATGGCCGACTCGCCTCTGCTCTTTATATTGTCCCCTTTCTGATTCACCTTTCATGTATCCACGAGTGGGTGATAGAGGACTACCTATGCTCATGGGACTGTGCAGAGGGCTAAGGCTTAAAGCCTGGGGACTGTGCGCGTTAGAGCTACCATCCTTTGGTGAGCCTATTGGACTATTGTGGGACTGATGTGTTTGATTGTTCGCATTTAAAAGAATCTGTTGAGCAGTGGATGGTTGCATTGTCTGCAAGATAACAATATAAATCGATCTCAAACAAATTGAGATTATGTTACAAATCGATATTTTTCTACGATACCTGTTGCTGTGGTTGTGTCTGTTGTATACTAGAAGTTTGCATTGTTTGTACAGTCACTGGGGTTGTGATATGTTGCGTTGTCGTTACTTGCGTTACTTCTATCGTGGAGATAATATTACATAAGAATCAATCAACGTTTATCAAATATTTATCTTATAAAATAATTAATTTAATTATTAATTATTAATATAAAATTTAATTAAATCAATATCTTAAAGATATGTTGTGTAAACGTATGGATCCCACTAATTTGTATGGATCTGACTTTTATGTTTTTCATATAAGAACGGATTATTTTATAAGAGTTACGTACTATTTGTGAGTAAGTGTGCAAGTAGTACATTGTTATTCAGATTCAAGGCTGGATCGCTCACTGCAGACACTAGCGGCGGTGGATGTATTCTAGGAGCTGTTAAAGAGGAGCTGCTTCGTGATCTATTCCTCCCTTTCATTTGATACTAAAAAAATGTAATATAATTTTATTAGTAATTACAAATATTTCGACCGATTTGAATATTACTATTTAAAATCTATTTAAAAACTGAAGACTTAATATATATATATATATTTTTTTTTTCTTTAAATTGTCAGAGTACTAAATTGTTGGTCCATCCTACATATCAACACGAGTGAGATATTAACCTTAGGTACGGCAAAGATCTCTTCTTTCTCCACGTTGGATGTCGTCGGTTGAGGTAACAGTTTGGTATGCAAAGCAGACGCAGTAAGGTCCAAACCGGATGATGGTCTACACTGCAGTAATACCTGTGACTGTGATGGTTGCTCCGTCGAAGAAACCGATACCACTTGTTGCGTAGGATGCGTCTGAAATAAAAAAAAAAACATGTATTAACTTTGTATATTATATTTACCACGATGTTCGATAAGCATTACCATAGTTGAATTACCTTGAAACTGTTAGTGCTAAATTTACACTGTTGAGCATTAAGGTTTTGTACGAGGTTTGGAAATTTATAGCACTGTTGCTGTGGCTGAACGATCTTGTAAGGTTTGCTGGACATCGGCGAGGTGGTCGGCAAGGGCCTTATTGCTTGTTGGGTCTGCAGCTGCGAATTGACGGCTTGGGTGGCGAAATTGTGTTGTACCGTCACTAGATTTTGCACGGCGGCGGCAGTGATCGCGGGTATCTGATTGGCAGTAACCGCCGATTGATCGTTCAACGTCGCGATTTGCACGGATTGTGGCTGATTCTGCACCGGTGTTAATCGCACCGCCTGAATCTCCATCGCGTAAGAGTGCGGCTGTTGCGACTGGAAGCTCGAATTCTGTTGCTGCGCGGTCGCTTGATACATATTCTGCTGTTGCTGCTGTTGGGATTGCTGGATTACGCGACTATTTCTCAACGATGCTCTGCTACTTCTAGTCTTTTCCCGTATAGATTGATTTGTCGTAATGGAAGTAGACGCCTCAAAGTTTGGCTGAAGAACGTAATCTTCACTCATAGTTCTGAATAGAGAAAAAGTAACATATCCGTAAATTATAATCGAACTTTGGACTTTGCTTTTTATCCTTTTATCCATTTATCTATGAAGTAATCATTTTGTAATACTTACATGTTATTCCTATATATATTCGTTGCTTCAGGTTGAGGCTGAGTATATATCTTGGCGGTATACTGGAGATTCTGCATGCTAGCCTCTTGTTCTTCCTGAGATAACTGTGGCTGTTGCTGTTGTGCAGCCTGTTCGTTCTTTATCGTCGAATCCTCGCCTATTTCGTTTATCTGATTAATTGGCGTCATCAGGTCCAAATCAGGATAGTTAGTATTTAGACTGCTATTTCGAAACATATCGTCTTCTTCGGGTACGGGAGGCAATTTTGAGTTTAGGAATTCTTGAATCAAGAACATGTAAGAAATATCGTGAACGAAATAATCTTATATAGATCTTATAAGATCAATAAACATGATTGTATACCTTGCAACGGTTCTAGAGTGTCCATGAAATCGTCCAAGTTTGGTTGCAAGGGACCTAGACTAGGTTGAATGAAATCCGCTAAACTGGCACCTCGCGCTGTCAAATCAATCATATTTCGTATATTATAATGTTCGTAATATTTCTACAAGTAATATAGTTTTACTTCTGTCACGATTGTCGAATATTATAAGAAAATTTTTAAAATTCAAGAATACAAGTAGATATCTTGTGAACCATCTCGAAAAGAATTACCGATTTCTCTGGGATCAGGAAAGTATATCGGTTGATTCGAGCTGATGGTTGAAAAAAGCGTATCGGTCATCAGTTCCATATAGTCTTCATCTACCATCATACTCTCCCCACCTGAAGCACCGCTCGTATTCCCGAATGCATTCCCCGTACCCACACCGAAGTTACCGGTAGTTCCACATCCACTGTCCCAATCCAACATATCCATTGATTCCATCTGAAAAATGTATCTTACGTCACATTCGTGTTTCATATCTTACTGTGATAAAAAACAAGGAAATTTATTTCTATTCAAGCAATGACAATAAAGAGGTATCTATTGTCATGCAATCATTTTATTAATTATCTGTCATCACCTATTTGTATTATTTTGTATCTTTCAAGATAACACAAAGATATTTTTATTCAAATATTTTAATCTATACACACGTATGCTTTCGATGTATACGTACCATCTCTGTGCCATCTTTGTTCGAGCAACCAAGGATCTTGTTTCGATAGAACATCCGCCATTTCTTGTATTCCGCTGTAACGGCCGCGAGTTTTCGTTTCCAGTATTTTCCCTCTAAGACCACCGCCTGATAAGAGATACGCCGTTGATTCACGCTCACTAAGCGCAATTCTTATTAGCGAACGTAAAAATATTTTACGACTTCATATGAGCTTACTCGGATTTTCTTACTACTTTGAATATGCGATGTTGTGCATATGCAATCTATCTACTAGCGACATTTCGAGAAATTATAAACGGTTATAAATTATCTAATCAAACGAGCTGTCGCCAAATGCGATAAAAACACTTCTCAATTGCGTAATTGGGCAAAACCGAATAGTACAAGCTACGAACATTGCTATTTAATAATCATTAATATCCGGTTTGATTTGTTGCTGATATCAAGATCGAGTGGTTATTACATGAAATTATAATAATCTCTAATTTTCTTTAATAAATACTTATAAATCTTTTGCGACTGTTCTAGATATGCAGTTTATTAAATATACGTTTCATTGAGAGAAAACGAAATAATTCTGGCAATAATATTTTTGATAATAAAATTTAAGTCTGTAAGTTTTAGTTTTAAATAGTTTAAACTAGTTTTACAAAATAAAATAAGAACAAAAGTAGTATTGAATACTACTAAAAATAGCAACAACGTATGTGAACTATTAATTGATGATGCAACTCAACTATAATTATACAGTTATATAGACTTCATACAAAAAGATATGACAACTATATTTTTCCAGTTTAGTTCCAATTAACAAATATTTTTTTGAAATGAAACTAGATGGAAACGGCAGTTCTATTTCTTATAAATAAAATCTATATAAATAGCATTACGAGATTTTTTCTCATAATATTCTAATAAAATTCTAGAATGCGAGAGAATTCGATAAAAATAAATAAGAGATGTATTTCGACAGTAGTTTTTAGTTTTAAACAAAAATATTAATTAACCTTATAATTCCTGGAAAAATTATATGTGCTAAAATGTATTAATATAATGGAACAATTGGAAATTTAACTATCACACACAGAATCTTGTTGCCATTTTTTTTCGTGTGTGTACATATATATATATATTTTTTTAATTTAACGTTAACAATTATATAGTTAATACTTATATTTTCTTAGGTCATACATAACTTATTTATTGTTCTTATTATAATTTTAAAATACATAGTTGAGATGCTAATTGTCAAATTTCTAGTTGATACAATTTTTTCTCCGAGTGTATAAAGCAATATATATTGTCGAAATATAAAGGACATACCTCGGGCTTATTGTGAGTATCCACGTCAAGTGGCGATGCAAATTGGCACACCAGCGTGTTTTGTTTCAATATAACTAAACAAAAAATTATTTTCCGTTAAAATAAATTACATAATCCATCAAAGATCGTAATAATGCCAAATCATTTGTATTCACTAAATAAATATACGAAGATGTTTTCTCTGATATATGCTTCACTCTATTAAAAATCGTTTGAGGAAATTGTCATTCATAAAAACTGCGTACATTTAAATAAATATAAAGATCAACATTTCATGTTTTATATCATTTTATATATTGTTTTTTAAAAAATATATAAGGTAAATGCAAGTATATTAAGGTAATTGCAAATATATTAAGGTAATTGAAGAGATGACCTTATGTGATTCGAAGGTCCATGTTTCCGCAAATTGGTAATCATTAAGTGATAAACCGAGCACATTTATTTTCATCGCCGCACTTTACGTTTACGTTATGATTATCACATATACACACGCACACAACATGCGACTATACGATAAGTAAAAGTTTAAAAAAAGTCACCTTAATCAACCTTAATATACAACTAATTAAAATTTAAACAATTACATCAAAATATATTATTTTTAGACTAGTTAGTCTATTTAGATTATTTAGATTATTTAATTTTATATAATTTTATTACATAATTTTAATGATTTTAGTAATTTTTTGTAATCCCGCGGAATTCGAGTAATACATGTCATTATTTTTTCCTCGACGTTTTTAAATTATTTCCTTATCTCAATATCTCATTCCGATTCGATTTTTCATGGTCAGCGAAATTGGGCCAATAGAATCCAACAATTGTGTATACACAATATACTACATACGTAAAATACGAGCCTCCTCGGCTCGTAATGATAAATTGGACTCGCGCCAGGTGAGTATTGATGAGGCACGCGGAGATGGAGCTCTTTAAATAGACGGGTAATTACTTATCCGGCCATTCGACAAATAGCAAGACAGCCGGTAGCTGTCGATAAGCAGCACTCTGCATATATCACGGTAATCGAAGTAGAAACAAAGCAAGTTGAAATTGCGGTATTTTAACAGATTAAAAAAAAGGGGAATAAAGATAAGTATAAATTTGTAAAATCGCTTTAAATGTAAAACATTTAAGTAAATTTAATTTAATTTTATAATTTTTAATGTCGATTCTGCATACTGCATTTAAAATGGATTTTACGAATTATGTGGATCTTTCTTGTATTGTTTCAAAAAGTGCGATATTTAAACATAGAAACACTTTTGGAAACCAATATGATCATCTCATTTGGTATCGAGTGTTTTGATCGATAACCTGAAGGTAGATTAGGATCGAGTTTGCAAACGCGATACGTTGGAGAAGATAACGAAGCAAACCTGAAGCTTATCAATCAATTGTATTACTCTGCACTTTTCCAATAAAGCAAAGACAGATATTCACGCAATAATACATTACATTCAGATCAAAAGATATTCCAGAGTTCCTCTGTTTATTTTTAAAATATATCGGCTGACGAAAGGTGTTGAGTGTTTTTTTTTTTGCTTACATTGCATGTGCCAGCATCTCCAGATTACGTTGTTCAGTCTGATCTTGTCCTTCCATCTCAGTCTGATGCCTTTGAAGCGATTCCACTTAGGCGATGTCAGCTTCTGTCTGGAACAAATCCAAATGCCCATATGTCATACCCACTGTGGTAATCAAATTTGAATACTGTATAATCAACATGGATTAATTTAATATGTCGCATATATCGTGAGGCTTGTTACTATCTATAACAATTCTTTTTTTGCTATAATGTACAATATAATAAACAAACAGCAAACATGCAAAGATCACACGCGTGTTTCACGAGATTATTACATTTTTATAAAGTGTATTTGAAACACTTGGACAAACTTCATAGTATACTTTTTATTAATTTAGTATTTGGGATTTTTTTCTCAATAAAATTTGATTGAATCTTTTTTCTACATTTTTTAATTTTACACATCAAATATCGTGATATAATTTTGAATTCTGTTAAAATAAAGATTACTCGAAGATAAACGCAGAGCAAGACTTTCTTGTCACTTTAACATTTTTGCAACAAGAAAAGATAAACTGCGAAATAAAGATTTTCTTGTCACTTTAACATTTTTGCAGCAAGAAGAGATAAACTGCGAAATGAAGAATATGCACGAAAAGTTAATGTAAGCATTTCAGAAACATACAATGTACAGTTCACGTAAATATTATAATGATTACAAAAGTACAATAACATTTATCTCTTCTTGAGAGATGTGGCTTAATGAAATGCTTACTTTGTTTTGGATTTAATAATATTTTCTTTGTACGAGATAAAGTGTAATCTTGTAAAAAAAAGAACATTTTTCTATTGTTTGTAACGAAAAGAGATAAAAAAAGTGCAAGTCAGTGAATTAATAAAAATTAATGTACCAATAGCTGTATCGGTGATGCTTCTTGAAATATAATTCACCCAACGAAACACATGTTAATTTAGACAGCTGCCTTCAAAACATTTCAATCAGGCGGATGCATCGCAGTAGTTTTAAATAGACCCGACCAATAATTTTAATTCGTCGGTAGACGAGTGTTTGTAATTTCGACAAAATTTTATTCGGTAGGCTCTCTATCGCGGTAAATATTGTGCGCTTTGTGTGAATTTTCCAAGGCGCAGTTAGAGCGATCAGTGAATTTCCACGTGAGAGGTTCAACAAACGATGCTTGCAAATATTTCCTCCTAGCATTTGTAGTCACAAACTTAACACAAATTAAAGGCACTTCTCTTTATTCTCTTTAGTACTAATGAAACATTATTCGCCGTAATGTAGGTATAGTTGTTGCTATCGTAGTAATTTTCTCTTTCTCGAGATACAAATCTCTTTGTGAAATTATTCTATAAGTTTGATCGTTCATAATTTGTAATTTTTAATTAGTTAACATTAATTAATACAGTATATAAAAAGAGGTATAATAATAAAATATTATCATAATATGAAATAATTAGAAATCTAAATCTTTTTCATTAATAATTTTTAATTAATTTTATCAATTAATTTTTTATTACGGATAATTATTACGGCTTAATTTTTTATTAGAAATACTTGAAATATATTAATATATTCATCATCGAATTTTACAGGAAGAAACTATTTTTAATTTCTGACAACACGCAACCGCAAAATCTTGTGGCGGGCTTATCATCTTGTTCGTCGATATATCGCCGACGAAGAGTCAACAGAGAGGAAATATCTGTAGTCGGAAGATTTCCACTTGCTCGTATCTTTGCGACAAATGTAGCGAGGGTTCTTCTCCTTGGCATTAGACCCTGGCCGGCCAAGTTCTTTCCAAGTTATTGCCATTTCAATTTTTATAATTTTCTAAGAGATTAGATAAGTGAGCCACTGAAAGAGAGAGAGAGAGAGAGAGGGAGAGAGAGAGAGAGAGCGAGCTTGAAAAGCGCGACGGAGAAAAGAAATAGCTGAATTCAATGTTTCTGCCCGAAATTCTTACAAGACGACTTTCAATGGAGGATCAATAAATAAAAAAATAATCATTACAAGAAATTATCGCGGAAGTGTATGTGCCAGATTAATTAATCACGTGAAATTAATCAAAGTTGAAGAAAAGAACAATTTGGAATATATATGTTTTTAAGTATCTATATAACAACTTCAATAAAATAAAATTTATTTTTTATTATTTGCAAATAAAGCAAATACTAAAAGAGAATCACTTACATGTATTTTAGCAGTTGTAATGCAATAAAATACGTAATAACTCCGCGCAAATATAATTATATACAAATGATTAATTAAGCAATTAATTAACTTCTCACACATTACTAAATAAAACACATAAAATATATAATAAAATTAATTCAGAGCTAAATGCTAATTTCGACATATTTATGCTGATGATAAATATATATAATTAATATTGCAAAATTAAATAAATTTTTATAACTTTTTGTTCATTTTATCCTTAAATATTTTTACTTTCTTGTATTTGGATTATATTCGGCGGTTATCACATCGTTACAAAATTGCGATATTGATGTATTGATCTTAAAAATAAACAAAGGTCAAGGCAGATTCTTTGTGAACTAAGATAAAGATTTCATGATTTTGTTAATTGTTTAATGAAAATTTTTTTATGCTTTAATAAACTCTGTTTGCCTGAAAATACGCATGTCACAATCTTTATTTGCAAATTTCTCATTTTCGCAACGTTAATGATACGTAGTGCTACAGAATCTCATTATCAGATAATGAGTTATTTGCTCGTTGCACGATACGTTCGGGATCAACCATTGCGTAGCAGAATTGTGATTATTATCGTACTGCCAAGATGGTGTGATCAATGGTGTGACAAAACAGATATCGTTTGTGGAAAGATTTTTCGAAAAAATACCGACGATAACAAACCGCTACGCATGGATTGAACAAAAGAAGTACCAAGTCGCGCGCTTTGATAAGCGTCACGATACCGTTTTTATTTTCAACGTTTCGCGGTTTTAATTATCTGAATTATGAGAGGAGAGCAAAGATCGCGCCGTGAAAACGAAATTTGTCTGTCTTTAATCCATCGTTAAACAGCGCGCGTCTCGAAGACAATAATGAATTTTGCGAACAAATTAATTTCACGACGAATTTCGAACTTTAATTATTCAAAAAATTCCTAAATCTAAACTTTTTCACTAATAAACGTCAAAGGTTTTTATAAAAAAGGGGAAAAGATTTCTGAAAACTTAACGATTCTCGAGAATAAAAAAAAATGAAATTCTCTCGATAAAAAAGATATCAAGATAACAAATTTCCTCGTTAGAATGTATTTGATCATTTCCGTAATTGTTCGATTATATTGTATTTTGATGGATAATCGCGCAAAAGCCTCCTCGAATAGCAACCGAATGATAAATTGCTTCCGTGTAACGTATCAATCTTTATAAAAATATACGGCGGGTATGTGTCAAACGGCTAGGAAACGGAAATAGACTGGCCACCGATTGGATAGGTGGGCGAGCCTCCGTGGAACTTGCGTCTTGATCTCGCACGCCTTCCTTCTTGTTGCTTCGTCGTTGCGGAAGTGTTACGTTGCTGGCGCGGTACGCACTACGCGCGTGTGTTCACGATGACGCAGTGGCCTTGGTCGATAAAAGACACACACGGAGGAGAGGAGGCTTTTGATACGGTAGTCTAAGCACGATTCGCATTTTCGCGAGATCCGATGATGATCAAGATCGATGTAATCGCGGCACAAGTCCGACGTTTCAAAGAATCTTATGTCGATATGTTTATTGGTATGCCCGGTACGGTGGATGAAAGGCAAGGTCTCACTCGCGCTATTTCATCTTGATTAGAAGACCCCGAAAAGTCTGTAAACGCGGATTGTCTCTGACCTAGAAATCGTCGATGTATCGATTTTCAAGCAGTCGTCATCATTTTGCGCTTTGGTAATAGTGGCAGAGAGATGCGAGAGTGGACGTGAGATACGCTGACGTAAGGCGTAAAGCGATAGCGTGCAAAGAAACGCAAACTTTCTTATGATACACGTGAGCAGTGTTTGTACAAGGAAAACAATCTACAAGTCGTTCGATAACATGAAAATTACGTGAGTGGCCGTAAAGCTCTCTCTCTCTCTCTCTCTCTCTCTCTCTCTCTCTCTCTCTCTCTCTCTCTCTCT